>VZRF01010493.1:0-90899 GCA_013396875.1 Vireo altiloquus | reverse complement strand
AAAAAAAAAAAAAAAACCAGACAGAAAACTAATCTGCATTTTTCACAGTAAAAAAGCAAAGGCTCCCAGACCTTCCTGAAAGCAGGCAGACTCCCTCCACACCAACTCCAGCAAGCCACCCCAGCAGCATTTATAATTAGCAGTTAGATCCTCCAATACAGGAGGAGACATTGTTTTCTTCAGAGGACAGAAAAATAAGCCCTAGACTCTCAGCCCCCTCAGAGTGATACTTTACAGTTGGTAATATCTCTAGGCTTTTGCTTGGACATTATTAAAAAAAACAACTGATGCCTCAAATGGCTACCTAGAAACAGAAACCAGACAGGAATAAAGGAGGGATTTATTTGAAAGGCCTTCAGAGGTACACTCTGGCATCCAGAGGCTCCTGCCTCAGTGCATCCCAAAATGGACAATGACAGGTCAGAAATTCTTCACACTTTTATATCAACACAAATTCACCAAGCAGAACCCAGCCAAGGATGGAATTTGCCCAAGCTTGCCCCCCTCTCCCCAAGATGAAGGTTTGCAGTTGTTGGGCCCAGGAGGGTCTGGGTGTCCTTGGAGAGCGAGCTGGAGAGGCTTTGTTATGTCAGTGTGAGCATGAGAGAACAGCACTGAACGAGCTCCAGGGAACTGCAGAGTTACACTGAGCACTGCAGGGTTGGAAACAATATAAAAGTTAAAAACCTAAGGCATCACAACCAAACAAAAAACCCCAGCCAGGAAGACCTCAAAAAGCATCCCTACCTTTTTCCAGTCACCTGCCAACACCAACCCTCAAGCAAGGACTCTACTGGCTTTCCATCGCCTCCCCTAATCATCATCCACTAATTACTTTACAAGGTGCAGCTCTGCCCTTCCACCCAAAGGGCCCAGCAGGTTCCCAATCATTTCCATCACCAGGAGAATCGACTGCACCTGTTGCATCAGTGCTGCCCTCTCCTCAATGCCACTTCACTATTTGTGCACAGAGCCAGGCATGCAGTGTGGCAGAAGTCATATTTCTTAAATACACACTAATAGGCTCAATATACTGCCCTGNTGCTGCCCTCTCCTCAATGCCACTTCACTATTTGAGCATGGAGCCAGGCATGCAGAAGTCATATTTCTTAAAAACACACTAACAGGCCCAATATATTGCCCTAGGCCCTAATTGCAGATCCCCTCAGCAACAGAGTAACAGGATCACCTGTCTCAATGCAGTGTAATTTGGAGCCAGCTGTAATGACTGCACTGATTAGGAAGAACATGTACTCGTAGCAAGTTTCTCTCCCCTTCACTCGAGCACTTAACCTAATTATTCAGTCAGTCTGGGAAACAGTGTGTTTATTGCCACTTTTAACCCTGGATTTGAGATTAATCCTGCTTTCTGCATTGTTAATTGTTATAATTACATATTATAATATTGACTTTTCAAAAATATTAATATGATTGTGATATGTGTGATGTTAGAAAACTTTGCTGCATGAATGTAGTTTCTTAGAAATAGTAGTGTNACAAGCTGCAGAACAGAACCACAAACAATGAAACAGAGGCGGGTTTGGGTGGGGCTTGAAACCAAGAAAACACCTAAAAAGGAATGTCTGAATCATGCATGGGAGTCTGTGAATATGTAACATGCTGGTACATTTAAATAAATGTTTTCTGAGTTAAGGTGCACTCTTGGCAGCATGCCAAGCACCCAGCCATTTAACCCTTTGCTTTATTTCTGTCTCCTGTTGTCCTTTTATTAAACCTTTTATTAACCTTTTTTACCAAGAAAGCCAACCTTGTTTTTCACATTAATTCTTGTTACTTTATCTGCATCACAGGCTGTTAATGGCCCTGAGCACGTTGCCTCAAATTTCTCTTTCCCCTTATTTGCCAGATGCTGACTCTTGGGCCTCCCAAGAAAGTGGTTTGGGGTCAGCTCTTTCAGCAAGGCTTTTCTAGCCTGCAAAGCCTTTCCCAGAGGTCAGCAGGGAGAAGTGGGCAGGTACCATGCTGACCTCAGAGCTCTGCAGCTTTCAGATGCAACCAGTGGCTGTGTGTCGCAGGAGCAGCTCCATCTAAGGAGTATTTTTTGTGGAACAGGTTTTAAATCGCAACGATCAGCATATGGCTGAGAACTGCAATTCTAGTTTTCAACCGAGATTTTATTCTGCTCAGCACTGGGTTTGATCCAGCAGCCTGTGGATTCTTGTTCTAAGCAATCTTTCTGTTCAACACGACGTGAGCTCAAAAAAAAAACCCTTTTTCTATTCAGCATTTTGTTCCTGATTTGCTGTCCTGCACACCCACCTGGGTAAACAGCAATTACATTGTGTCATTTTGAACGGAACCTCACCAGTCCAAAATCATCACTAATGAGGGTCATGATAGAGCCCCTCTGGCAGTTGATAGCTCAGCTAAAAGTTATTGCTGTCACTCATGGTAATTATCCATAAGAACTTGAAAAGGAAACAATTACTGCTGTACCAAACCACTCCGTGGCTCCCTGATTTTATATTCCACTGCAATTACATTATTTTGACATATGTCAAGTGACACATCAGAGCAGAAAAAGCACATTTGAAGCGGAAAAGTACCTTTTCATTCTCTATATCTGATTTCTGTATCTCTGAAGAAAATTAAAGCTTTTCCCTTGATTTCTAGCTGTGTATCTTAGCAGTTACATTAAAACAATCAGTGGAATCTAGTTTCCTTTTTGCTTTCTCAACTGCAGCTACACGTAGCCTTGAGTCAGAAGATAAATTCAGTCAAAAGGACAAAGCTACTCAGTTTGAGATACTATGCCACAAATCAGTATCTATAATAATATGATTCCAATTCTTGCAAAGATTTTTTGCGAAGAAATTAGCAAGCAAATAGAAAACTTTAACATATGTGTGGATGATAAAGTGTTAAACCAAAAACTAGGAAAAAAAGGAATGGCAAATTGAGGTATAATATTAATAAAAAAATTTCTGCTTGTTATAAGGCTGTGGTTTGTTTGGTTGTTTTCTTTTTTTCAAGTTGCCTTCTGGAAGAGGACAGCATTATTATCTCAGATTTTGGCTGCATAAACTGGGTTCTAGAGAGATGCTTGTTACTTATCCATGCATCATTCAGCCAGGGAAACCAGATCCAGAAAGAACTCAGGCTTAGCATACGGATCTGGGTGATTTCTGTAAGGACCTCTGGCATTCCTCTGCTTTCCCCTGCTCATCAGAGATCTCTCTGGTGCCGGATGAAACTGTCAAAGTCGCAGCATCAATGAGGGGAAAGAAGAGAAACCACCACACTCATTCAGTGGGATTCCAGAATCCCTCTGCATCTTCGTGCCCCCGGGGGACAGGAGTGTGGAATCAGCTGGGAGCTGGTTAGAGTTGTGTCATTGCAGCCACGTGGATCTCTCCTTAGCATAATCAAACTGCTGTACACTCAGCAGCCTGCACACCCCTGTGCCCCCCCTCCACACTGCTCACGCAGCCAATTTCTGTGGAATAACAGCCAAAAAATTCAGGTTTTTTGAATCTCATCAGATTCAAATGTTGACAACAAAACAGATCATAAGAACTCCAAATCCACTGGCTGGAACTGAACCTGTTGCAAGGTGTTTGCTAAGCCATTTCTTGATTTTCATCTCAGCATTTCTGGATCTGCACATAAACAATGAATTCCAGGCTCTTGAGATATTTGCTGCTTAACCAACAAACACACACCTGGAGCTTCATTTTAAAATTCATAATTTCTTTTTGTTCTGAGATCCTCTGTGGTTTCTATCTTCTTTCTCTTTAATATCAGTCTGTTGTCCTCATTAAATATAGAAACCAGAAAAACAGAAACCGAGTGCATTGTTTTTCACCTGGAAGAAGGTGAGCTATTAAAGCCCCCAGAACTCTGAAGGAAAGTATTTGCATGAAAACTGTCCCCCAGAATGCTGTCTCTATGAAGGCATCAATGAGTAATCGAATTCTGGCAACTCTGGAAGCTTGCTGTCCTCTGACTTTCAGACTGAATAATTTATTTTCTGCTTGAGCTGCTGCCTGGAATGAAGCATACATAACAGTGATGGGGCTAGAATGCCACACTGAACACATGGAAGCTATGGTTTGATGATTCAGTCTTCAAAACATTGAATCTCAGGATAAATTTCCCCTTGCTAGACATGCTTACACTTACAGAACAGCAAGGTAACCCTGTGGAGATGAAATCTAGATAAACAGTATCAGAGTAAACCTCAGTGAGACAGGAAAGAAAGATGTTCCTTTAATGAAGAAATTGAAGGGAGGGAATTTACTTTGTTCTGGTAAAAAAAAAATCCTTGGATAATTGTTTATCTGTTTTGTAAGCTCCATACTTTGAGGGGGATTGGTGTAATCGACTCATCTCTGTTGCTGCTTAAAAGAGAGGTAGAGACAGTATGGTGATTGTGTCTTTTAGGTTTCTCTTCAAATCAAACAAACAAACAAACAGCACTTTCAAAGTCTGGAGTAGTAGGACCTGCCTGGGATGGTTGCTGAGCTCTGAGTGCAGCAGCGAGAACAGTGCTCTTAGATGTCTCTGTCTCTTGCATTCAGCACTGAGGTTCCCAGTCCCTCACCTGAGACATTTCTTTCCTTACCTGGAAAGAATGGTAGAACCAGGGTGGCACACAGCAGCGTTTGCTGAGCTCTGCCAGTCCCCAGCACTGTGCTGCTAAAGGTCCCTCAGCCCCAACTAAGATGTCAAACAATTTTACCTCTCGTCAAAGCCCCTCTCTGCCTCCAGGCTGTATTTTAGAAATCCATCTCCCCTTGCCCTGTGTCTCGGTAGTCCAGGGGTAGCACCAACCCTCTGCCAGACATGGATTTCAATGGGTATTTTTCCAGCAAGGGAGGAGGAGAGGACAAGGAAGGGTGGCTCTGTGCTGCTTGCCCGCAGGGCCCCAGCAGAGCTGGGACATGACCCCTCCTGAGTGTGTTTGCTCCAAGGCTTTGCCTCTGGTGCAGGGGGACAGGAGGCTGCAGGGAAAACAGTGCTCAGGAGCGCAAGGCTACAGCGAGGGAAAAGGGATAAGCTTTTTATCTCCTCAATCTGATTCTCAGAACAAGGAAACCGGATTAAAACTCCCATTTCAGGGCATGAGTAGCGTCTGACAAAACAGCTCCAGCACAGAATAAGTTGTCCCTGTAAGATCTGTGTTTCTAATCGTGCTAAGAAGATGCCAAATAACAGGAAGTCGTCCCAAGAGGCCTGAACTCTTTACTAGGAGTTAAATATGTTGAGATGTGAGGAAAGCAATCTATTAGAAAAACATTAGATTCAGAAGACTGATTTTAATGGGATATGTTTACTGCGTGAACCAAAGGCAATCCATCAAACCTCTCCTATGCTGCAAGAAGCAGCAAGGAGATGCACCAGACTTAGGGACAGTCCTGCCATCTGAGCCACGTTCACTGCTCTGAACAGGGGTGCTGAGGCACTGAAACACTGCCAGCCAACCCAAACCACACACACAGGCCTGGGGACTTAGACAGTAATAGGTGCAGAGGATTGGACACTGTGAATATTTTCTCCTTGGGAACATGCAGCCTCTGAGAGAGAATTTGCTGAGCCCCCCCACGTGTGTAAAACTTCCCTCTGCCATTTGGCAGGGTGTTGACAGATGATTAAGTGACCAATGGCCATGGATTCTCCATAGAATTAGGTGTCAGCAGCACTTTTCTCTTACATTTCATAGCACACTTGCTCCAACGTTAGCCAGGAGAGGAATGTGAGAGGTCTGCAGCCTCCCAAGTCACTCTGCTTAAGTCACTCCACCAAAACTGACCTGCACACCCTCAGCCCCTTGGATGGGACCATTGCTGTAACCACTCTCCCTGCCAATTTGTGAACTTCTGATTCTGAACTCATCTACTGAAAAGTTCCTAAAACACATGAAACAGTCATTACGTAGGACAGTCTTTGTACCCTCAAGAACTAAACCACTGGACTAAAGGATGATGAAGATAAAATTTCCAGGTGCAAAGACTTATCGTAGAAGCCACTGATTTTTTTAAAGAAATTACACGGGGAAAAAAGATCCTCAAGAAAAAAAGAGGGGGGAAAAAAGGATACAACAGTAAGGGGAAAATACACTGAGAGTCCCATGACTAATTGCTATCAATATTTGCATTATTTCTTCAACCATATCTCCTAGTCATGGACCTTTGGTGCTAACTGCTAATATATTAATTCTGAGGCATATCTGTGCAATGTTTGACAGCCTCTGTGATCAAAACATAAGGCACTTTGTAGCCTTGCCAAGAGGCCAGGTCTCTCCTGTTCCCTTCTCTGGCCTGCCAGGGATGACTCTGCTCTCCAGGATGCCACAGGCAGTGCTGTGTGTCCCATTGCTAAACCAAGGTCTACCCTGTGGCATTTAAAAGGCAGTGGACAAGGAGGCCATCTAAGAAATCCCTGTGATATTTCTANAGGATGATGAAGATAAAATTTCCAGGTGCAAAGACTTATCGTAGAAGCCACTGATTTTTTTAAAGAAATTACACGGGGAAAAAAGATCCTCAAGAAAAAAAGAGGGGGGAAAAAAGGATACAACAGTAAGGGGAAAATACACTGAGAGTCCCATGACTAATTGCTATCAATATTTGCATTATTTCTGCAACCATATCTCCTAGTCATGAACCTTTTGTACTAACTGCTAATATATTAATTCTGAGGCATATCTGTGCAATGTTTGACAGCCTCTGTGATCAAAACATAAGGCACTTTGTAGCCTTGCCAAGAGGCCAGGTCTCTCCTGTTCCCTTCTCTGGCCTGCCAGGGATGACTCTGCTCTCCAGGATGCCACAGGCAGTGATGTGTGTCCAATTGCTAAACCAAGGTCTGCCCTGTGGCATTTAAAAGGTAGTGGACAAGGAGATCGTGTAAGAAATCCCTGTGATATTTCTGATGGAATAACATCAGCTCCTGAGGAGAAGCCCACCACGTACTCTTTGGCTTTATCACATATCACTATGAATGACTTTGCTGCTTCTCTTGCACTTGCTGTAAATAAGAATTCACCTGAAGCCAGTGGAATTACTGAAGTCAGTGGAATTACACAGCTGTAAAACTTGCAAGAGGAAAGACTGTATAGCATAAAACAAGAAGGCAGACAGAGCCTTGCACTTTTGACTAAATCCAAGATTAAATCTATTTTCAGCCGCTGTCAAAAACAAAGAAAAGGAAGGTTTGTTTTGTCTTGCTATTGTATTTCTCATGTCTGCAGTCAGACATGCCTGGTAACAGGGTAATACCATGTCTGTGGTGTGTGTCAGTGAACTGCACAGTCCTACAAAGGAGGAAGAATTCACCTCTTCGTGGCTGCACAGAGGACCTGGGCTGAGAAAAGCTCACAGAAAACACCAGAAAACAAGGTGCTGTTCTGGGTCAGGGGACTGAGATCCCTCCTGAGCCCATGTGGTTGCATTCCTCTCTCTTCACTGCTCTTGTGCATTTGCATGTGAAGGTGTGTGACCAGTGATGGACAAGTGCCAATATTCTACAGCACATTGACACAATCTGTCTCCTTCCCCTCTGGAGAGAGGCAGGAGTGNACTGCTCTTGTGCATTTGCATGTGTGTGACCAGCGTGATGGACAAGTGTCAATATTCTACAGCACATCTCCCTCTGGAGAGAGACAGGAGTTCAGATATTACAATACTGTGTGCTGTGGATTAGAAATGCAAGGAATAACACAGTGCAACATTTAGTTTCACTCCCTTCCCTTTGTGTATGGGCTTATTTTCACCCTGCAATACATTTTGCCATTTAAAAAGGTTACTCTGGAGGTGTCTTAAAAATGTTCAGTGAGGGAAAAGAGTAAGACGTAGGTGGGTTTTTAAAACCTGGGACCCAAACATCCTCATAATGCCCCCAAATAGCATCAGGAAACAAAAATGACATCCAAAATGAATTCTCTGTGCTGTTTCACAGCATCATCCAAAGAGAGTGAAGTCCCTGACTCAAAACATGTGTCAGGCCGTGCCCTCTCTGAGAAGTTGTCATCAGAAAGAACGAAGAAGCAGCTCAGAATTCTTGAGTGGAAACTCCCTCAACACATTTCTGGAAGCATCAGGAATTTTTTAAAAAGTTCAAGAAAGATTTTCCTGGTATCACCCTCAATCTGTATAACCCTGATGCCTTAGAATGTCCTATTGATGTCTGAATAAAAGCAGTTTAGTCACACATCAGCTTTCCCTTATGCTGTGTGTATAATTTTAGGTAATTGCAGGTGAAGAGCAGCTAAAGGCTTGGAGCTCTATATCCAGGAGATCCTGAAAGAAAACCCCAACATTTTAGGGGAGTTCTCCAATGAGGAAACAACCTTAGTTTGTTTCCTCTTGATCATTTCCTGACCCTTTCCTGAATACAGACTGTGTCTGAGACATTAGTGCTGCCAAGACTGGAAAGTCATAGTAGTTGGGTTTGGCTTAGTGTAAGATATTTACATCCACCACTGAGACAGGAGCATTGCAGGCTTCAAAGAACACAGCAGACGTGCTCAGCAGCATTAAACTAATTATCAGGATCATTGTTGACTTTCTCTTCCCACACAGTTTGTCTTTCTAATTACAACTACAAAAACACCACCTAGGTGACCTGCTCCCCATCTATATTCACCGAACACTGAGAAATCCCCCGTGAAATTCCAGGTGCAATCAGGTGGTGGTTAACACCAGTCCTCTTTGGAGAATAGCCATCTACTCCAAACACATATTAATTAAATCCAAAGATACTTCTGGGAGGCATTTCATTTTCCTGAGTCCACATAACCTCGTCTAATGTGGGGGAGCACCACTTTTCCCACCGGGACTTGCTGTGCTTGACACAACCCTGGGCAGAAGACACAGCTCTGGTGCTCTGCCCGTTGCACATTTGTTTGCACTCACAAAAAAAGTGCTGCTCTTACCTATCTGTGCAACTTACTGCACCTGTCATGACCTGTTCAAGGCTCAGGACTAAAAGGGGTTCTGCCATCTGCTTTGGAATTTGTACCCTTTCGAGGGAAAGGGATGAGGAGACCTTTGCTGGCCTCTAGGTCCCTTCTGCCACAGCAGCAACAGGGGACATTTCCTAGGCACCATCTGACACCCCTTGGGAAAAATGTTCTTGTTTGAAACAGTGTGCTCAGTCTGAATAGTGAATTGGGAGGGGAAAGGGAGGTTGCCTCTATATTTTGCTTGTTTGTTTGTTTGCCATTCTTAACTGCACTCATTTGCATAAAAGAAGGAATGTTTATCATCTTCTCCCAGAGCTTATTCCCCATCTGAATCTGTTGATGACAGCTTAATCATTACCACAGCAACCAAGATCATGACATCAAACAGGGTATAAGCAGCAGGGACAGATGATCTCTCAGGAAACAGAGGTTCCTCTTCCATGTACATAAATACTCTGAAAAACAAGAGAGAAATAGAGAGAATATCTGCCACAAAAGTGTGATTGTTCTAAGGGTTTAGAGACTGACCATTTTTTCTTTCATTGTCTGTCTGCTGTTGCTTAACAGTACAAAATTACATTATGTTCTGTGGTTTTAAACAGTATTAAATGACACACCTAGCACGAGGGACAGGCGCTTCCTTGGTCAGCTGGAAGGGTAAGTGTATATGCAGTTCCTCTGCCAGGCACAGCCCATGCTTTAGATGGTTGCAAAGGAATTTTTCTTGGTCTGTCTGGCAACTTTTGCTAATTTTGTTCTGCATGAGCAAAATAGAATCGTGACCTTAAGCCCTTCATTTCATTAATTTCAGGCACTTTTACTTTGACCATATCCCTTTTTGTGCTAAAACAAAACCAAAACCTGCATTCTTACTAGGGAGGCCTTTTGTATTTAACCTTTCTGAATAAGGACCTCAAAATCTGACCTTTCAGTTCCTTCAGCACATGAGTAACAAGCCACAACACAGCTTGTAACAAGCAGAACTGCTGGGTTCAGCTCCTGCAGCTCCCTAACCGAATGGAGCTGTACAGGTAGATGAAAATAGCTGCATTTTCTGAATGCTTTGGGACGAATCACAAATGATTGCTTAGTTCATGGGTGGCCAAGTACATGCAGCTCAGAATTATTTAATCTTACCTACCATGCCAAGCTCTGCTGTGGCTCAGGGCCACGTGGAGACTGGTGTGACACGCTAGAGTTGGGGACAGGCCAATGGTTCTGCCAGGCTGAATAGATGACATCAACCCTGCAGGTGGTAAAATTGCTGAGGAAACTAATATCTGACACAGGAATAAACTAAGTAAAACTGCCAGAAGAATAGATTATTGATCACCCTGCCTTCTGCTTGAAAATTAATGCTACCGGAGACAGAGAGCAATCCCGCTCCCTTTTCCAAGTGAATAAATCTGCGGGAGGCAGGAGCTGCTGAGCTGAAGGTCTGTGGCCCTCAAGTGAGAGCTGGAGGTAATGCGGGCAGGGAGCAGCGGTGCTGAGCTCGCTCTGAGCAGGGACACACACCCAGTCAGCTCATGCCCTGCCAGCCTGGGCACAAACAGAACCCATCTCACCTTTCCCAGGCCGGATGAGTATGGACTTCTGGTAGATTTTTGGCCAAAAAGCCAAAAGGAAGGATTAGTACAGAAATGTCTGCACCTGTCTGGGTCAAACGCAGCGGTGACATCGAGGGAGCTGATGACTACAGCAAACTTGAGGCAAAAGAGAAAAACATGAATGTCTTACTGGTTAGAGTAAGACACACTGCGAAATCCGGGAGATGACTCTAGGGTTTAGTTCTTCCAAACAGTATATAATCTCTTCCCCAAAGTGTTGGAGAGGACCAGCGATACTTTTTCCATGAGTTTCACTGTGAGCACTCACATTCTCAAACCTTATTCTGGTAGAATTGGGTGTTAATGCGAGAGATGTGAGCCTCATGACAAACAGCTGATGCTCAGTGGAAAACAAACAAACAAACAAAATGTGGTTATGTGTAGTGTAAAACATCAGAAAGCAAAGGGCCACAACTTTTTTTCCTAATCATTACTTTCCACGAATTCCACAATGATTTTGGGATTCTGGCTCATGAATTTTGAAACGCTGTGAGCTGGACATATTCCCTGGTGACTGCTTGAGTGCTCAAAAGAATGTAAATCTGCCAGTTTTTATTGCTGGCTACCCACAAATTCAGGCCATTCATCAAAGAGCACTGCACACCCTCACCCAGGAGGCTGCCCTGTCATCTCTCTGGCAGGATGGACTCAGGGACCCTCACATAACTCTTTACTCATGCAGTTCTCCTGTTGCAAGGAGCTAAACTTCCTTTGTACCAATCGGCGGGATTTTTAAAAAGGAAAATTTTAAGCTGAAGCTATACACAAAGCCAGATACAAATATTTGATTTGAATGGATGAAACAAATCTTGCCATGATTTTTTTTTCCCCTACAATTCAGGTTTTATTATGTTTTACACTGCTTTTTCCCCTGTGCAAAGGTTTCTTCTGTTAGAAGTATCTTTTTGAATGGCCTGTACATGCCAGCATAAACTCAGTCATAAGGGTTTTAGCGCCAACAAAATATACGAATTGCCCTTCCAGTAAGCCTTCAAAGGACTTTTTCTTGTATTGTGTTTGTACACAGTCTTCAGGCAAACACTGTGAACATTTTATGCAAAACCAATTACTTGGCAACCAAGAGAAAGATGTGATGTGAAGCACAATTTCCCAATTATTGTCACTCTTGTTATTGAATCATAGAACCATTTACTTGGAAAAGACCCTTGAAGTCATCTAGTCCAACCACTAACCTGGCACTGCCAGGTCCACCCCTCAATCCTGTCCCTAAGTGCCACATCTACACGTCTTTAAACACCCCCAGGGATGGTGACTCCGCTGCTTCCCTGAGCAGTCTGTTCCAACACTTGACAACTCATTCAAAGGGGAATTTTTCCTGTCATCACAGCTCCTCCCAGCATTCTTTTCAAGTTGCCTCTAAATTTCCGAGAGAGAATCGACATAATTAGCCACACTGAACAAAGCCCCTCTGACCCGTGTAAACAGACACAGCTATAAAGCTTTCTAGCTTCTTAATCGCTGTTGCATCTGTGCCAGGTAAAAGATTTAGTTTACCAAGGTACATTCCTCTGCTGAGAAACACATTTGCTACGTTTCTGTGGTGGAGTAAGTGGTTTGCTGTAGCTCTTTGCTGCATAGCATGGCATTCCTTTGCCAAAAGACTTTTATTTTTTATATCTACACATTTAGAAGAAATAATGTCTTATTCTGCACTGCCGCATTGGAAGACCCGTAATACTCACAGCAAGCCTTGGCTGTGAAAAAGCTGTGGGCCAACACACCAAATATATCTGATTATTTGTAAATTGCCCAATGTTTAGACATTTAAGATAATATTTTTTACCACTTTTCCAGCTGTAGAAGTCTCTTCCTGAAAGAATTGACATTATATCTGTACCTGTGGGCAAAACCTTCAGTGCAGAGTGCCCAGCCTGCAAATCCTTTCGCACACGTGCTGTGAGGAATGCAGCAGGCACTCACTGCGTACGGCAGGGGCAGTTCCAGCAGAGGCAGCTCATCCCCAGGCTGGCACGCAGGATCCTGCTGGGGAGCAGGAGTGCCTGCACAGCCACAGCCCAGGCCAGCAGATGTGTGCTGCTGCCAGTGGCACAGCTTTCCTGTGTGTTCCCAGGAACAGCTGAGCTCTGGGAGAGCAGCAGAGCAAGTCCAGTGTGTCGTTTCAAGAGCAGGAGGGATGCAGATTTTCAACGAGGCATATTTTGGATGCTGTCTAGTGATCCAACCAAAGCACTGGAAGTAGGAAGATGGGCTGAGTGTCATCCCTGACAGAGAAAAAGAAAAGAGGAGGAAAACAGTGAAAATTCTCACTGCTTCTGTTCCCAAAATGAACCGGAGAAATGTTTGTTGGCCTCAGCGAAGGTAACTGGAGTGTGTCAGTAGTCACTGTGGGAAGGTAGCAGAGCCAAAGAGGATGTATCAACACTATCGAAGACCAGAACTCTACAAAGAAATTGTCTTAATTTATCAGTGTGTGACTTCCCACTCAGTGCCAATGGGAGCATCAAGGACACTCCCCTCCTTCCTCATTCCCATTGCACTGGAGAAGTAATTCAGGTGTCACAGTATTGCTTGGAAGAACTGCTTAAGAAAAGGGGAAAAAAGAACCAGATTTCCCAGAGAAACAATGCCTTTGCATAAGTTAACTTAAATTCACATAATAAATCTACTTCATCACCCTTTATTGAGCAACCTGGTCTGAAACTACGGATCTATAAATAGCTTTATAGCGCTGTCAGTTTGTTACAGCTCATGTAGCAAAACTCTTTCAAAAACAGAAGTCAATTCTTCCTCTCTGGAAGATTTCTTTTTCAAGTGAAAAAGGCAGCCCATCCACGTGGCTGCAAATGAGGAGCTGAAATGTGTTTTCGTTAGTGAATGGCAGCAGCTGAAAGATTTTCTGCCTTTTGCTGTCACCAGAGTCTCCCTGAGGTCACCCATCTCGGAGAGCGCCTGCACACAAAGACAGCCTCAAAAAGGGATTTCTCATCTGCCAGCCCCGTGTTCTGCACGGCAGGGAGGGATGTCTGGAGCTCCTGGGTGCTGGCTCCTGGCTCTGCCAGGACAAGGCTGGAGTGAGGGAAGGAGCTCCTGGCTGGGTCAGCCTTGCAAGTGCTCCCCCAGAGCCCTTTGGCTCTGCAGCGCCCAAAAATGAGCCAGGGCGTGGTAGCTGCAAAAGGAGGCTGTTTGTCGTGAGAACCAAAGTCCCTGACATGCTGTGCAAACCCTCCCGTGCCTCAGATGGTGTGTTATACACAGATCCATTCCCAAACCACGTTGTGTCTCAAAGCCAGTCTCACGGAGAGCTGGTGCTCCCAAAATATTTGCACCGCATCTTCCAGTGATGCAGTGGGTGTTTCCAAAAACAGAAACGCTGCAGCAAAGTGCCAGAGGGAAGAAAAGCAACAGTATTCCCCCTCTATTAATCTCACAGAGATGAGGAACTATCAGGCAGTGTCAACACCTCAGGAAGATGTCAGCTGAGTTTCAAACCTGTCCTGCACTGATTTGAATGAGAATGAAATACTGACAGTAAGCAACAGATGCCTTTGTCTCCTCTCAGATTGTCTTTAGTGTGAATTTCAAACCCAAGAAAGCTGAAACTTAATGAAACTTAAACATAAAAATCATTTCCTAAGACTTGTCCCTCCTTATGTCTTTCAGAAGCCCTGTCACAGAAGACTTGCATGACAACCTAAAGCAGGAGAGAAAACAGTGGATGTAATCAGTCAGGCTCTGCATTCTCCGAATTTTGTCAACACTTGTGGTTTCTGTGAAACAAGGAAAGAAAGGATGCAATAGCACATGTAAAAATAAGTCACAGCCCTTCCTGTCTTTACTTTCTGTCCTCCTTTCTATGAACTTCATGGTACACTAGCATGAAAGGACTGGGGACCAGAATTTTCTTAAGGATTTTTTGTTTAAAAATCTGACTTTTCTTTTTGGACTGAGTAAATCAAGTACAAGCATTGCCAGGAAAGTTTGCAGCCTGGCTGGACTGTACATTTGAATCTTACCAGTTTCCTGGCCCCTGTTTAAATGCTGAGGAGGAAATCCTGCTGCAGAAAAAGCCTCTGCAATCCCCGTTGCTCCTGGTGAGTGGTGCCTGCACATCCTCAGGGCTTCTTTACCCACTGTCTCTGAGATCAGGCAAACAGAGCATCAGAATTTTGGGACTGCTGAGTCTGGAGCTTGGAGTGGTGACACCAGGACTGTTGTGAGATGATTTCTGACATAATGACAGAAAAGCATGAAGTAAAAAGTTAAAAATAACTTGTGCAATAGCTAAAGCAGAACCATTTCAAATGTATGAGATTCCTGCCATCCCAAGGAACACCTGGTGCACTCTGAGCCTAGGCTTATATTCACTTCACAAAACACCAAGTGCAGGACTTGGATCACTGACATTTGAGCAGGGATAGCTCTGCCTATTTGTTACAGGATCTGTCTCCTGGAATCCTCACTAGTTACTACCAAAAAAAAAAAAGGCAACCAAACCAAGCCCCTTCATTTTAGAGAATGTTTTTGTCACTCTTACAGAGGCAGCTGAATTATGGGAAATATTTCTATAACTTTTTGCATAAATAGATTTAACTGCCAGCAGCGGTGAAATCTCCACTGCTCTAGTGATGACTATTGTTTGATCCTTGATATCTTTATCCACATACCTCACATCAAGTTTAGTGGAAGCGTGATGCAGAGAACAGATTTTTTTCAACTCTCTTTGTCATAATTTACATAAGGTAAATGTTAGGGTTGACTGCCATCCCTGAATATTCCTTGGCTCCTAAGATGACAACCATCCTCATCTGAGTTTACCACACACACACACCCTGCATGTCCCTTCCACACACCCACAACTACAACTCAAATCAATGCTCCAGCAGACAGCAGCCACTTGAATAGCAGCTAAATATAAATTCTCCAGCCTTCTTCATCACCTTGCCAGGTAAGAACTGATATTCTTACAATATCAGTTCTTACAAGAGTCAGGCAAGCACACTGACAACATTTACATGGCATCCAATTCCCCATCAAGCCTGCCTCGGATTCCCTGGCTGGTTTGATTACCAGTGACCAGAGGAGAGAAAAGGGCAGGATGGGAGAGTTTCCATCAGCAGCAGGCGCATAATAGGAATACAGATTCTTACTTTCTCTCACAGAGAGAAGAAAAAGGATTTGCTGGGCTGGGTTTTCATCTCCTACCCCTTTCATTCAGAGTGAGTTATTTGATTCTGTGTGTCATGCCAATAGTTTGGACAAACTAATGTACACTGCTTGGTATAGCATATACCATATTTATAGCAGGAACACTGGCTAAACTATTACGAGCTATTGCATTTTCTTATCAATAGTAACATCTACTTTAGCTATTTTAGCTTGGAGGAGTTGCTTGAGGTTTGTTTTTTTGTAGGTATCTGATTGCAAGTTCCTATGAAAAGTTCTTGGTTAAATGTCCATACACCAGATGGTTCTGTCTCTGCATGAATATGGAAAGACCTTGTTACATTTATTAGAGGCCAATTCATGCTTCCACATGTACAGGGATTATTAACAACACACCACACTCTGCCAATTCAGAGATGACTCAAACATGGCAGAGAGGGTGTAAGGATAGAAAAAAGAATTACAAAATTAATAGAAAGATTTTCCATTACCTACTGAATTTTGTAACCCCTAATACCTTCAGGACAGGGCACTTGGTCCACTCATATCCCAGAGCATTAGACAGCTAATATCAGCTCCAGTTGTACATGGAGCATCCATGAATGTCATGAATCCTATTCTTTAGACACTTAGCTGGCAGGAGCATGAAGAGAACTCACTCCCCCAGAACAGCACTAGGCAGTAATCACTGCTGGAAGCAAATGTAGGAGGGAAAGGTGCTACAGACCATTGGCTGTCTCCTGAGCCATCCCTGCAAAGATTTCTTTGTAGGAGGAACAATGGAGGAAACACAGATGAAAACAGTCAGGGCGTGCACTTGTCAGATTAAGAGGATGCAGATAAGGACCAGGGCTTTCTCCTTTTACAGGGTGAGTGCAGCCTGGTGGAGTTTTGAAAATATCTGCTGGAAAGGACAGAACTATTGATCTGTATTAAAAGGGAAGGCAATGCTGGTGGGAACAGAAAAGGTGGCTAAAAATATAGCAGTAATTCCATTTTTCAGTCAGAAAGGAAAAAGAGAAAATGTCTGTTCCTATTTTACCCAAGCAAATCCAAGACTTTGTGGTTTGTAATCAGAACAATAGACTTAGTTCCTAATCTGCCTGATCCCTCACTTGCTGTAAGCCTACACCTGATCTGTCAGCAGCACGGGTGAAAATAATTGGTCTGTGACTGTTGGCATAATGAATGCCAGTGTACATAGCAGAGGGTCGTGCCTAGCCCTGGCTACCAGCTGTGTGGGCTATCAGATCATACCAGCTAGATATCTGACTGTAAACACAGATGTTTTGTAATTTTCTGTCTCCTGCTTGGAACTCCTGACTGCCTGCAAGGGGTCATGAAGAAAATGAGAGAGGCTGTGAGTCTTGGTGAGAGAGAGGGAGGGAGACCAGCACAGACACAACTTTACCATTTAAAATTCTTGGTGCTTTTCACTCTTTTTTTTTTTTTTTTTTTTTGAAAGGCTTTCAAGAGCTGTGCATTTCCCTTCTGTGCCTCTGGCCACAAGTACACAACCAGCCTTAAAAAGAGAGGAATTTTATTTTCTTTGAGCAACAAAATATTTTCAGCCTTAAAGAATAGCCTATATTCTTCTCTGAACCTTCAACAACCTCCCTTCCTTTCCACTACTTTCCTTCTCTTCCATCCTTTCCCTTTTCTGACCCTCTACCTCTTCTGTCTCGGTCTGAAACCTTTGAAAAAAACAAAGACTGGACCCCCTTTAAAGAGCATTAAGTTCAGTCAGAAGAACATGCATTTCATCAAGGCTCACTGCTGTTCATATTTCCACAAAAACTTCTAAATGCAATAAAAGCAGAGGAAAAAACCCACACATTTCCTGCTGCTGTTTAAGAGATGAAATCAGAAAACAGCTCAGAATTAACCCCCCGGTTCCCCTTCAAGATGAGTGTTTTTAAAAAACCCAAACTACAACAGCAGTAATAGCAGAGAGATGCCGTTGTTTCAAACCTTTTATTTCCCTCGTTCTTTTTTTATTCTTTTCCTTTGTGTTTTGGCAGCTGTGAATAATTCTGCACCCTGGAATTGTTCTGCGGGCTATTAATGTCTGTGACCTTTTCCATCAGCAACAGCTCTCCTTTCTAGTCATTTCTGGAAGTGCTACCTAATATGAATTTAACATGACTGAGGCAGCCTACACACACACACACACAGAGCCCTTTCTGACACATGCAGGAGTGTGCTTCATCCCATCCATACACACAAATAAAAATAAGCGCCTTCATCAGAGAGGTAGCTGCCTTGTAAACAGCTGTGTTTCACAGCAACAACCACCTCTCTTACAAACACCCCAAGTCCTCCTGGGGAAATAAAAGGACTGCTATTAGAGTGGGATGATTTCATGATATAAGGAAAAAAAAAAATCTCATTAAGTCTGAGCCATTATGGGGCTTTCCTTAGAGTTGGCTCTGCTGCTGCTTTTACTTTCTAAGAGTGTGCAAAGAACCCACATGTGATCAAACAGATATCAAGAGCATTCTCCAAATCTATGATCACATGTGTGCCCACATTGAGAGAGCCTCTTGTTCTTTTTTAATTCGTTTCATCAAACAGACTGGAGCCTAGTTCCCAACAGCACAGCAGTGCTGCAAGAGTCTCCCAAGATGAAAACAAATAGCAGGTGTCCTCTTGCAAAATAAAGTAAGTGGTAGCAGATATGCAGGATGAAAGGGCTCAAAACACAGATGCTTTTAAAAACACTTCAAAATTTCAAGGTATGCCTTTCTCCACGTAGGAGCCAAAAATTGGTGAAAAGGATTTTCAGGAAGTTGGTTTTGTTTGGGTTTTCAGGTATTTAAAACAGGTTAAATTAATTGCCTCAACAGGTCAAGAATTAACCAGCTTAACTCCTCACTGTGGTTTATGCTTTTTAGAAGCCAAAGTTAAGATCGTAGGTGTTGCTTCTCTAGTTCAAATTACAAATGAGATGTTAAAACAGGCTGTAGAAATATCCTGGTCTCCAGCAATGCCTAAAACCAGACATGACTCTTGTAGAACAGTAAGTGCCTGTGTAAGCTTTCCTTGGAAAATAACAGACCTAGGAACTCCAACTATGTCCCTTGCCAGCTGCCATCAGACATTAACTTCTCTGACAAAATTTTTTGTGTCTCCGTTTCTCTTCGTTCAGGCTTTTCATTTTTTTTTACAGTCACACAGACTGATGAGCAGGCCCTTCTGGAAAATTTCCCTGAAATCCATTTGTCAGGGAAAAATGAGTTTCTCGCAAAACAAAACATTTCATGAAATTTGTCTTTCTTGTGGTATATATTACATGTTCTTAAAAAATCTGTTCAATTAAATTCTTTTTAGATGAAGCTCTTCACATTCTCTGATGAGGAGCTGACAATTTGTAAGGCAAATTAAGATAAAAAAATGTTCTGGCCTGGTTTGTGTTTACATTTTCCTTGGAAAAAATCCCTCATCACGCAGCCCTGTAACAAACTGTCAGGCTGATCAGGGAACCACGGTACCAGGGAAAGCAGACGTGATGTCCTTCTGGACAAAAAACAAAACTAAATTGCTCCTTTCTATAATAAAGACTTTTGCAGCTGGGAATAAGGGGCAGGGAAGGAACATTATGAATGTAGGGGAACATTTCAGGATTCCACAAAATCCCAAATTCCTGGAAATGAATGATCCTCTCAGAAACCCATCTTCCAAAGTGGAAGATAACTGTGATTTCTCACACTGTCTATATAATGCATTGCACAAAGATGAACCTTCATCTGGAAATAATTATAAGACAAACTGGGACTGACATCACCCGGAACTGTTGTTTTTAAATGACTGAGCTGCTTTCAATCACTCCCTGCAGGGAACCCTTCAGTGTGGAGTCAGTGATTTGAGATGAGCCCAGGTAAGGAGCTGCTGCTCACCAGGAGCTGCTCCAGAGTCGCATTCCAACTCCTGGGAGTGAGCTCTGCAATTATTCAGATCACCACCATAAACAGTTGCTCCTCTGTCATGTTACAGCTGACAGGGAAAGGCCTGGACAACTCTGGAGCTGGTACCTCAGAAATATCCCTCCATCCATACGGCTCCACGAGCACTGCTTTGGCAGAGCAACGTGGGGATATCAGCACATCTGCTGCCTGGATTACACTTGGTTCAGAAAGAGAAGCACAACTCTCTGTTGATGTATTCATGGGAAAAAACACACTGGGAAAGAAAAAAAAAAGAACCTTAAAAAAAATGCAAATTTGTTTTGCTGTATCCAATATGTTCTTGTCTCTTGTCTAAAAGGCCCATCTGGTCTAAAAACATGCAGCACCTGTGTAAATTTTTATGTATTCATGCTTGAAGTGCTAAATATGTCTTGTTGTAAAAATACATCATGGATAATAAAGGGAATTTATTTTTTAATATGCTTGCATGTTGACCTACTCCTGACTTTAGTGTACACACATTTGCTGGATTCTTCAATGAAAGGGTTTTCACACAAAGATGGGCATGCTGGACAGAGGAGAGAGAAAAAAAAGATCAAAAACTGGGCAAAGGACTATCCCAAACAAGGGCTATGTCCCTTGGGTTTTTTCAGTGCTGTACTTTTACCTGTCAGAGAAGTGCAGCAAAACATCATTCTCTAAGATTTGACTTCCACGCTTCAGACTAAAAGAATGGGAAAGAATGAACAGATGGTGTTGAGGTCACAGGCATAACAACCTGGGCTATGGAAACAAACTCCATCCACACCCTAAAGTCTGCTATTAGCAGGGCACCAGTGCAAACCTGCCCATTTCCTAGCTGGCTGAAAAAACAGCTTATGACTCAATTACCTGTTCTTAAAATACAGCATGAAATGCTACTGTGATTGATATATATATGTGTTTTAAGGTCACAAAGCACTAGGATAAAATGCACTTTGAGTTTTCATGATTATACAATTGTAGCGATTGCATTGAAAAGGAGGCATGACGTCTGTGAAGTCTGAAGTCTGCTGGGGTACAGGAGGATACTTCCAGTGGCTGGGAACAAGCTCAGGCCCACGGAGACCTCAGGATCCTCTACAGAACCTTGCTGTAAGTGAACATAGTCAGCCAGACTCCCACAGTCAGAAACACACCTGTGTGCTCTGAAGACCCTTTTCTCTTGGACTTACAGCTCTTCTGCTCTTTTCCAGAAGGAGAATCAACAAGTTGTTGTTCTGCTTTATTTCTAGCAGAAACCGTTTTCCATTTACTCCTCAGGTAATCCTGTCCAAAGTCAAGTCAGTCAAGAGTAGATGAAAGATCTAAAAAGTTGGAAGATCAAGGGTAAAAATCATCTGTGGCATCCTGCTCAACTAAGCTATTCCCATGCTACAGAAGGATTTAAATAAATCAACTTAATCACTCTTCTTATTATCACTGCAATTAATCGTTGGATTTCTAAGGCAGCATCACTTTGTTACTCAGTATTTTTGTGACTCTTCACCTTCCTCGTTTACTCATCTGTTGTAAATTAAACAGCTTGGGGAGCTGCCTGTTCTTAAGCATTCTTTGTTATGCAGTCTTCACCATTTCAAGTTTTGAAATGTAAAGTACATGTTAGAATCCAATTAGAATGACAAATGAATCATGAGAAAATCTAATGGCATAAAACAAATTTGAAAGCTTAAACAATTTCCATTTTACACTTCTATTGTATATCGCTGACGAAGCTCACCTTGCCAAATGGCACCATTAGCATTTAAACTTCAGAGGAACATCATATGCAGTGAAAGGATATTGATTACTGCACGCTACGGAAGGAAAATGAAAGCCAAGAAAGGTGTGACAGTTCTGGATGAGGTGTGATTGCAATTGCCTTAATCCAGACTGAGAGGCCAAGGAGGTCATCCCTGTGTGGCTGGAGCTGTTCCCTCCCTGGTAAGGCATGTGCAAACCAAAATCATCCCAGGTTCTCTGTAAATCCATCACAGACAAGCAAATAAATGACACCATTATCTCTCTTCACCTGCTCATCTCTGAGCAGACTTTCCAGACTCAACAGGACAAGCAAGGGAATCTTTCAGGGGGTAGGTCTCAGATCAGAAGAGGGAGAGGTCTTGGTTTGCTATGCCAAGAAGTCAAAAATCTTTTCATTTCAAGAGAGGTTTGAGAAGATGAACTAAGGGGGGGGTAGTATAGGAGAGAGTAGTGATTGCATTAAAAAGAGAGATAAGCCTGTAAAGTGAGAGTTGAACATTAGTTTAGTGCATGAAAAAATTAGTATTCAATCATCTGGGAAAAAGTATGAAAGAGGGAGGAGAAGCAAAGAACAAAATAAACACGGGAGGGAGGACTGAAACATCAGTGGGAGAGGGATGGGGAGGGAATAAATGGTAAAAAAAATGGAAAGCAACCAGGGATTGCTCTGCTGAGGTCAGAGAGGCAAATACGTGGATTTAGCATAGTCTGAGGGGGTTTTTTCTGCTGCTGTAATTATAAGAAGCTCTTTTTAACAATTATGCTACCAAGCTGCGGCAAAACATAAATACCTACAAATATAAACAGATAGAACAGGACACATGCATGAAATAAAGGACAGTTATGGTAATTTTTAAACTTTCAGGACACCTGAAAGCACAAGTCAAAGCAACTTTTCTCAAGGCTCAATGGCAGTGATGAACAAACCTGGTCAAGTTTAGATACAAGTTCTTAACTTTGACGGAGAGCAGAAAAATGACACTGTGTATTTTAATGTTTGTGCAGCTCCTGTTCGCCCACTTCCAAAAGTTTCTCTTGCTGGCAGAAACCTAAAAACATGCACAGAATTCATTTCTCTTCCAAGAGGGAAAGAACAGACAGGTATCAAAAATCCAACAGAAAGAAATTATCTTAAAAAAAAACCCCAGAGGTACAGAGGTATTTGTTAAGACATTCCCCTGGCATAGCAATATTGCACAAATATCCTGCAGGACAGCGTGCAAGCTTCAGGGAACGCATTAAACCTTGATTCTCCAAACTTTGCAAGTAATTGCTTAAAGGCAATATCCCCAGCAGCCAAGTGAGGCTGAACATCTGGGCGGGGGATGCTTGGTTCCTTGGTGGAGCCTGAAGCCAGGGCTGCAGGACACTGGAGAAATGGCAGATGACATTTTCATGCTCAGCTTCTGTAAAACTCATTCCTGCCCTCGGAGGGGCTGTGATGTCAGCAGACCATAAAGGTTGTGTCTGAAAGGATTTTGAACAAGGGCTTCCAGATCAGTACCAGACCATTGTCCAACTGGTCCTGTGCATCTTCTGCAGCAAACAAACAAACAAACAAACAAAGTAATCACAAGGACATGTTTTTATACAGAGTTTAAATATAACCTGGCATTTAGAAAACATGCAGTAAAATTGCACTATGTTTTCCTTTTCTGTGACTTACTCACAGTGCAAACTACTTTTGGTAAAGATCTCCTGGCCACAATGCCATGAGTGTCAGGCTAACACATAGAAATGCCTCACCTACATCATTCAACTCTCTTTGAAGATTTGTGCGCAGGCTCAGAGTTTGGCAAGGAACCTGATGTGTTGGTCAAGTGTTTGTGTCCACATAACCCTTCATTGTTAGAAATGGGAATATTGTGCTGTAGAAATAGGAATGCTGGACAAAGAAAGCTCCTGCTCAAAATATGATTGCTAAATGAAAAATCAAATCCAGCTGCCCTTCAGTTCCTGATGGTAACTGCAGGAAAAACTTTGAAATAACTGAAGATTTTTTCCAACTTTTACTACTGCACTCATCTCTGTGATAAGACCCTCAAAGGTTTATATGATCTTCTTGCCACAAAAATGCAACATAACAGTGCAAACTACCTGACTCCTCCCCCATGCACAATACGTTTTTGGGTCCACATCCCACCTGCTCTGATCGCTCTGTTGTCACACAAGCTCATTTCTTCCTAGTCATGACAAATGAGGATGATGAAAAATGTGATCAAACATGCAACACCAAGCAAAAATTATTTTGGAAGCTGGTTATCTTTGTGGTTTTGCTGCATTTTCTTTCAATGTTTGTCAGCAATTATGTATAACCTGTGTTATGATGAGCATGAAAACTCTTACAATTTTGGTTTTTTAATTGCTGCTTTCACTATCAGTTTCTACCACCTTTTTTTCTCCCTCTGCTCTTATGTTTGTCTCTGTCACACAACTTTTGCAGAGAACTGAGAGCAACCAGCCAGTAAAATGGTGACTGCCATACTCTGCAGAGCCTGCAGTTATGTGAACGACAATTTGAGGATTCTCAAAGCCACATGATAAGCAATGTATATCCCAGACATGACTTGTCTACTCACTATTAAAAACATTTCTGCATCTTTGTACCTTGCACTAACTGAAGTCTGTCATTTATATAGCAGGCACAAGTCAAAATCTCATAAATGTCTCTTACTAGGCTTCAGATCCAACAATGCAGACAATCTGAGATGTTCAAAAGGATTTTGCCATTAACCTTTATGAAAGATGAGATTGGAACAACCTATTTATTCAAAGTTAGCATCATATGCCATTGCTGTAGTTTACTGTATGGGAATTCCTGGAAATATGACTCTACCTGTGCCTGCATGCAAGAGAATTTTTGGGTAAATGTGAGTGTTTAGGGTTGTTATGATCCTTTTCACATCTCTTTGTAAATGTCTGTTCTTGTTCTGCCCTCTGTAGCCTTCCAAATTTCACCCTCATGTTCCAGTTGCGGAAATCAGGTGATTTATGCTGAGCAATTTTTCTCCTCCCAGCTTGCATCCCTTTTGGTATGGAACAGCCAGGACACTTGATGGCCACCACTTGATGGTTGGCATGGCCAAGGGGAAAGAAGGGAATGTTGTCACTCATTTGGTCTCAAATGAGCACTTGAAATCCTTCAATGGACAAGCAGGAAACCAGGATTTTGTATAAAAATTCTCAAAAGTAGGACCTGAATGTAGGAATTTCAATGGAGTTGATTCCATAGTGAATCATTGGTTTTGCCTTTACCTGCTAGGTTTTGTGTTTCTGACAGGGATAGGTGTATCATGTGGATTAGGAAGCTTTCAATCTGTGCTTATTTTCTAGTAAACATCTGATTGAACTACTAGGAAAGCCAGGGGGAAAGGATTAATAAAGCTGCTTAGTACTGTCAGCTTTCATAACAAGACAAAGGGAATTTCGCAAACCAATGAAATAAAAGAAATGGAAGAAAGATAACATACAAATAGCAAAAGTAGCTGACTGCATATTCACTCAAGTATTGAAGGTATTTTAATGGTGAATTTTGCACTGTTGGTTGGCAGATTTAAGTGTCTGATTGACTGACTGATCTTTGCTTGAATCTAAAAAGTCTCAAGGCATTTAAGTTACTCAGTAGATAAAACAATTCCAAGCCCATTAAATAGCACAGAGCAGATCAGCATTTCCCTCTCAATAATTCAGAGTTTCTGTTCATTGGTCAGCTACAAAGACCAGGCCTCAGCAGGAGCTGAAAGCTCAGCTCTAAATAATCTTCTCATGTGTGACCCTAATGATGGCATGACTACCTTTCAAAAGGAATTTGCACACTGTGTATTGTAATGAACTTGATCCTGCTGCCTGTGGCCTTGTTTTCAGTGTTGCAAGTCATTACTCAAAGGAGTTTTATACACACCAAGTGAGTTTTGCATATCTGCAGCAATATTGTTCATGTTTGGAAAAGCTTTTCCCTCCACACCCCCAGCATGAAAACTGAATGAATTTACAGCTTCCAAATGAGCCTGACTTTGCACTGCATTTTAGAGTGAATTTTCCCAGCAGAAAATTTGGCCTTCAGTGTCGAATTACTCCAATTTCAATCAAATATAAGCTCCTGTGTGTTGCTCTGAGTTTGCCTTTTTTTTTTTTTCTTTGCAGGAGACTTCTTTCTACATTATGAATATGTGAGTCCTTATGAGATTAGTGGCATTTTCTGGGGTTTATGAGAAAATCCCTAGAAAATTTAACTGTTCTTATAACTTCTGAATGAGATAAAGAACAACCTGCCTATTATCTTTGTATTATCTATTCCCTGGCATGACCTTATCTCATGCTGCCACAAGAAAACATTTATTGGCATTATTTTCAAGTTTACTCCTTTCTCAGACCCCAACAGAAGATCTATAACTTTCAAGTACCCAGTAAAAGTGTGTAGGTAGTAAGAAATACTCTGTGTGGTGAGATAAGCTGCTTGGGGAAACTTTTCAATAAACCGAGGCTTCACACCTAGGTTTTTGATGTGGCAGACAGAAAGTGTTTGGCTTTCTGATCTGACTGGAAGACAAAACAAGGTTTGAGTACAAGGAACAGCCCCTGTTTTGTGTTTTGGGAGAGCAGCAGAGCCCAGATGAACGGCAGCTGTGAGATTTATAGGAACTCCTAGTAATTCTGCAGCAACAAACCCTTAGGAGAACACAGCTGTGAAGGGGGAAGAGACAATGCAATGGAGGAGAGAAGAGAAGCTGAACAAAGAACAGACGAGTCCCTTGCAGGAACAGTAGGGAAGGGGAGAAAAGAGAGTGTTCTTGCTTTCACGTGGATTTATTCTTCATTTAATATATGTTGTATTTCCCTCCAGAAGTCCTCCACAGTTTGTTTAAATTTCAGCTAGGGAACTGCTCTTTCCACTGGTGGTTTTTCAGGCCAATGAAATCAAGCTGCAGCCTGCATCACTCCTAGGCTGTGTCTCCACCAGCAATATTCTACTATCAAAGTAACCAAACTGTTCTTCAGAGGAATTTTCTTTTTGCAGCAGACTTTCCTTCCCCTCGTCTAAAGAATTCCCCAAGAGGGAGGGAGAACATCTTTTCCCTGCTTCACGTGACCCTTGTACAAAGGCAAAAGAGGCACAAGAACAGTGAATTTCATTTGTACCTGCTTTGTAGCCTCAATAAGCTGGCACTCCCTAGTTGTTTTCAGGATGGAACAACCTACTTTTCTCAACTCCTTGTTATGAATTTTGTTTGAAAACTTTCCCAAAAGAATCTAGGCAGTACAATACTGAATGTGCCATCTTCACCAGTTCCCTGTTTCACCAATGGCAGTCTGACGTGTGAGAAAGGACCCCAACACCATTGCAGAGGGTCACTGGAATAAAAAGGGTCCTCACACAGACAGAAAGGTCACACACATATTTCTGACTTCATGGCTGGGGCCATATATCATAAAATGTATTTCCAAATATTTTTCATGCTGCAGGACTATTGGAATTGGCAGGTAAAGAAATGTGAAAATGAAAAAGAAGTTATCTCCAGTGAAGAACACATCCCTTCGTGTCTTGACGCTCTTCCCATGGATCTGTTATCTGGTGCTCAGGACTCTTCTGTCTGTTTCACTTCCAGAATATTCTTGGTAATGGCAGAGGCACTAACACAGGTAGGGTAAAACACCTTCCATGAGTCCTAGGCTAGAAAAAAGGAAAAATGTGACTTGCAGCTTACAGCTCAAATATAAAAGCAGTTAAAACTGAAACAACTCTTGAAAGAATTAGAAGAAACTGCCCAGGTTCTTGTGGCCATCACAAGAGCACTTTTTGCACTCACCCAGACTGGCCAGGGCAGTGAGCTGCATGGCACCTGCATCTGTGTATAATACCCATGGCTTCTGAAAGAGAATGGCTTTGTTGCCTCTCTGGTAAGGCAGGTTTAGCCATGCAAGTGATAACAGAACTCTCCTGGAGAGCAGAGACACTGCTGAATCAGGCAGCTGGTCCTTGCTAACAAGTCAGACAAGTTTACATTTTGTTCGTAAGCTTGCTTTTGTTCTTATTTCCCAGGACCTCTCTTTATAGAGGAGATATGGACCCTCTTCTGTCCTCTGTATAACCTAAAATGTTCCCAACTCTTCAACACCACAGCTCATCATTTGCGTGTGTCAGAAGAGGTTGTGGAGATGGAAGAATGCAGTAGCCTTTCCCTCCAATACCTTGTGAGGTTATTCAAATAAGATCACAGGAACAGCAAGAAACATCTTGAAAATAGGTATGCCATTAAAAGTACCCCTAGGTTTCATTTATGCAGCTTACATCTAAGCGAGCACTACTTCATTTTGAAAACTTCCCTGATATTTGAAAAAAGCAACTGTACTATCCTGCAAAATATGAAATACAGTACATTTTGTCCAGTAAACATGCAGAACAAAAGCATCATTGCAAAAGCACCACTGTTTTCCAAGCCTGAAGCACAGCTGAAGGCTCTTTGTGATTCTACCTGTAGTGCTTACAGCTGTGAGAAGCATAACCTGATGAATAAGGATGTGATAACATTACAGAAACCTGCTGATAGCAGAGCAGCTCCTCTGGCATCTAATTTATTCCGTGTGGCTCAATCATTACTCCTTATTTCTCTGTTGCAAAATTTCACAGAGTATTCTGAGTTGGAAGGGACCCACAAGGATCACCAAGTCCAGCTCTTAAGTGAATGCAGGGACCAAACTTACACCCTTGGTGTTACCAGCACCACGCTCTGACCAGCTGAGCTCATCTCAGGGTTTTGTTAAATATTGTACCACAGTTTGCAATTAAAATAAACCAATTATTAAAAGCCGAAGATTTCACTTGGCACAACAACAGCAGAAAAAAAAAATTCCAATTTTGGGAAAAGATTCTGGGGCTCTCTTTATTTCAGCACAAAGTTCACAATTTCACTTTTACCTTCTGAAATTCCGTTGTCATAAGCAGCATCTCTGTATTTCCTGCTGTATCGTACTTTGCCCCCTCCATGCATGGATGACCAACCATACCTGGTGTTCAGACAAGCCCCTGAGTAACATTTCTCTATAAGGGAATGCTCAGATTCTCTCAGTGCCTCCGAACAGTGTAAGGAAAGGTTCCCCCCTCCTCGGGTTGGGGGTAAAATGGCACACAAAAAAGATAAATCTGGGTGGAAAATGCATTTTTCTTCTTGCACAGAAGTTAAAGTTTTAAAAAGTTGTCCGATTCTGAGACATGAGTATCACAAAAATAGTTTGTACTCAGTATACAAAGATAAGGAAATATGTTTCTGGGTCAATCACAGTATTTTGGATGCTATGTTTCTGTGTTACTTTCCTTGACAAGCTTAGTGGCCAGGGTGACACAGATACCTGGGCTCCTTTCCATGAGCAGGACAACATCAAGCCTGGATCAACGAGGAGAATTTTATGTCTCTCTGTTCATGGACAGAAAGCTCTGAGAACATTTCCTTCTACTTCTTTTAAATTAATAAAATCCCTGATGTGCTTGTTCTGGTAAGGGAGGTAAATAAGGGGGAATAAGAGATGTAAAGGATTACATTGGCTCAGCAATGTAATATATATATATATGTATATGTAAGAATCAAGGCTATTAGTTTGCCTTTATAACATCTGTGTTTTATGATATTTTGGTGCTCACTTCTTTATCATTATGACAGTTCATGCCAGCTGGTGATTGATTTGGGGCTGGAAGCAACATACACAAGAAATACTCTTCATAGTGAAAGGGCAATTACAGCACATTTTCTAAATGATAGCTGGTAAGAAACTCTTCCCAGACACTCAATGCCATTCCTATAGGGTTCAAAATATTCAGCAAGTTGCCATTTGCCTTTCTACCACCTACATGAAGGAAAAAAAATAAAATATTCTACCCAAAACTGCCACAGTGCAGGTGATGCGTTGCCACTTTAGCAGCAATCACAGAGAAAATGTGAATAACATTATGGCTTCTTGGAGCTCCAGAGCACTTCTTGGAGGCATCTCAAGTAGACAGAGGCTGAGTTTTCAATTAAAAGAACAGGACTAATGAAAGTGGATGTCACAATCACATGCTACAATCACATTAGGAGTGATTAAGCATCCCCAAGCTGCTGGGAATAGCTGTGGAACGTGTGTCCACAATTCACTGCTCAAAGCAGAAACACGGGCATGGAGCAGACCTTCAGGTGAGTCAGTCACAGCAGTCCAGACCGCAGTCCTCAAGCCTTTCCTCCCTTCAAACCTAAACTTCATTGTAGCGAAGAGATCTGCAAGTCACTGCTGGGTTCAGTTACACTTCAGAACACTCACAGGTAGGTCTGACAGGTTTTAGACCGATCACTTAGACCATCCTCCACATAAGTCAGCCTTGCACTGCCAGAGAGTTCAAGGTTGTGCCAAGGCTTCGCCACCTTCTAAGGACATGTAAATTCACTTGCAGGGAGATGAATCTTATTGACAGGCAAAGGCTGTGTCTGGAAAACAAGTTAAAAAAGTTTAACTTCCTAAGCTGTGATCCTTCTAAGGACCACAAAGCCCAGGAGAGAAAATCATGTGGAAAACTTTGTTCAACAGTGGTCAGAATCAGAAATACTCCTGCAAATTAAGGACAGATGGCCTTAAGCCCTGATGAAGTCTGAAAGGTGAATTCCTTGTCCTGCTTACACTTGCTGACATTGCATGTCAATTGTGTATATATTGTGTGCATATATTGTGTGTGTATGTGTATATATATATATATATATATATATATATAAATGTATATCCAGGTGCCTTTGTTCATTGATGGAACTCCCATGACAGCTGGAGAGTTCCAAGACCTATTTTCTGGGATTTTTCAGGCAGCAGGTATTTTTCTGAGCCCTGGCACCATTTATAACAGACCTCATGACTCTCCTTCTGGAAAATTTCCTGAGTTAGTGTCTCACACTACACTCCATTCAATGTCAGTTCTAAGCAGGCTTCCCTTGGGGATCACAGGAAGCCATACAGGCTGGATTACAGGATCTTGGAGAGGTCCTGCAGGAGGTGCAAGAACAGCTGCTCTTTTAACCAGGGCCATAATCAGCAGTACCTAAACAGGCCAAACAAAGAAAAAAAAAAATAAGTGTGAAGCTAAAGGGCAAGCTACAAAAATCAAACCAAAGTTTCAAAGACAAGTTGGTAAAAAAAAGGAATAAATTTCTTTTGGGGATCTATTCTAGTGTCGCACTGCATGAAGAACTCTAAGTTTCTTCTCTTGGTGTCCCACAATACCAGCACTTTGGTGCTTTTAATTTTAACTCAGCAGTATTAGTAGGCCCTGAGAACTTGTTTTTCATTGATTGCTCTGGTACAGTCTCAGGGGCAAAGAGCCTGTCACTCTTTCATTGACATTCATTGCATGTATTTCTCTTCATGGTGGTTCACTTTTGCAGGAGGGGAATTGAGCTACTCTGACTTGTCCCCAGGACACGCAGTAGTGGATGGAAATAACACCCAGGCTTTGTAAAAGTTCTTAATACAATTACTTTTTGCCTGAGGCAACGCAAAAATCAATAAAACGTGGGGATCTGGTGTGAAAACCTCTCGTTTCCTGGCCTGCATCAGTCCTTGGATTTTCAGTTTACTGCGGAGGTGGAAAAAATTGGAGGAAGTCATGTGAAGTCTACTCTGGAAAAAAAATAATTAAATCAAAATTTGGCCCAGAATTACCAAGCCTCTGAGAGAAACAAAATTGGTAAACAAGGCTAGTCAGGAGCCACATATTCAAATCAACTATAATCAAATACAGGGGTCCAACATTCACAATTAACTTCCAGCATCAACCAAATATTTTAAGTCTCATTTCATACTTTCTCCAAGACTAAAATATTGTTTCCATGGGTAGGGAAAAAGCGTAGTTTTGCTATGAAAAAACCAAAGTCTTCCTACTTTCCTTAAGATGAGATTATTCAATTAAGAAAAAAAAAAATGTGGCAAACACAGAGTTTTCCCATGCAGCAACTCTGCAAAATTTCTCAATTTTGCAGGTATAGAACTTAGGGCTTGGAAAGAAGAAATGGGTCCAGTGCTCAACAGAGATTGCTTGAGGTTCTTGCTTGCAGATTTTCTGCTTCTACAGGGACTCCAACAAGCCTGTGGCAAATACAGCTGGCCCTAATATTTAAAAGAGGAAGAATTTTTAGCCACAAGTTCTTAAATCTGCTCCTTGAAAGAAAAAAAGGCAAAAGAGCAAAGCTCTCTTTTTGTAGCAGAACTGTGCAAAATGTCTGAGAGGGACAATATATAGAGGGAAATATAAAGGAGATCAAGACCCTCCAGACTCCAAGAAAGCTTCTCCACCTCCCCAAAAAGTGCCATGCATGTTATCACAGGATGAACACAAACATTATGAGTGCTAAATTTATCCATCAAACTTATACCACTGTTTGCCAATGGCTTGGTGCTCCCTTCCCAGGAATATAGCATCCCACATTTAACCTGGGAGGTGTTCAAACTGCAATAGCAATTCCCTTCTCATCACTGTGGAGGAAAAAAGTGAGCAGCAGTCTCAGGCTGCTGAGGTTGTTGCCATCATCTTCTTGGTCAAAGCCCCAAGGAAAGAAAACCTTAACCTGTTTCTTCTTGGTGCTGCTGGGTGTTTTCATCCTCGGTTCCTTCACAAGGGTGAATAACACAAGCTGTGAACTTGCAGAGCGAGCAGGGAAGATGGTTCCTTTACTCAATTTCTTTTCTTTTTCCTGAATTAGGCAAGCATAGCATTCCTGGCTTTGGCTGAGACCCAGTGTCCTCCCCGCTCTCTTTTCAATGACCCAACACCTCCTTTGGGTATTTTGCTGGCATTATCAGTTCATGAGGAAAAGAACTTATTATTAAATATACCAAGGGGCTGTAATTTCCCCTGAAGTTGATGATTACAGGGCTTCAGCCTGAATATATACACATTTCTGCTGAATCTTGCCTACAAGAGTTGATTGAATATTAATTGAGAGTTCATACCAAACTGAACTGTCTTAATTTGTTCATTATTTTGTTCATATTTTCATATTTTGTTCATATGTTCATTATGTTCATATTTTGTTCATATTTTTGTTCATATTTTTTTTGTTCAATTTGTTCATATTTTTGTAAGACAGTTTTGGGCTGGGTCTTTGACATCTGACCAAAATGACTCTTTAAATTATGGTCTTATACTTGTAGTACTCTTGTAACAGATAATTTGTAAATGTAATGTACGAGCCAGAATGACATGTCTACAGTTACTGTTGAAAACTTAGAATAAAAAAGAAATCAGAATTCTAAGGTGCATCTCAGTAGCTCCATAATCCCATTTGGGAGTGATGATAAAGGCTGATGCATTCTTTGACACTCAATGCTACTCCCCAGCGACAGAAAGCAGAAAATTCATAACATTTTGCTAATTAACTTGAGCACTTCATTTTAAAATGAAGTAAGTAAGTAAAACGTTAAGCATGGTATTAATATTCTCTGAGAATCCAATATGTGAAAATGACTGAAAGTGTTTCCAGGCACGCTTTAAAGGCAAAGGCCAGTTGGTTGTAGCCCAGGTACCAAGAGTGTATCACACACCTGCACTGGTGCACTTCATGCCAATACCATGGACCAGAAATGCCCAGTGCAGGCAGGAGCTGTGACTTGCAGCACCCCTGTCATCCCCCTCAAGAAATGACTCTGTACTCAGGCAAATGGTAAGGGATTCTGTGACTGAGAGAACAGATTTTTTACTAATAGATACGGTTTCATGTGAACTTTAATTTGCCTGTTTTCAATTAGCTTGTTTATTTTACCACGCATACTAATTTGAAATTGTGGTTTAGACACATTTTAAAGGCATTTGCTAATTAGTAAATTAGAGCCTGGAAAATCAGATGCAGATCACTGATTTATATACACAATGTGAACGCTCTTGGCTCCATTTTTCCAGCGGTGTTATTTAACTCTGGAAAACTGAAAGAGCACAGGGTGTAAAACCTCCCTTCACAGCATAGCTGGGGCTGGGAGTTGCTTGGTTAGTCAGTTGTTTCAACAATTAAATGAGCCTCTTTATTTACACCAACAAATCAAAGTCTTGTTTTGCGTTATATCTGTATTGAAGATTGAGAGAAGGAGTATTTCAAATTTCAGTGTTGTTTCTTTACTTTTTCCAATGACTTCTGCAACAGCCATCCTGTATATTTGTTTTTAAGGATAGGAACCAGTGGCAGAGGAATATTTGTAAGAGCTGTATGGCAATTTAAGACATCACACTTGCTTGGTGAGCCTACTCCTTTTTTAGTCTTGGGCAAACCAAATTAAGCCAATAATTTCATTCTTTAATTGCTCACGTGTTACTCACACATGGATAAGCTCCCTGAAGAGTATTCACTGAGCTTTTAGTTCTAAAATGCACAAGATACAGATCTCAGATTTAGCCTCGAGCCTTTTCCCTCAATGGTTGTCAAAATAAAGCATAAAGGAATTCCACCTGAAACTGACTGTGTTTCAGTGAAAGTCAAGACATTTCACACTACAGAGAAGATAACCTCGGAAAATCCCCTTGTTTCAGGGTAAGAGAGGCCAGTTTCCCTTCTGTTTAGAAACTTTGACTGTCTAAAAAGAGACCAGGTCATGTTCAGTTGTGCATATTATTTTAACAAATTGTCTTTGCAGCAGGAGGGAGCTTCTTGTTTTTAAGATAAATTCTTAACAGCTCCAATTGTGGCCACCTACAGACCAGATTTCATGCAAAACCAAGAGTCCCTATTTGAGAGGGGAAGCAAGGGAGCTGTGAAGAGAAATAACTAAGTGTAAGATGTGGGGATGAAAATGTGCCAAACTTTACAAGGGAAACAAAACAAAAGAAAAGAGCTGATAAAAGGGAAGTGAATTACTGGTATGCTTCTTTCAGACTAACAGAAAATACATTTGCTACAAGGCCTGCCTGCTGTTGGGACTCCCTGCAGCACTTAAGGGAGCCCTTTTAAAGATAGCTGTGATTGTAAAAGGACTGGGGATGCTCCTGCGTGAAAGGTGGCACTGAAGAACTTTTTTCCCTCTTACCAAAGCAGAACTGATATTTTTAAAGATTTTTGTAATATGAGGCAGCTGACCTGAGCACTCTAACAAACCCAGAGCGAAATTTAGGGACTGATTCTACACACTCTGACCTTCTGCCTGAACCCTGTGAGTACTGCCAAAGTCAGGCGTGGCCAAACACACACCTCAGATTTTCTAGGGCTGGGGCCTTACTGGAACACAGGCTAGCCCTGGCTGCACATGCTGCTTCAGCATTTGAGGTCAGCCCTTAAAAGGGAACGTCCAAATCAACACGAAAATTTAGGTCAGATAATGTAATCTAAAACCTGGATTAAACTGGTAAACTTCAAAGAAAGAGATTATCTTTCAGCCAGATGTGTGAGGGCTGGCACTGACAGCCGGCAGCATTTGAAACATGGACAAAAAGCCAACTGAGAAAGGTGAGATTTCTCCCTTTGGTAGCTGAGTGGATTTAGTTTGTGCCAAAACACCCTCATCCTACCTGTATCCTGTCCACTGCTGCCTTCCAACTTCCAGAAACGCACACAACATAAGCTCTGGAAGTTTAGAGACAAATGTAGTGCAGGAGGCAACTCAAAATTCTTTTTCACCTTAAATTAGGTGAGTCTCAAAGCAAGTACACGAGGATATGACAAGAGTACTGTGCACAGAAGCTGTCACTGCCATCCAGTTCCAGTGTGTTGATCAAGGACCTTCAAACAACTGCAATGTCTTTCAGTGAAAGGAATAAAAAGATGAAAGGCCTTTTGGTAAACAGAAAAAACAAAGCTGTCATATGCAAAATTACTTCAGTATGGAAGATGAGTTTGGAGATCTTTTCCTGGTTTGATCTGGTATTCTTCTAAATGAACTAATGGGACTACTTATATCTTACATTGTTAAGAAAAAACCCTCTTTAAATTCTCCTATGACATGTGGCTTCAAGACCTGCACAGTTACATGAAAAGACCTGCAAGTAACTTTGCATTTTAGGTGACCAACTGAATCCTCACTCTTTGAATCTGTAAGCAGGAAAAAGCTAGCACTGACTCTTCTGTCTTGTTTGTTTAAAAAACAGGAGTTGAAAGACACAGGGAAATAGCCCACATGAAACACATGAATAGTTTAATGACAAACAAACCTATGAGGCAGCAGAGTGCTGCATGGCAGTATAAAAACCAGATAACCCTCTAAAGCACTTCCACCACAGGGAGAAAACTTTGACATGAAGGAAAGAAGTGGGAAAGAAGAAAAAAGGTGATCATAAAGTATTAATAATTTGAAACCCTACAGTTGCCAGGTGAAGAGCAGAAGAATGTAAAATAACTGCATTCATCATCAAGAACGAGTTCCTGAGAAACTGATTCATGTTAAATCATTCATGCAATTGTTTTCTGAATTTAGGCCTAGAAATCAAACACCTTTGGGTGTCACCGTATTGATCACAATTTATTGGCTATTTTGCCAAGCAAATAGCCCAGGGGTGGCCCAGCTCAGCTACCTGGGCTGGGTGTGCTCCCTACAAGGAGAACTAAAGGTGTGATATCCCAGGAAAACCTACGGAGCCTAGGGAAAATCATGGCTGTCTGACAAGTGCCCTTGAAGAAGGAATCTGCCCTGACCTGAGCAATGTCATCCCAGGTCTGAGGTGAAGTTCTTTCCTATCGGGACAGGTGTTCAATGTAATTGTCCCCACACAGGTGCCTCCAGGCTCTTCCCCTGACTGCCATAAGCCCAGGATTGAACCACAGAAGCCAGATGGCAAACTGGGAGCCAAGAGAGTCAGCCAAGCAGAGAGGCATCTCACTGAGCCAGCATGGATGTCCTGAGGACAAACCTAAAATCTCACTTTTCCCAGAAGTAAAAGCTTGAGTAATATACCTGCTTTGAGGAGCCTTGCCCCTGCTCCTTCTCCACAAAACCACTTCCCTTAACTACATTCTTCATAGCAAAGGAAAAGCTTCTCCTTCCTTCCTTTCAAAAAGCACCACCATCCTCCTTTCTAGAATCTGAGTGTTAAAATTCTCACTAAAGTGTCATTTACTGTCACCAGCTCGTCCAACATCTTCAGTTTTTTTAATGGGGAGGGAGAGAAACAGTAATGTCTTCTGAAAACATGCAAGGATCTACTTCACCGGATTTTAAAATTACAGTCTGAAAATGAACTGCATGCTCTACTTTTCCACAGGAAGAAAAAAACCAACAAGTTTTAAGACACTGCTTTGTAAACCTTGCATAGAGCCAGCTGCAGTCTATCATATCAAGTTTTCTTCTGGATTGATTCTCCCAGAAAGGTTTAATCAGCTTACAAGCAGCAGGGTTGTTGTTTGGTTTCCCCTTAGGATTCTGCTGTGTGTCAAAGTAAGAAATTGAGACTAAACAAGAAAATGTGGAGTAAAGTTTAAGTACCTCTGCTGTGAAAGCTGTTAAATGAGAAACAGGCATTGCAGACTACAAGTGTCAATTAGGAACTGGTTCCACTGGGAAATGACATTTTCACATTGTTTCTGCCTTCTGGTTTGCTGTTGACAAATCTGAGTTAAGGAAAGTTATCCTCTAGTTACACGTATTCCTGACATCTTTCCTTTGCAGGCCTGTCAGAACAGACATTTCACACTAAACTTACTTGCCACTATAATTTTAAATTAATAAAAAATGTTGAACATTATAATAAAAATATCGGATTGCCTCCTCGCTCTGTGCAAATCTGGGGTACTCAGTTGTCAGAATGAAGTAATGATTTCGGAAATCTCTGGCTTTTTGCACCCAAAGGTAAGCATTTCAGTGAGATCTGATCTGTGATTGACAGGCAGGTGCAATGCAGTCCCAAAAGCCTACCTTACAGGTTGTAAATTGCGTTGCCTTTGTGGAAAAAACAAAAGGAAAAGAGTCAGAATGACTGGAAGCAAAACATCCAGTGAATGCTTTATGGTGAATTCCAAAAACCGCACATTATCCCACAGTGTTCCAAAAGTGCTTTTTAGGAGTGGGATTTGTTCTTAGGAACAGAGCATCTCCTATGTAATAGCCAGGGACTGTGTGGTGGTCCTGCCTTCGAGCGATGACAAGATCAGGGGAGAGTTTCCATCCCTGGCAAAGCTCTGCTGCGGGAATGTGGGAACATCCCAGCTCCTGGGATGGGAGATGCTCTCTTCCAAACCCCACAGCAGGGGTTAAAAGTTTTGAGCCCAGCACAAAAGGCTTTGCAACAATAACAAATCAATCCACCCAGAGCCCTACCTTATGAAAAATGGCTGATTGACTCCTGAGTGGCTGGAAAGGCATAGCTGAAATTGAAATGCGGTCTTGTAATTCTGCCTCCATATGCTATTGTAATTCCATCAGTCTCCTTTCACCGCTCGCTCCTGGACTCCTTCAGGCTGAGATTTCATGTATCACTTACCCCCACACTTATGTCTGAAATCAGGGAAGAGACTTGATCTCGTAACCTGTGGCATCATGCCACTGTGCTTCCCGAGGACCAGAAATACCCTCCCCTGCACCACGCCAGGATAATTGGAATGCACTGCCATCAACACAAGAGCCAATGTTGCTGCTGCATCTGCATTCCACATGGACTGTGAATTTGACAAGCTCCCATAATAATGGAAAACATTTCCGACAACTTTCAGAGCTAATATATTCTGATCCCTACAGAGTAAAATTTTCTAAAAGAGAAGTGTATCAATTTACAGCTAAGGGTTGGTTAAGAAAGGCAGAGCTTTCCACAGAGAGGAATATAACAGTGAAGACACAAAGGCAGCAAAAAGTTATTTTCAAAACTTTCAAGCATGCATTGTGCCTAAAGCCAAGTTTGCATTTCCCCTTCTCAAATGCCATTAAATTTCAGGGGAACTTGGGAACACGTTGGCTTGAATTAGAGCCATCAAAGACTTTGGCAGAGGGCCTGTTCAGTTACTGACAAATTAGAAGTTGAGTTTCCCTGGAATATCTGTCCCCCACACCTGCTAGCACAGAGAGAGGTCAGGAACCCCTGACTGAAGTCCCTGTAGAAAAAGAGCTGCTGGAAAGTAGCAAAACACGTGTGGACTCAGAAGAGGCAAGTGGATATCTGGACAGATCCAGAGGAAAGGCACAGAAACGCACCATGGAGCAGGACTGGAATAAGGTAAGCAGGTTCAGGACTGTGCAGGAATGATGGAATGGTGCCCTCCAGTCAGGCAAGCTAGCATAGGCATTTCCCTTTTTCCTCATTTCATAAGGAATTTTGGTGTATCCCTGTGGTAGAAATCAAAACACAGTTCTGTAATGGGATTTTTCCTCCTCGGCACTGCCATTGAGCAGAACACAATCAAAATAAAGCTGGCAAGAGAATGGAGGTCCAATATACTGTGGGGCACAAGATGGCAAACAGCCTCCCTCTTCTGCAGTCAGCAGCCTGTGCAGATTTATTCAGTTAAATCCTTCAGATGCCCCTAATTTCTGTGCCACAAACTAAAGTTTCTGCTCCTCTGGACAAACATCAACAGGCTAGTGAAGAATTCCCACAACCAAAGAGTGAATTTGGGGTTTGTTTCTCATGTTAATCCAAAATAACCCCAACACAATGATCTCCAGATGCAGCACTCTCTCTGTGTTTTTGCAGAACAGGAGCTATTGACATTTTTTGGGTCTGGCTTGACCTAACACCATTCAAACTAATTCTCAGTCTGACAAGAAGTGCAATTTCTGCTTTTTGTCTTATTTCATTAAATTTGGAGATACGTCAAAGGTGTCTGCAGTCAGAAGTGACCTTGATATTACAAGATTCACCACCAAATTAATATTTTCAAGTACCACTGTTTATGGAGCTAAATGGCCAGCACATATGTTCAAACACTGGAAACAGATGTCCACATTGTTAGTCTCAAACTTGACAGCAGGGCAGGATAAATATGATGCACAGCAATTCTGCATGTTTCTCTCTCTCACATTTCAGGCTGCCCATTGCAACAACATCTACGAGGGCCTATTCAGCCAGAAAAGAAGAGATGCTATGCAGAAAGTGGTACAAAAGCATAAAATTGGTGTTTGGATTTTAAGCTATTAATGCACAGGGGTCCAAAGAGAAGACATTCCCAGGGTCATCTTTCTCCAGGAAAACCTTTCTTTCCTTTCAACTGACCATTCACCAGTCATGAGGAATCCTTGGGAAAAAAAAAAAGTTTAAGCTCACAGTCTTCTTGAACATGGATTTATGGACTTAAACATCATTATGCTACCAAGTTTGCCTCAGCATCCACTTAGATCCTACACTTGTCACCTGAATGAGCAGATGGAAATAAACAAAAATAAAAGAGTACCACCAGTAGTGAATTTTGTCCTATCAGTGTGCTTGGACAAGACACTAAACTTTAGGAACAATTCAAAGGTTCTCACCATATGCTGCATACAATCTACAGATTTTGACCTTGAATCAGCACAAGCAGTGCAGATACATTACTTAAAAATGAATCAAGCTGGCAGTCTTTAGAAATTTCAGCCCTAGTATGAGCTATTGATTCTGGTTTTGCATAACAATTGTCAGCAGCCTATAAATTTTTACTTAAAAGGAGAAAACTGGTGAGGCAGAAAGCTTTTGCTTAATTTCACTCACCTTCTCTCCTCTGAATAAAACCAGCCATGTTTTCTAGAACATTACATCTCCTCCTCTTTCTTGCTGTTAGGGCTGTCATTTTTTTATTCACACAGGCAGACAACGAGGGAACATATGGCCTATTTCTCTATGACAAAACTCCTGCAATTACACCAAAGAATTCCCAACAGAAATTTGTGAAAGCAGTCTCACAGTGCTTGCACTGGAGTGCTGCTCCTGGTGGCTCACCCCTCTCCCCTCCTCGCAGGCTTCTGCTCACAAGCCAGGGAGGTTATTGCTTTCCTACTCTGTTCAAAAGGCCAGCTCTTAAAAACTGTGCCCTTTGCACAACATGAAAGTAGCATACAAACACACCTACTAGGAAGATCAGGGTTTGCAGTGTCTGCCTGCACCTTTGCAAGGCACAGACTCTAAGGCAAGTCCTACTTCTCTGTCCCGATTATTCCTCAGCTGCAAATAGTGAGCAGAGCCAAAACATTATCTTCCCTTTAAAAAGCCTCCCAGGGCTTGTAAAGCCTGATGAAACCGACACAAATGTGAATTCAACACACTGCCTCTGCCTTACAGGCTGCCAGGCTCATTAGCAAGTTTTTAAGTCACCTCATTGTGGCTGTTCTGTGGGATACAAGTGACTTCATATTGCTGGTAACATTCTCCAAGCAGCCTGATGCTAACTCTGCTTTCCCTATTGATTCTGCTCACTTAACAACATTGATTTTTTTTTTTCCTCTCCACATTTCTGTTATGATGAAAAAGCCATGGCATTTGCATTGTGCCCCAGGAACACTGTGGAGAAACAGGCACCATGATGCCAGCTGAGGGGGAATAGAGAGGGTCCAGAGGGAGTGACTGGTGTCACAGGCCTCTGTGTCACACAGAAAGGGCATCTCCAATACATGGAAGGCAAACACTCCTGTGGGTATACACACACACAAAACACTTACTGGTAAAGGAGAGACAGCATTATTCCTTTCCATGTGAAAAAATGTCTTGCTTCATGGAAGAAAGTGTACACTGAGCCATTGAGCACATTCAGACATGGCCACAGCCTGTCCCAGCTGGCCTCTGGTGGCCCATACCTAATGGATTGCACTCAAGCTGTTCTAGCCTGTGCCAAGGCCAGAGCAAAGTCAGGCTCAAATCAGGGAGCCATAAGTCCTCCTTCAGTCTTTTATTTGCACCCAGTGAATACTGAGGGCATCTGCAAATCTTGCCAGAAAACCTTGAGAAAGTTTCCCTCAGTTTTGAAAGCAGTCAAATAGGATTATTGTTTTCCAAAGACTTCAGAAAAGGGTTCAGCCTATTCTGACGTGCCTCTTCTCACCATTTTCAAGCCTTCTCCATTCTCTGTCAGTGCTGGCACGTGTGAAAGCATCATTGCCTCTCTATCCAGCTTTTACAAATGGAAGAATATTATCCTATTGTCTATTAGAGAGACTAGGTGTACAAGAATGAATGAATCATGAAAATTTCTGAATACCAAAGCACAGCCTGGGTTCTAAGGAGAGCAGTCACCAGGCCCTGTGTTCTCCCACCCCCCTTCTGTGAATCAGTTTGCTACCTTGCAAAACTTTCAAGTCCAGTACTGCAGTCATTGAACATTTTGAACACCGTGCAGCAACTATGAAATCTTACCAACTGTTTTAAAAGCCGCAGCAAAAATTCAGTAGTCTTGATTTGTACCAGGAAAGCCTCAGTTTTAACAAAATTCCCACTGACCACAAAGAGAACGGCAGTACCCAGCCCTTCCTATCCTTGGAGCACGGTCCTAGTGCACCTCTAGGACCTAGGCAACCATACTTTAAATTACCTCAGAGGAAACCCATGAAGGAGTTGTTAAGCAAGTGCTAAACATGATGAAAATTCCTTTCCATTTAAAAAGGTTCCTTAACTCTGTCTCTCAGGTGGCTAATACAAAGCTTGAACACATGATCTACAGGGTATAAGGAAAAAACCCTCTAAGCTGTTGTTTTAAAACAGCAATGCCTATATCCTACTGATTCATAAACACATCATGCATTCTGGAAATGGGGATGATTTGATCTAGGGTCGTTTTTGTTCTTGTGCCTCTGGGCAGTCAATCTCCCACCTTTACCTATCTCAAGATGCAATTTGATGCTGCATTTTCAGGTTGCACACATGAATATGCTCCAAGAGCAGACCTGCAAATGCCTTTCTGTACACCCTGTGCTTCCTAATTCCAGACACACAGTCCCAGAAATACATTACCATTCCACTGCCAAGTGAAATGGTGTCTCAAGGTGCTCCCACCTCTCCTGCCACTGAACTCTCAGCTTTTTGAAAGGATATCTGCAGTAATATCAAAGAACTACAGAACTCACAGCACTGTTGCCAGATGTTGGGAAAGAAACTGAACAGGGAAAAGCCTGTGAGTAATCTCATGAGAGGCAGGCATGCACTCTGAACTCTGTCACCATTTCTCAAATTTCATACTCTCTGAGTTGTAAGGTAGGTAGATCCTAATTTTTTTCCCAGCAAAGAAGCCAAAGGTGCACGCTAAAAATATTCCACACAACATTTTCAAAACTGCTTTCACACACAGAATAAAACCTGATGTATCAAGGGGTATCAAGTTACTTTTCCATGCTATGTAAAAAACATACAACAGATACAAAATACACAGTGGCTAATCTCAAATTCATTCTTATTTACCTCAGCAAATCTTTATATTTCCTGTTCCTGTGACAGCCTGAGCAGCGTGTGGAACACCAAGGTTACTTGGAATGAGCACTGTTAATTGAGGGGGGCATTAATATTTAAGCAGAAAGGTAAGTGTGCTCCAGCTGAGGGGGACAAGCCTAGGCTGGGAGAGCTTTGCTGAAGCACAGGCTGCTGGGCAGAGACACTTCACTCTGAAGTGACAATATCCTCCTTCTGCAAGAACTCCTGAGTCCTTGCATTGCTGCCAGCACCTTCTCCTCGGTGAAACCAACCCCAAATGCCAGAGCCCCAAGGAGGGCTGGCTGGACGCAGAGATGCCAATTCCCACGGAAAGGAGCTGGCTGGGAGAGGCTGGATGCCCCCGGGGGCCAAAACTCCTCCTTTCCCGATAGAATTTCAGTGCTGCTGCCTATTGCAATGATTCTCTATTTCCTTCCCACTCCCCCTTGAACCTGGTTAGCCCATTTGGGCAAATGAGACCAGATTTTAGTGGTTCTTCAAAGGCAAAATGCCAAGAATATTCAAGAAGATCTTGCTCCCACTGAAATACGCTTTGGGAAATCAACAAATTGTGCAGAAGAAAAGCAAAAAGGTTTCAATGACTGTTTCCAGAATATTTTCTTTCCAGAATATTTTCTTTCAGTGAGGCCGGGGCTTGTGTCCACTACTCACTTCACTAATGGTAAATAAAACAGGATAAATACTCCAATCTACAGAGGAGCTGGATGCCCAGGAAGTTTGAAACAACACCTAGCACCTTTCTGCACCTTTGAAAATGTTCTGATTATCTTGCTGTCAATCATCTTTTGCTTTTCTTTGCTCTTGCTGATCCTCGGGTAGGACTGAGGGCAAACACTTTATTCTAAGAATAAGATCATTCTTGCTGGGTTTTTTTGGTGGTTTTTTTTTTTTTACAGACACCTGCACATTTGAATAAGTAGCACACCTTTAAATATTTGAAAGCTATTCTCTTGATATGCTTTGAAGAGTAGACAGAAAAACTCCACCTCCTATGCTGAGCTTAGCTTCTATTTTGAATAAACTGTGATCTTTTACTTCCACCTCCCCATTGCTTCTATTTAATATTTAAAGGGAAAAGCAAATTCCCCTTAAGCAACTAAGTGCTAGGTAGAATAAAAAGAATCTTTACATTGTTATTACTCTAAAATTAAGGGAGGTATAGATTAGAGTTTACAGCACAGCAAAAATAAAAATTATTTACACTGAGAAATTCGTATAGTAGAGGTGTCTGGAGATCACTTTCTTCTTTTAAATTTTGTGAAGCGAAATGTATTGTGAAACTTAGACAAATTCCACCCTCCAAAGAAAACAGAAAGAATATATATGTCTGAATTGTCTCTGAAAATTTATAAATAATGATATATTATGATCTTTCCTTCAAAAAAAGGAGAAAATGTACTATAGAAGACATGGCACTTTATATGTGTGTTTTTTGGATCAGCAAGCCTTTTGTTGTACACACGATTGATTTTAAGTACAGATTTTACACAATGCAGGCGCTTAGGATATTTCTCATTTTTAAAAATTCATATAAGAAGCTGAGAGATAGATTTAGAAGAGAACACAACACATATTTGTAAAATAATTGCAGTTTATTGACCAAAGCCATTAAAGGCACTGCAGACAACAGCATTACTTGACAGTCTTCATCGAGTTATTGATTCACTTTTCTCTCCCAAAAGCACAGTTTCTCAGGCTTTGTTCAGTTTACTGAGCACGAGGAAGAAGGCACCTTTTCATTGCCACTGCTGCAGCTGTTATTAGACACCACTCCCCTGTGCTGATTTTGGCAGGAAAGTGCTGGTGTCAGGTGCCAGGCAGAGACAACACTCCTAACTCAGGAGAGTGTTTGCGGTCAGCACAAGGACTGCATTTCTGGCCCCAGCAAACCATGGAGTCTCCTCCAGATTCCTGCTTTGCCCTCACACTGGCATCTTAAAGAAAATGACAGGAAGGGCTTGCAACAATCTGTGTATGCAATGGTGACATCTTCCTACTGCTAGCAAGAGAGAAAATCCTGAAGTCTGAGCTTCCTGATGGAACAGAATACATCCACTGATCTCCTCCCACAAAGGAAAGGATCTTAACACTGTGAAAAATCTGAAAGGTGCCCCAAGTCAGCTGGGGAGAGTGTGCTCTGATGAAGCAATCTGCGTTCACAAAGGAATTCAGAGAGGCAGGAGGGCCAGGCATGTGGAGATCTAAATGCAGATGGGCACCCAACTCAAACTCTGCTTACACCAACAGTGAATCAAACCCCAGAGCTGTAAGAGGTTTCAAGAATCAGATACCTGTGACAACAGACAAGGAGCCCTTGGGTTCCCCATCTCTGCTCACATGAGCTACAGCCAGGGCTGCACACGCTCCCGGGTGCTGGGCATGTTCTGATGTGGTGACCACGGCAGGTCCTCTGCCCCACACCTTCTCCCTCTGGGTAGCAGCTGCTCCTGCTGAGCTCTTCACGAGGCTCCTTGCTCTGGAGAAACACCACAGCCACCTGAGATCCAGGGAAACCTCCTGGGAATGAATTCTGTGGAAATGAAGTTCCTGCAGCTCACTGAAGCTGCTTCAGAAATAGCCCACAGCTGCAGCCCAGTGATTCCTCTGCACATGGCCACAGCTGCTGCCGCCCTTGGAGGAGCATTCAGTGTGTTGCTTCTTGTTCATCCTGGCCCTGTTTGACAGAAGAATTCCCAGAGAAGATCCACACTTCCTAACTCCATGCCATAACTCACAATGCATTAGCCACAATTAAAAGCATCATTACAGGCACTCGTTCTTCAAATTCTTTTTCCAATTGCGGATCAAATGGCAAAAGCATGAATGGGTTTGTTTCAGAATAACTATCAAAAATGCAGCCAGACTTTGATCTCATTTTCTGGACATATCCATGTTGTGCCTGTACTTCTGGAAGGGAAGAAACACTGGATCCCATCTCAGCATGCAAGCTGGAAAAGAGCGGTTTAGGGATCTCTGTCTTTGGTGTGTGCTGTGAATGATGACAAGAGCACAGGGAAAGCAGCAATACAACCAGCACAGGCCCCAGACCTACTTACAGTTGGCTTTTGGCAGCTTGATGTCAGCTTGATTCATTTTAAAAAGTTGCAGATAATGACAACACATTAATCACTGTGCAGAACAGTGGCTCCAGAATGAAAAGCACTCGTTCTGAGGGGGGAAGTGCACTCATAAAGAAAAACATTTGCCATTCCACATTTTACTGACTGGGCTGGTGTTTTCCAGTGGCATCATGTTCTCATCAGAATTCCAACTGCTACTGCCTGATCCAACCCCATTCCCACACCAATTGCCTGAGATGATCAGCATCAAACTCCTCTGTTGCTAGACAATATTTTGATCTGGGACAACATCAATCGATGTGACCAGATCAAAGGAAAAAAAAAAATCCCTCAGTCCTGTTCTGGTTAAAGAACTTGCAGTGACCAGAAGGAAATCAGTGCTGTGGAAATATGGTATCCCTGGAGAACTGACCCACAGTGCTGCTGCTGTCAAAAGTGAAAGACGGATAGTCAGGCAATGGCAGAACTGTCTGTTCTCTGGACTGGGGAGAAAAGTGTCAACTTAGAAACAGGCTAAAAAAGCATCTAAACCAGGTGGCTTCATTCTCCCAAGGTCCAGAAATACCAAAGAGAAATGACTTTGCAATGACTCTAATTCATTACAGCACTAGGGAGCCTGCCAAACACCTCAACCATAAAACAAAAATAAAATTCTTTACTCACAGTGTCGGAGCAGAGGGATGGGAACAATTGGTTTCTTGTATGGAAAACAAGAGAAGAAAATAGGCTTTCATCTCAAAACTTAGTCTATAAGAAACAAAAGCAGTAAGGTAATGGTAGTAGTTACTTAAAAAGGCACTTAGGTCCCCATTTCACAAGTTCATGGTCACTGCTTACATCTTAACAGGTAAAACTGGAAGCAAACAGTCTGTCTGGTATTGGTACCAGGCAGTGGGGCAGGCATTGGAAGAACCTCTTTTCCCTTACTAATTTGCTTTGAGGGAGGGAAAACACAAACTGAAGGACAGCATCAGACTTGTGAGTAGACAGTGGGTAAAAATGGGCTGAAAGGAGCAAAAGCTTTCATGGTATGTGTGCAGAATAAATGAGGGCCTTCCAGCTCAGATAAAATGAGGAGCTGCGAAAGCCAAGACTTAAAAACTTTTATCAGTCACCAGCTGAGCAATGAGTGCTTTGACTTGTGATAGGAATTTATTTCTGTTCTTCCTTTGCATTAAATTCCGATGTTTTGAGCCTTGGTGTATATCACTGGGGAACAGTGGCTGAGAACTGACTGCATGGCAACAAAGAGAACTGAGGGAGTGCCACAAAACAGAAACAGTCACTCGAATCCCTTAGTGAATTCACATCAGCAGTATTTACACCCATTGCATGTTCTCTCCAGCTGAACACACCAGAGAATGTGACTGTTGGCAGGAATCGGGCAAGTGAACAGTGAATAATAAGCTCAAGTAGAGACTATTCACAGGAACTGAATCTTAAATTTGCATTCAGGTCAGAAATGCTGGTGACAGCAGGCTCTGCTCACCCAAGCAGACACAGGCACACACTGTGGCTTCTCTGTCTGCTTTTTGACTTCAAAACACTCCCTCACATGGGTACAGACCCCACCTTGCTCTGTCTATGAAATTAAAAGATGCAACACTCTGAGCTGATTCAAGGAAATGACGAAAAGAGACATCTGTCAGAAAGATGGCTGGTTTTCAAATGGTTCCTACGTCTGGTCCAGAGCTGTTAGTGGCCATTAGGAGTGGGTGACAGCACTTAGGATGGAACTGCTGAGAAGTCCACGATACAGATAAGCAAGAAGCACTTTGCATCCAGCCTCTTTACCTTGCTGCTGTTCTAAAAGGAAGCCAGATTCTCTCTACATGGCATATCTTCATTTTTGTAATGGAAAACTTCATCAACTGTGTCTGCTTTATGTCATTTTAAAACCCTGGCAGAAAAGAAATGGAGAGATTTCGAAACTCTCAACACCTCCTCAACCCTACAAAATTTAGGGGGGGAAAAAAGTGCTTTGCAAAGCTCTGTCAGTCTCCTTTTGGTTTCTGAAGTCTCTGCACTTTCCACTGTGGTAACAGTCTTTGCTACAGTTTTCAGGGGCTAGAGAGAATTCCCTCCCTTAACTGCATTTTCAGGTGAGATTAATACAAGTAGGAACTGGAAGAGAGGGAACTTGGCTTGCCTGTCTTTGTTCAAGGTCATTCTACCACTCCCTCCGAAGAGCCCTCTGGCACCTGAGCTCTCCCACCACACAAATTACTCCCTCCCTACATTCACCCAGGGATGATACCAACCCTTTCCTGGAGGCAGCCAACATCTCAAGCTGCTTAGAGAGCTCCCAGCAGCACCTCAGAGCTGACTACTCCTCTTCTCTCCCTGCCTTGCACTGTGGCCCCTTCCCAGCTGTGCCTCTGCACCTGGAGAGCAGAGCAGAGCAGAGCAGAGCAGCTCTGCTCTTCTCTTACTGCTTTGCTTGGGAGCTGCAGGGATTTGCTTCAGCTGGGGGAAATTTTCACTCCTTGAAGGGGGAAGCTGTGGGTCTTTTCTCTCCCCAGAACCAGAGTTAATTCTCAGTTTGCCAAGAGTAGAAGAGTACTGAGTTTCCTTGTTGGCTCAGATTTTTAGGAATCACTGGGACTTTCAGGTGATCAGCACGTTTTTGGATTGGATTCCGCTGGGTCCACACCAACAACAAAAAAAAACCCACAACAAAAGTTTCAGGGCTGCATTTATGGAAAAAAAAAAAAACCCTCTTGTCATTATTTTTGAAACAAATTCCCTCTAATTTTAAAGTCACATTTGGGACAAAAGTAAGTAGCTGTTTTACAGCATTATTTTTACTAAAAGTCATCTGCAGCTCAGAAAATAATTTTCTGACCTCATTTGGAGGGCTGTTATATTTATAAGTACAGGAGTTACAGTTACTCTTTCAAGCACATTATTCCATCCCAAGGCAATGTGTTGGAGCCTTGGTTTGATGATTTGTGTGCACGACACTTCCACAGGTGATAATCAAGTAAATTCCTGTGTCTAAGCAGACATCAACACACCTATGGTATTGTGGAGCTGTCCATGACTGCCTTTTTCAGGAACTCCAGCAGCCTGAGGTCCCTAAATCTTTCAGGTCTGTCTGAGGGCGCTGGATTTTTTCTTCCCAGATGTATTCCTTGTCATGGTTACCAATACCCCCTCTCACTCCTGAACCATTTACCACATGCTGTACTTTTGTTTCCCCATTAAGAGTGCTGGTGTCTCTAATGTGACATCTCAACATTGCAACCCAAAACGGGGGAAGGGTTTTGTCATGCAAAATCACGACAAAAACCAACACAAGAGAACAGCCTTTCCCTTCCTGCAAATATCTCATCCATCATTCTGGCAGGCATGCTGACAAGAAAGAAGTAAAATGTCACAGGCGTCCTCTAGCAGATTATGTCTAATTGACCATTTCACACCCCCAGGAGGCAGTGATGTGTCTGAGAGGGTTCCTTTACTCACTGAAAACAATCAGAGTCAAAACCATTCCTATGATGCTATTTTTCTCCTCCTCCTTTACTCACCGCATTTCCCTGCTGTGCACACACACACTCATCTGGTCACACCAGATGTAAATAACCACAACTCCTCTGCAAAAGGAGAGGGAAGGGACCTTAAATATTATCCAGTTCCAATCTCCTATTATGGGCAGGGACAGCTTCCACTAGTCCAGGTTGCTCAGAGCCCCATCCAGCCTGGCCTTGAGCACTCCCAGGGATGGAGGAGCCACAGCTTCTCTGGGCACCCTGTGCCAGGGCCTCGGCTTCCTCACTCACTGTAAAGAATTCCCTCCTGATATCCAATCTAAACCTACTCCCTGGGATAATTCACAGACACAGCATATGCATGCTGAAATGTTTGAGCAAATTACCATCAGCAATACAAAGGATTAATTAATCGGTGCATTAATAAATGGTGTAGACTTTTCAAACTCCTTTAGGATTTATAAAGCATTTAGAACTGTCAACAATATATTATACCCGAGTTGTACAGAGCGGGACGGGAATGAACAAAAAGGACATCTACCAAGGGTAAGGGTGAGCCCATCTAACCTAGGAACTGGATTTTCCCTCTTGCCTAAGTTCTTCAGGTGTGATAGGTGTTGCCTCTCTGAGGATCCACAACACCCTGAGAAGGTCATGTGTACACCAAAGCTCACTAATTCACTGCTTTTTACACCCCAGCATGGCTGTCCTCCATCTTCTTCTCTTACCTCTTAGCACAGTGACTGGCAAATTTATCTAAAATGTGACACATTTGGATTCAACGTTCTTCTCCTTTTGCAGGGACTATAAACAAGATCCCAGTTAAATTCCCTGAAATTTAAATGAAAATGTTTTATCTAACCTCCCTGTCAAAGTTGTGAAATACTCCCTGAATCACAGAAAACAAAAAGAAAAAAAAAGAAAATTAATTACTGCATTGCGTGCTGACTGCAAGTTCCATCTGGGAGAGAAAAAAGCTAAATCTGAGGACATTTACTGTGAGATAAATAAGCCTGAAATCCAAGAATTTGAAGCTAAACAAAGGAGTTAACTACCACATTACTTCTCACTGTTACTTACTTGGCTTCAATCAATATTTTGCTGTTCACTGAAAATCAAAAAATCCAGCAGACTGATGGCTGGGGCACTCCACCAGCCCATACAACACACAGGCAGTGGTCCTGTCAAGTTAAGGGCAGGAAAATCACATCTCTGACATCCTCCATATGAGCTCTTAACACTGATGTATTCAGTGAAATCTGAAGAGTAGGAAGAAATTAGCTTTGCTCTTCTTTCACCCGCCTAGTAAGAAAAAGCTGTTTCAAGGACCTGTTCATAGCAAATTTTTCATCAATATAAATCCCAAGCTAACGTTAGAGCCAAGGACAAGGACCTGAGGAGCACTTGGTCAGCTGGAAGCAGACACTGCAATATCCTGCCCTGAATTACCCAGCTCTCTGCAAGCAGCTCCAGGACAATTCCGTTCTCGCTCACAGCGCACAGCTCAGCAGCCTGGCCTCACATCTGACTCAGCTCCCACAATGTCTGTCATTCCTTCCCGTTCCACAGCTCACAATCCAGTTTATTTTAAGCCCAGAGGTGTTCAAACAATCAGAAAACTTTTTATTCCACGCATAATTTAGCTTCTCTTGTCATTTGGATGTCCTAGTGCACCGATTCTCCAGAAATAGAGGAAGAGGGATTGGAGGAGTTATGTTTGTGTTTGTATGAGTTATCCTCTTAACTGAAACAGATTAAACACATCAGAATTTTGAGGAACAAGCTTCCCTGCAGCCTAGCTGGTGGAATATAGCTCCCTTCTGTGGAGACAGCACGACACAGGCACAGAATGCCTCATTTCCCCAGGAGCCTGGAAAGGTTAGGAGAAGGGAAAACACATTTCCTACCTATCTAACACAATGCAACAGAGAGAGAGAGAGATGAATTGCTTGGCTTTAGTCTCTCATTACCTTGTCATAAAACACTATTAGCCTAATGCTTCATTCCATAGGAGCCTCGCAGCAGCGTGCTCTCTTTTGGGGGACACAAGAAACTGGCTCCAAAATATATTCTGCCGTGGAAGAGTCCATGTTGAGGGTTTAAATTATCTGCATATCTTTAATCTTAATCCGGGGAGCCATGGAGGATCTGCTGGTTATTTATAACTGGGCTGGGGTGAGCTGCTGTGAGCAGGGTAATTGAAACAGTATTTCAGCCTGTCTGCCACTGATTTGTGTAATGGCTGATGTTAGCTACGGCATAATCACGGCGCTAAATGGAAAATAAAGAATAAAAATGCATTAAACAGATGTTTTTATGTTGTGCTTTATGATCACATCTTTTACTGCACTTTCAAATTCTGTTGTTCCTTCCTTTCTGAGATCAATTTGCTTTCTGTATTAAAGCTCCAGAAAGCTGATCTGCTTTCTCTTATTCTCTTGATTATGGGAGCTTTCAGCCTGAGAGCTACTAAATTCTAAAGACTGAAGTCTATGACCTCTTTTTAAAGTTGCTGTTACAAAAAAAGATCAGCTCATGCAAATTATTGTCCCTTAAATAATAATCTTTATTTCCCAGAAATATGTTTTTTTCTTTCCTCTGACTTTTTTAGCGTATATTATTAATTCTTCAATCCATTTCTTGTCATAAACTATTTTTGATATTTGACAATAATTTCAGTTAAGTGATTCAGTGCTGCCTCAAATCAGGAAAGACGTGGCATGATTTACCATCATGCCCACTATTTCCTCTCCTTTTAAAGGAGAGAGTACTCCCAGACCTCATCTTTGGTTTCTGTGCCAAGGTGCCTTGGCCATTCCTCCAGCAAGAATTGAACACCCATTCGTGTCCCTAAGTCACCTTCCAGCCTTGGTGACTACTGGGTGGGTCACGCCCACCTGGTGTTTTTTGGGCAGGAATCTGCTGACCAACGACAGCTTCCCCACCACCCCTCCTGCAGCTTGGTGTCACAGGTCCTCTCTGGTTCACACTCTGCTTCCAGCACCCAAAGCAACAGGAGTTGCACCCAAATGTCATCTCTTAGTCCTGGATGCCAAACCACCTTAATAAAATAAAAGAAACCTGTGAAAAACAGCCTGCTCACCAGATTGTAGCAGTAGCCACCTGAAGAGCAGCTGGTGCTCCAAGAGGAGTCAGTAGAACTCCAGGACTCCAGAATTACCTGCTCCAGACCCATGCTCCAGTTTTAATGGCAGCAAACCAGCTTCATTTCCAGCAATCTCTGTATGTGTTTCTTCAGAAGCTCCTCAAAACCAGAAGATTTCTGTGATATGTGTAAGACTTGACCAATATGCCTTTTCCCAATAAATATACATTTTCTCAAAGAATTTCCAGCTTTCAGAATCTGGGGCAATCCCAGTCCATCCCAGACAAATGAAGGTAAGCCGTAACAGTCAAATACAAGCTGTCAATTTGCACATCCCAGCCATGGAATCACCTGTATTCCAAACCACCTCCAAGCCCGGTAAGCTCCCGGGCTGCAATCCTCTTTCCCTCAGCCTCTGAATTTCAGATCTTAGTTCATCCATTCCATTAGGAGCCATGCAGCCTAGAGCCTTAAAGACTTTTCCCAGGCTCAAGCCTAAGTCCACAAACTTGATTGCAGTCCAGTTCTGCCCTCTGTTCTGACTTCCACACATATCTGGCAAGGAAGCAGTATTCTCTTGCAGTCTCCTCTAGTACCATTGACAGCACCATTACCAGATTAATAATGCTCTGAGAGCAAAGGATGGGCTGAACATAATAAAAAGCTCTTGTAAACCGGCTGGAGTCGATCTATTATATTCCACCATAAGAGCACCCCTGACAGGTGCTGAGAAGTGTCCTGTAAGAAGCATAACTGTGAACTAATAAGTGTTAAATCTGCTGAGGAGTGTAACAAATGAAGTGCAGCCAGACCACCCGGCAGAGTCACACCAGCTGCTGGTTAAAGACACATATTTATTCACTGCCCTTTGCCATGTTCCTTCTCATGCCCAATCCTTTTCATTATTTATTATTATTTATTATACAGAAAGAAACTCTGGTATTTCCAGATGGAAATTTAGGAACTAAACTAAGAAACTCTGCTGGGAAAAAGGGTTCAGCCAAATGCATTGAGGGGACGTGTGTGCCAGGAGAATGTGGGGAGCAACAGAGATACTGTCATAAATCAGTGAGTTATCACCTTTCTCTCTCATGAGATGGCATCTGGATATTTTAACCCACTAACTAGAACCTTCTAAGAACAGAACAGAAAAGTTTTGTGGTTTGCTATGGGGAAAAATATCATCATCTGCACGATCTCGGTGAGAAGAGGTCACTTGCTTCCTTGGGAAGATTACAGAAAGAGGAAGAAATCGTAACAAGGGAACTCTGTGATACATGAGTACCTAGAAACCCACTGAGAAAACCTAATCCCCTATAAATGCTGTGCAGAAGCTGAAAAGCAGCCATTTAACCTTTGGGCTGCCACCGCTACACAGCTGCAAAAGCATCCACATGAAACCTATAAGTGGTTGAAGCTACAGCTGGGAGACACCTCTTGTACTCCCGTGAAGTCTGACCCACTCAGTCCCCAGAGAGAAGATTCATCATTTACAGGTAATAAATACTCTAAAAATACAAAAAAATAGCATATTTCTAGGTCTGGAATTGTTACTCTCTCTCAGGCAGACAGTTACTCATCTAAGCAGGCAGTACAAATGTATTTTTCTACTGCAGAGACACTCACTGCTCCTGGCATGGGTTCACATTACTGAAGCAGCTTCTTTTTCACAGCAGAGACATGTTTTAGGAAGGCTGGAATATAATTTTACAGACATAGTCTTGGGTGAATCCTGCCTTAAGGATGTTGTTATCTAATGGTAAATATATTGTACATGCTACAGGCAGGGTAAAATGTTACTTTTCTTAATCTAAAAAACATGTCCATGACAGAAGAGAGCTTATAACGTTAAAATCAGAGAGATAAGACTTACAGGAATGACAGGTACAAAGGCTTTGAAAAGGCTTCCAGCACAGTCAGACAAATATAAGCACAGTGCCCTCATGACGACCATGACTATTCCCCCTCAAAACTGGGCCTCTGGAGGAGCAAATCTGTGAAGGTCACATGGCAGAGCCCATCTCAGATGGGTCATGTTTGGTCACTGTCCCTTTCAGCAAGAATCACAGATTCAGGGAATATCCTGGGTTGGAAGGGACCCACAAGGTTCATCTTAGTGCTCCTGGTCCTGCACAGCACACCCCAAGGATCACATCCTGTGCCTGAGAGCATTGACCAAATGCTTCTTGGGTTCTGTCAGCCTTGATGCTGTGATCAATTCTCTGGGGACCCTTTCCAGTGCCTGACCATCCTCTGGGGGAAGAACCTTTTCCTAACATCCCACCTAAATTACAGTAAACCAGGTCCTACAGGTCTTAGCCATAAACTTTTTCAAACACTTTTCCTTACCAGGATGTGCATTTCCCAGGGTGGGCCTCAGTGTTTTGTGAGTGCACCTTGATCCTGCACTCCTTCTGGTCCTGGTGTAAAACAGCTGAGCCTGGCCAGCTGCCCTCCCATCCTCCTGCTCAATCTCATATGCCAACAATATTCTGAGCCATTTGTCTTTAAAAAAAAAAAAAAAGGAATTTCTTCTGTCTACCTTTCATAGAGCCTCGCTGCCTCTGGGCCATTGTTTATTACCATGTCCATGTCTGCTCCTCACTGGATATTTCCAAGTTCACTCCAAGCAAGGCTCAGGCTCTCACAGACCTCAGTTTATGTCCACACACAGCCCTCAGTGGGGAGTGCAGAGAGGAGAAACCACGACAACCCAGGGACTGCTGATGGATCAGAGCCTGGGGGAAGCAGAGAAGAAGAAGTGTGGCTTGCACACTGAACTGCTTGGGCAGCTTGTACGAGAAATCTGCACCCAGGCAAAGGGTCAGCCAAGTTCTCCCGTGTGCAACAACTTGAGAAAATGTAAAAATAGAGAAGGTGTAGGAAGAAAGATATAGTGAAATACAAAAGGTTTTTTTCGTTCTGAAATGAAGGTGAAAAACACACAGAAATCTCTTGTGAAATTGCTGAACAACTGTGGCATTTGATAAATCAGGGATGGGCTCCTGGAGGTGTACAGCACGCACATGCACACACATTTCCAGCACTGCGAGGAGTTTTTCCCACTCTTGGGCACTGCAAGCCCTCAATACAAATAGCTTGAGAGCTCTGCTGAATACAGGTGGGCTTAAAATATGCTTTAAATTAAACACTTGCCTACATTCCTTGCTGAATCAGAATGAAAATCCTGTGTGTTGGCACAGTCTCAGGTGCAAGAATTATGCTGAGGAGAGTGAAGTGAGTCTGTAATTTCCACCAAAATAACAGACTTACAAAGCTATCAAGAGCCACAAACAAGACGGAGAGAAACAAGGCCAAGATTTTTATCTGTCCTTGAATCATGGCAGAGCACAAAGGAAGACACAGAGGAAAATCTTTCTTTCTCCCCCTTTCTCCTGGCTTGGCTGAATGAGTGTGTGTCTGCAGCTCCATTCAAATCGGATTATCTCACTTGCAGAAATGAATTCGCCAAGGAAACAGCTGCTTATCACGAGGCTGCAAATAGGATGCCCCCCAGACCACCAGCTCCCAGAACCTGCGATGAGCACTTGGAAATGGGTAGGGCTAAAGGAATGTTTGTTCTTCATCACAGAAGACAAGTATTGATAAGTTTTCACTATGCCAGTTCCCTGCTGCTTTCTTTCTCACACTGCTTGTCCCATGGTAAACGGCATAACTTGAAATTTATGAGAGAGTTACATTCCTATTATTCCACTAAAAACATGTGGGGTTTTCTATAAATACCTCTGGCCAAACCTTTTAACATTTCTCTTTAACAAGAGAAGAAAATCATGGCTCTAATTTGAAATGTGAAATGATGATGCCATAATTTAGATTTTCAATGTAGAGTGAAGAAAACCCCACAAAACCCAGCAACAAAAAAATAAAAAGAATAAACTGATAAACTAGGCCATATTTAATTTGGGTGAGTTTTTATATACCTCTACATCAATGACTAACCATATCAAGCCAAGGGTTCCTGAGGTGTTTTTGTCAACAGGATGGAACTGAATTTCCTACTGCTGAAGAGCAGCACCAAGCCTCAACAGCAGGACTCAGCCAGCTCTGAGCATGGGTAAAAAATATGTGTGTGTGCCCTTAACCCCACAGATATATCCATTATCCTGTTATGTGTCTGACCACTGGCCCACCCCTTACGTATGCAGCCACTCTGCTGAACGGACACTGCTCTAGAAAGTGCTAAGAGTTATTTACCTTCAAGCCCTTGGAAGTAAACATGCAGAAGCTTATTTAAATATTTAAGTAAATTAGATTGTCTTGTTTTTCAGAAAAGCTATGTAAACTAAACAAAGTATTTTGGTGTGAATAGAAGCTAAAGAGACGGACAGAAAATGCATGAAACCTTCTTTAGTGCTTTCCTGAGGCAACTCTACATCCCACAAAATCAGGTCTTTCCAAGGCTTTCAAGTATACTGGAAATTTTTCCATAAAAACAGATTTCAAAGGACTCACTAAGGACTGATTTTGAAGTGCAAAGCAGTCACAGAACACAGACTTGAATGGTAGCTCCTAGCGGGCGTAGCTTGAAGTTGCTCATGGAAGTAGCCTTAAAGAATAACTTCCTCCTGTCATGAACAGGTCAAAAAGACAAAGAAGTGTAGTGAGTTGGGGAGAAATGAACCTTAGAATTCCAGAAATGTCTTAGTCCTAGGCCTTTAGCTCAGTGCCAGGGACAGGCTTTGTTCCTGAGAGTGCTGACACAGTGGGGACGTGACACAGGGACTGCTTAGGTGAAAGGACCTGTTGTGGAATTCAATGTGCTCTGGAGCAGGAATGAACTCTTTTCCTCAGCCAAACACCTGGTATTCAGATGATGGATTACACGACTCCTCCTAAAAGAGCTGTGTGATTCCTTCTGTCCCAGGCTGACAGGATTAAGGATTAATGAAGTCTGGCGAGGAGCTCCCACTGGTGAAATCAAGCAGCCACCATCTCCCTTCCTCCCACAATGAGTCAAGATTCCTTTTTGTTCCTTTGTTTCCCACAGTCAGACACTGCCACACTGCTCAATACCACCAAGAGGAAAAGAAATGAACAACAAAACAAACTTTGGATTTGCAACTTAAATACTGAAATGAAACGTGGGAAAAGCTGGAGGGATCAGCAAGCTTCAAGTTTGCTGCACTGCTGTTTGTCTCCCTGCATAAAGGGGCATTACAAAACCACCAAAGATGCTCAGTGGCTTTGCCAGTCCCATCCTTGCTGAGCTCAGGGCTGGATGCTGTCAGGTTTTGGTCCCCTGCCGAGGAGGGTGCATCCCTTTGCTGGGGCAATTACCTTCCTGCCTTCTGGAGAGTCTGAAGGGAGGGCAAAAAAAGGCCAGACTAATTCCTGTTGCTACTGTACAGCTCAGGAAACATGAAGTATTTATCAGTTTGAGCGAGGAAGGTCCTTTGCCAGTCTCAACAGCGTGGGAGATGTGCAGGGAGCTGCAGAGCTGCAGAAGGGTCACCCAGCTCATGGCTCACTCAGCTCCTGCTCTGCTGGACTAAGACAACTCTGCAAATAGAGCCCAGAAGGAATCAGAGCCACACTCTGCCATAGGTTGCTGCCTTCAGACACACATGGCTGCCTTATTCCCGAATCACAGGGTCCCAAAGGATCTGAAGGTGAATCGGGAACAGAGAGATTGATTTTGCAAACTGCTGAACTGAGCTCTGGATTAAGTGTGAGCCCAGAGATAAGTAAAGTAGTCCTTAAAGCTGTAACACCCTATTGCTCCTCCCAGTCTTCAATTTCTCTTTCTCTTCTGGCTCTGTAACAGATTGATATGAGTTACTCAATGATCACCACATCCCCTGGGCTTCAGCCTTTAACCTTCAGAGATCTTATCTCTGTCCCAGGAGTAAATTGTCCTGGGTTGTCCTTTTCCAGTTTTTCAACTATTTGCACTGAAGTCTAAGAAGAGAATATCAGATTCCTAATCCTAGCACAAAATCTTCTCTCATTTCATAATAATCAGGAAGGAATGTAGTAATCAATAATCATAGTCAATAAGCCTTGCCTGTGTATGAGATTCTGTGTGGGACTTTACATAAGTCACTGGCTTTTTTTTATGCTTCTGTTCTCAATCTGTTCTGAGAAGTTATAGTTCTCTCTTTTTCTGCTTTTTTCATTTAGTTAGGCCACGGCCACTTCAGCACAAGGTCCCTAAAGCAAACCACAGAGTTGCCCAAAGATACATGTAATGATAAATACATATACACACGCATAACCATAAAGATGGTACTTTAAACTAGATTTATGATTAAATCTCTCATACTTTGGGATGAGAAGAGGAATATTATTAAATTCAGAGGCACTAAATAACTGGTAAACCATAAATATATACCCTAAATAAACCAGGCTCTATCAGCTGTACTCTACCACTCCCTTGGAAAGAACTGACCCTTAGAACAACAAGAAAATGGCATTTCAGGCTCCACCTCTTACTTCAGTTTAAAGCAAGTCCTTAGCAGCAGAAAATGAAAGAAATTATTTTAAATAGGTAATGAGTTTCAAGGTGAGCACCTTACCCCTGGCACTTTTCAATTAAGAGTGTAAGACTTGTGTGTCTTGAGAATACTATTACTGACAGTGCTGTTCTAATATATTTTTAGAGGATTGCCCTCAGGGCTCCAGTTTCTTCAATCCACATCCTCGTCTCTTCCTTCCGAGGTTCCTGCTGAGTTTCTGACAACCCATAATATTTCAACTCCTCTCATCCTTTCCACCTTCTTCCCAACTAAAACTGAACAAACATTTTTTAACCTACTTTATTGTTGTTTTTCTCCCAGCCCAAGGCCCCACGTGTGGATAGGCTGTTTGAACCAGAGTTACCAGGAAAGGTGGTGCTGGCAGACGAGTACGAGCAGTATTAGTATTAGCAATTATTATGGCCTAAAGAATTCTGTCGGTGCTGTCTGTGGGATTGCATATAAATTGCTCTGTTCGAGTGGTGGAAAACCAGAAGAAATCTGTGTGTGAATAAACACCAGCCCTCCTCCCCCTCCTGCTTTACACTGAATACAAAGTCTGGGACTGCTAGAAGGCAATTTTGGGGAACTTTAGTCTTGGTGCTGCTTGCAACAAAAAATTTGAAGCCCAAACAGGACTTAGACTGACACAGGGCACAAGGTTAGAAGTTCCTACCCATTTCACAAGGCTGCTCTGCCAAAATAAAGCCACTGCAGTGTCCAGAGAAGAAGAGTTCCTGTTCACCATCTCATATGGATTCACGCTGCTTTTCATTCCTTTCCCTTTTTTCACAATAGATAAACACAAACAAAAGAAAAGCTTCTCTAATTAAATTCAACATCTTGTCACAAGGATGAGAAGTTCCAGGTTGCAGACATTTCTGTACTCACTGACAGCTGTGCTATGATGATTATTATTAATAACAACTACAAGCATGCTTGAAGTAGCACACGAGCACTGAGCAGGCAGCCCAAAGACATTATTTATTTCTTGGCTCGTGTTAGATTTATTGTATCAAGGGTGGTTTTGTAATTAATCCACAGCTCCTGAAAACTCTACCACCTCTCTAATGTGGGGAGAATGTGGCTCCTGTGAACTAGGTGTGGAGGTTATGACGTGTGTAATGAGAGCCAGTGCTTACAAAGCACTGCAACAAGTCCCCTCTTCACCAGATGCCTGGCAAAATGGGGAGTTTAAAAATCCTTGGATCTTTGTAAAAGGACTTAAGACACAGTTTTTATTGCATATGTCCCTTGCCATTGCTGGAAGGAGTCAGTGATGTATCCGGACAGATAAACTGCTTGGATGAAATTAAGGAAAAATGGCACCTTCCCAGTTTCTATTAGCACAAAACAGTGGTGCTTCACCAAAACCTCCCACCCTGGGGGAGAAGAACCATTTCTCCAGATCCTATTGCAAAAAAGATGAAGACAAAAGCTCACACTTGCTGAAAAGAAAGGGAGAGAAACTTTATAGCAGGGGAGCTGTTAGGACTGTGCTCTGATCCTCTCTTTTGATATAGGTGGACTGAGAGATTCGTATGGGGGCCTACAGAAGCTCAGATCCATCAAACACCTCAGTTCTTGCCCAGGGTCAGTCTGGATGGGTTGCTGCAGAGGGATGGTTACTTTCACACCTTTCCCTCTGCCTTTCAACAGCTTAAGCTTACTGAGAGATCAGCTGTGTGAATGTCTGGAGTTTTAGGTAAAGTTCCTCCATTGTCCGAGCCACCACAAGGAAAAAGAATCTCAAGATAAAGACAGTGGGAATGAAGACATCCTCTTCACTGTGAGGAGGAAATGAAGGGAGGATCCAGTCTCACTGGCTTTCAGGATGTGAGAGCATCATGTTCCATTATTCTAGCTCCTCCCTCTCATATTCTAGAGGCTACTTACTTGTACACACACCTAAGGCTCAGTGTGCAACAGATGCAGAAAAGTCCTTTAGGATAACAGAGATCAGTAATGCCTTCTCAGGTATCATAAGTTTACATGTCAACATCTAGGAGGAACATGATTGCATTTATGTGTGGCTTGTTAGAATGGCAAGATAAAAATACGTAAAATTCCGTAAATCCATGTTTATTTTTGCATACCCTAGTCTTTTACACAGATAATGCAAACTCAAGCAAGTCTGCATGAAGAACTAGTAGATTATAAATGTGATTTTTGTTTGTGAGACTGTAACTACAAAGCAATTTCTACTAAATTGGATTATTCAAAATGATTCCAAGAAAAGGCAAAATTTTATGGATCATCATTTCTAATTCTTGTCTCTTCTAAAAGGTAACAATTATGAGAAAATCCATTGAGGTATTTTTGATACATAAAACAGATAAAAGCAGTTTCCTCACATTGATACCTTAGGTTTTAACTTTTATATTTTTTTTAAATCCTGTACTACCCAGTGTAACTCTGAAGTTCCTTGTAGCTTGTTGGCTGCTGCTCTCTTATGCTAAGAGAGACATAACAAAGCCTCTCCAGCTCACTCTCCAAGGACACCCAGACCATCCTAGGCCAAGAAGTGTAAACCAACATCCTCAGAAGAGGAGGCAAGCTTGGGGAAATTACATCATTAGCTAAAGTTTTAATTGGCAAATTTATGCTGATATGCAAATGGACCAAACCTATACAAGAACTCATGACCTGTTGTCCATCTTGGGATCCACTGAGGCAGGAGCCTCTGGACCCCCAGGGTGTGACCTTTGAGGCCTTTCAAATAAATACCTCCTTTATTCCTTTATTCCTGTCTAGCCTCTGTTTCTAGGTAGCCATTTAAGGCACCAACATGACTAAAACCACAGTACTCTGAATCCTCTAACGTACCAGGTACAGTCACTGCTGTGGACACCTGCATCAGAGGTGTAGCCATGTGAGGTGGTGCCTGTTCAGCTACACCTCCCTTGCCACCCCTTTTCACCCCCTTAGGTGCATTCCCCACCTCAGGGCACCTTCCACCACGGCAGCCTTGACCCACTGCACACATCCAACCCATCCCCAGTGCTGGCCAGAGTATCCTGGTGACACAGGCAGGAGGGAGGCAGCCAAACAGGAGTGTCTAACAGCTCGCTGAGGGCACGGGAGCTGCGCATCCCTGCGTCTGCAAATTAGCTGCCTCAGGATTTCAAAGAGAGCTCAGAAGATTCAAATGACAAGTATGCTCCCATCTGGTGAAAAATTCTCTTTCAAAGGAGAGGAGAATCCTGCTGTACTGACCAAAGTGCCTTGCCAGTAAGACTCTGAAATAACAACACACAATTTTACTCCAGCTGAGAAGAAAACTGTTTGGGGAAAGCTTCCAGTCACAGATTTGAAAACCTCTGCAGGCTCACTCAACCCAAAAAAACCCAGAATTCGTGAAAAGGCAATCCATGTGACCCAAAAAAATCATTCCCACCTATTAGCAAAATCCATATGTAATAGAATTACCAGCTTGCATAGAGTAACTAATAAACAGCAGGCTTCTCTTTTCTCAAATCCATCCAAATCCAGATCTTTTTCACAGAATAATATAAAAATAATTTCTGAGAATATAAATAATAATAGATATGATAAATAGATAATTTATATAATATATATTATATAAATATAGTAATAAAAAGTACAAAAAAAATAATGAGAATACATTGTAGAAACACTTGTTCTCTTTTTTTTGTCTGGCTCAACAGAAAACAGTTCGCCTCAAACAAGTCAAATTTGTTCAAGCATATGGAGATGAACTTTTATAGATTTTAATCAAACTTATCAAATAAAAGTGACGGGATGTGATAAATATTTTTTTCATTATTTATTACAAGCTGTTCAAAAAGGATATCTGTAATCTGTAATGTCTGTATTTTATTCCAGATGATATCTAACATAGATAATTTCCATCAATAAGGTTTTTTAATGTCAGAAACATTCATTACATGCTGGTTCCTATAGTCTGCTGGGAAATTACTCCTTCTAAACTAACCAATAGGAAATCTTACAGTGATAACATAATTGAAGCAGTGCATATGAAATAAATGGTCTGATCAACATCAATCCCTGTTCAATAACCTATTAATACATCATCTACACAAGCACTTAACCTACAACTGGCATCATTCTGCAGGAGGCAGAACAAGACAAAAACACGACAAAAATCATCCCAACTATTTTAATGGCATGAACAGCAGTGATTCCTCTAGCTAAGTCTAAATGACATCATCAGCCAGTTATTAGCCTCCTTTTTCTACACATCCACATTTCCACCACCCTAGCTGCATCAGAAAGAGATTTTGGAAATATAAGTTCAGTGTTGGGGAACCAGAGAGGTCAGAGATGTTAAAATTCCCACCAAGTTTTATTTCTCTTGCAGAAAGGTCAAAAAGTTCTGTTTGAACCGAGAAGCTCAACTCACTGCTTAAACTGGGAGATGCCTTAGCTGCCCCTCCAACAAACAATGAACAAAGAGATTTTAAAATAAAGTACAATACTGCATTACACATGCCATCCTTTAGCTTTTAATTTTAGCCAGAAATACGTGGGCAGGAGATGTTAACAATTTTTAAGGGCAGGAAGAACTGAGGCAATCACCTAATCAGATCTGCTTGAGGACATGGAATGGTCCCCAGAAATTCCTATGCCAAAAGGAATAAAATGTGGTGAAAATAAAGCACTCCTCTTAAAAAACAAATTCTTATTTAAAGACTCTGTGTAGTGATCAACAAATCACTTTCCTCAATAAATTACTGTAGCAGTTAATTAAAATGTGTCCCTTATGTTCAGTTTTCTTTGGCATCCAACATGTAGAGAGCAGACTTTGTTTTATCTTGCATTACATTCAGGCAAAGTTTGTAAGCTCTGGCAGCATTTTTTCTCTACAAAAATGGATAGAAACTGGAGGCACCTTTCTGGTATACTGCCTGATGCTTCTGCACCATCAAAAAAAAGGCACAAACATTGCTTGTGCTCCAAATTCTGCTAGTGGCTGGTGCCTGGAAGGTGTTTGTGCTGCAGCTACCACAGGTGTCACAACTTGTGCCAACACCTCTTCAATCACAACCACCACCTGCCCTGGCTAGGGTGCTCTGGCCCACGAGTCCCAACATATGCCACCATCACACCTTCATTCTGTGGTGCACAGCGATGTTTCTGTAATAAATACAAAAGCTCTTTAATTTTCTTCAGTTTTGCCTCCACACTGCGTATGCTCTTGATGAAAGATGCCTTGTTATTGTCTCCTTGCTGCTCTGAACAGACTGAACTCTGCAAACTCTCCCAAAAGGATAAAGATTTCAAAACATCTGTAGGAAGCAGGACAAAAGAAGCTATTTGTTTTCTGACAGTCCAGCTTCTCCTATGGACCACTTTTCCCTCCTTCCTGTCCCACTGCACAGAGGGGAAAATTTGACTCTGACACTTCCAGGTGTGTGGGAGGACAGGAGGAATTGGTGTTGCAGGAATGCCCCAGCCCATGTGTGGAGCCTTTGCTGGGCAGGGGAGGGCAGGGATGGGTGGCTTATCCCTGTGCTGCTCTCCCAGCTGTTCTCCCTGCCCCAGCTGAGGCAGGGAAGGCAGCCCAGTGCCCTGGGCAGCTCCAGGCTTTGCTGCATCCAGAACCTGCCCTGCGGCCACCTCTCATGCCAATGGACCAGAGTTGTGTGTGTTGGGGTGAATCACATTAGAGCTATTTAGTCCTCGGAATTTCTATATTTATAACATAACAGTGGCAACTTAAGCGCTCCAAGGTCCCTGGACTCACACATCTATCTTCTGGAATTACTTGTCATCGAGGTGTCAAACCCAGGAGCATCAGGATGACAGTTTGTTAAAACGGGCAAGCTAAAAGATTCTGCTAAGTTAACACTTGAATGACTTATGAACCACTCATTTTAATATTTGATTTAAGTTTGAGGGAGTTGATTGCGTGTGGAAGTGCAGGGCCTGACAAAAAACAAAGGAGTCATTCATAGGGCAAAAGCCTTTTGCTTCAAACCAAACTTGCAGAATCATGGCAGGCTGTCTCTTGCTCTGAATCTGTTTCTCTTACAACTGGTTTGAACACACACTGGTCCTGGGCATTCTCTACACAGGAACAGCCAAAATATGTGACAGCTCTGTGACCCAGATGTGCTTTTGTTTTGTACCATTGTTTTATTTGCAGATGTAGCATCAGCTACCCCAAAAGAAGATATTACATCTAGTGCTCTCAGCCCTCAGCTGCTTGCCACCATTTCTCTCACAGCTGTTGCTGAGCTGGGGGGACCTCATGTTTCCTGGCAGAGATGCTTGGAAGAGCTCTTCTTGTTTCAATCTGAAGAACTGGCTGGGTTAGCCAAATGGAACAGGTCTGACAAGCATGTGGGGTTTGGAGAGGGTGGTAGGTGGGATGTGCTCTGGGGCTGGCACATCTCACACCATGCAGGACCCTCGGCACACACCATGGGTGGATGTTTTACCAGTGCTTGGGCTCTTCTTCCCTGTCAGACATTCTGCAGACAGCCACAAAAACAGGGCTGTGGCATAAATAGGCAAGAATTAAGTGAAACTATCCACACATCTCTTCTTAACAACAAGCACTGCCTGAGATTCCAAAAGTTGGTAAAATTCCAGGGAAGTTAGGAATTAAAAAAGGCACTTTAAGAGGCAGAACTATTAAGAAAATAATGGCTGCATCAACAATCTCTCCTCTGTCATTTATGTCCTTGCACTCAGGATTGATCCAGCTCAGCCTTTAGTTGGGTGATGATTAATACTTAATTGTGAGTTCTCATGGAGAAGTCATCCTTTTTCCATTTCTTTCCAAACTGGCCTTGCTCTTCTCTCCTCTCACCATGACCTCAGTCCCTGGCAGGCTGCTGGCTGAGTGTCCCTGACCTACCCTGTACTCCGCAGGCTTCTCCCCACGGCCACCAAGATCTGTTCCCTGTGGAAGGGACATCTCCTCCTTCCTGAGACCCCAGTGAGCCAGAAGTGCAGAAGCTGAAAGGGGAAAACAGGCAAATATTTTCTCTTCTGTCTTGGTCACCTGCTCTTCAAAGGAGTGTAATTCAGTGCAATTACAGTGCAGGGAAGTCAAAAAGTCACTACCCATCATACATACAAAAGGTACAAACCACATCAAAGCCCTTAATATTGCCAGTGAGCAATTCTAGGCCCCTGTGCACTGGTTTATGGCAGGATGGACAGGAATTAAAATGTATTTAGTAATCTCTTATTAGAAACACAGTGTTTTCACCTAAGGTCTCAGGCTATGTTCTAAATTTTTAACTATATAAACAAATATGATGATCTTTGCTATTTAGAGAGAAGCAGATGGAAACAGGGATCACAACAGTGTGTAGGTAAGAACACAACTAAAGACAGACCAAGTGAAATCATGGTACAAAAAAGCAACACATCAGCTGGGACAAGGAAGGATACAGAGAGAATGTCATTCTCTTCAACTTCCAGGTCTCAAAAATGCCTGAGAATAAAAACTCCACGAGTCAAAAATATCATCATACGCTTCTTGAAGTACTTATCTCTGCTTATTCCTGCCTTTCATAATTTAAAATACACTGTATATGAAAATCTGCCATCCCAAATTTCATTTTATGGTAAAATATAATGAATCAAAATAAAATATTTCAGAAGGAAAAAGGAAGAAATCACAGAAATGAGAAAGCTGTAGTTAGGTCAGTTAGCATTCGAAATAATTTGTTTGAAAAATTCTTTGAAAGCTGCCAGCTCCTGACAGTAGGGTTTTTTAACACAACAGGATTTTTCTAATAAAAAACTACTCTGTTTATTACTTTTTGACTGCTTGACTTCAAGTAAAGCTCATTTTAAGCAGATTATATTGCAATTAGATCTAACAACTCTTGCAAAGCATAGGTGAAGACCTACACCGCTGAACTCTGAGGGAGAAAGATTTGCCTTAGACCAGTGAATTAATATGCTTCAGTAAGTCCATTCTTGTTTGTGAGGAAGTGGCTGATATTTCCTGCAGTCAGACCTGGCATGACCCTCGGTAAATGGAATTCAGTTCAAAGATTTGCTGTTGCCATGTAGATTTCTAAGCAACATTTTTCACTGTCATAATGCAAATTCAGTGTCAAGCCAAACATTCCAGGATGGATTCAGTCATGGGACACTTATTTGATCATTTGGCTGTGGCTGCAGCTCCTCCACCTGAACAGCAGCTCTGGATGTCTGAGCTCAGAAAGGACCATCACATACAACCACAAATCTGTAGGCAAGCTGGCCAACAGCACAGCCCCAGCTCCTATTGCCTGCATATTCCTGTTTGGGATCTTCCTCAAACTGGTGAACCATGGGGAAGACTGTATTTTTATGTTCCCCTAAAATATTTTTCACCCAAAACACGCTGTCATGTACAGCACGAGATGACAACATCCTTGAAGAGATTGTTTTGCACAGAAGAATTTGAGAGTCATCAAGAAGAAAGGTGAGTTCTGCTGAATATATAATGCCAGCTTTGACAGGAAATCTATGTTTCCTCTAAGAGGCACAGTGTCAAATTAGCAAAGACAGAACAGTTCCAGAAAACTGCAGCTCAGCAGTTAACTTATGCAAGTGATGAACTTGGCATGAGTGACCTGAAGATTCCACCTCCCAGGAAACCCTCACATCTGTAATAAAACCAGAGTGATTAACATGCAGGACTCTCCCTGGCTGTACATCACTGGCGTGGGGCCATGCTGGGGCAGATCCACCTGGATGTGTTGGACCTGCTCTGGATGTGAAGTCAAGCATATCAAAAGAAGGTGTTGCAAATACCCCTGCACCTCTTGACCTCTGTTTTTAAAAGCCAGTGATCAGCAAGGATGGTAGGGCTGTGTCTTTGCCTCCACCTTCACAATACAGCCGAAAACCCACAAATGATGGGGAATTTGAACAGACCCTTCTGTCTGCGTAACCCCTACAAAGGAAGGACACTGGCAGCTCGGTGTTGGTATCCAGCCAGCATGTACATTACCTCAGACCCCACAGATGGTTTCAGGAGCTCTGCAGCTACAGAAATGACAGCCTTTCCCTTCCAGCCTGCAGTCTCCAAACAGACTCACTTACCTTTTAAGTATTAATGAAGTGTTCTGCTCACCTAATGAAAGAAAGTTTTTTCTACTGAGTGAGCTGGGGCCTTGGCAAGCCAATTAGTGCAAGATTTTGCAGCTCCTACCAATGCTATTTAGTGCTGTTCTAGAAAGTGCTCACTGACTGAGAGCTTTCTGGTGAGCTGGCAGAAACCAAATTGCCAAAAGTAATTTTCCCCCAAGGGCACAATCCACTTTGATACAATTTCTATTTTGAAAAATAGAGCAAGTGTTTCCGAACTGCCACTGATTCTGAAAGTCTTGGGCTGTTATTAAAGAACCAGCCTCAGATTCAGCTTGACATTCCTTGTTTAGAGACCATTTACCTTGAAATGCACAAGAGTGTATTATTTAAGTGAATAACAATGTAACACAACCCAAGTATATACATACAGCGTACATTAACTTCAAGCTATTTTAAAAGTCTGAAGCAGCGAGGTACCAGGGACAATGATAAGAATTACAGGACTTTTAGGAATCCAGAAAGAGGAGAAATAAGAAAAGAAATAAAATATTAAGTTTTAAGACAGCTCGCAGAAGATGTGATAGATTTCACGCAGTAGGAGCTGTCCCTGCTTTCAGCCATTAACGTGAATGAACAAGCACTGACCAGGGAAACAAACCCAAGGGACCTTCGAGAGGACTGTGGGCATCCCCAGGGAGCAGTGTTCCATCACAGTACCTCCTGACCTCTCAATCCTGCTGGCATGCCATGCTCCAACGCCCTGAGGCTCCCATGCCAGTTAAGCCAAAGGTTTGCAGGCTGCCTCTCCATGCATTTAATCCTCAGCTCTTCATTTCCCAAAGGAAGGTCTCATGGCTGCTGTGGCTGGCATTGACCCGAGCTGTGATTCAGCCTGTGGTGATGGCGTCCCTGAGGAAGACTTTTCACACAGTAATTCCCCAGTTCTAATTTTCCTCATGCTGCTCAAGAGCAGTGGGTTATGATGTTTGGAGGCTGAGGAAGGAAATGATCGGTCAATTGAGCAGGCTCCAGTCTCCCACCTGGGATGCAGGGGAGCTTCAGAGCATTTAGGAGACTGGAAGAGTTGCTCAGTTAGTGCCCAAGGAAACCTGAATGTGGCATTGATCAGTAATTTATAGTCACACAGGCCCAGCCCTACCCTACTGGTACTGTGAAGGTGTTTCTGTTTCTCCAACACTTCTCCAAGTATTTGTGACCCACATTATGGTATAACTATGACTGGAAGGCAGTTAAGATACCAGCTCACCCCAGCATCCCTGAAAGCTCGGTGATTAAATACGTGGTGTATTCTTAATTTCTTGTACTTCATGTGTTTTATGCAGCTCAGTAGCACTGAGGACAAAACTAACAAACTTTGGCTTATCAGTATATTTTGCAGCTAACAAACACCTGCCTGAACTTCAGTGTTCATAGACTAGCAAAAAGCAGTCATTAAATTGTATTTATTTATGGAAGATTTTCCTAGATGCCAGAGAATGCCCTCTTCTTCCTCTGAGTTTTTCACTGTGGAGCTCTTTGAATAATCTTTTATGCACTGGGGTATTGAAATACTAAGCTCTGACAAAAAGAAGTCTTCACGGAAAAAATCAAATTAGAATCATCTCTTTTTAATGAGCCAAGTCTATGGCTGTTTCTCATAGTTTTCCATAGAGAAGGAACCAAGTTCTTGGATGAGGTGAGAAGGAATCAGAAGTGTCAGGAAAAAGAACACGCCTTCTCCTAGCTGCTATGTCAGTCTAATTCTGAGCTGGAAAATCGTGCATTTCTTGGTATTATCAGTTAGCAAAAGAAACCAAGTGGATTAGTAGTCAATGCTATGGGATTGTTAATGTTACCTCTCTATGCCAACATGGAAATGGTCTCCCAATTCCAAAATGCTTATATAACCAAGCACATGGAAATATTTAAGAATAATGGAACCCTAGAGATTTCTCGGCTTTATAACATCATCTACAAGTGAGATACTGTATCATACTCAATAAAAAGAAGAATCAGTCCCAGCAATGCCCTATTCACCAATCAGGTAATAGATTAAGCCCTTTCATTTACCCTCTCCTGCAGACTTCCTTTACGTGCATTTAAATAAAGTCTCCTCCATTTGAATGTTATTGGTGGACTTTTTTGCCCAAAGGTCAGCATCCCCTCTATGGACAAAACACAGAGGTTGTATCACAAACCAATACAATAACGTGATTACAAACTACGTGTCAGCTAATGCCAATCAGGCCACCCTTCGCTCTACTTTTCATTAACAATTTGTAGTCTACCTTTTCTTAGACAAAAAGGAGTTGGAGAAGAATTTAAAAAAAAACCCAGGCATTCTAGAAAAACCTCTCTTGTAGCTGGTGTCTGATGTAAACTCCATAATCTGGGGCTACGTGGCCAGATTGTCCTGCCACAACCTCCTGCTCTGTGTGGAAACCTGGAAAAGGGACTCGCTGTCGATCTGCACATCAAAGTACAGAGCAGAGCGAAGCTGCTCTGAGGTACAGCAGGAAGTTTTTCTAAAGATCAGAACACAGCTGTGGTGGAAGCACTGAGAAGAAGACTGCAGCCACCAGCCTGCCCGGCAGGCAATCAGAGCCCGTCAATAAACCAATACCCTACCTGGCTCATCCCTCCCCATTCTCCATCCCCACCGCCTGGTTTGCAGATACTCTGTATTCCCTGAATTGCCTCGCTGCTTGAGCTACTCAGGCACAGAGTTAACAAAACTCAGACACGAGTTCATGCAGCTCTGTCTCTGTGAAGGGAAGGAAGGAGGAAGCAGAATGCAGAAAGCACAGATAATGCTGTTGCCTTACCGTGGGCCTTTCTCAAAGCTATTGATTTTCTGTCACAGCTTTTTACTGAAATCACAGCATGGCCTTCTGGCTGGCTGAGATGCATTTTTGTGTACACATGCTCCCTGGTGTCTCTATATTATCACATTATCCTCACATGCCAATTCTCAGCATCCCTGTCACCACTAGAAGCTGACACACAGATTTCCTTTATAAAAACATAAAGCTGTAATAAATTCCAGTCCACCTTAAACTAAACCCATTGTTCCTGATTCTTATTCATAGTACCTTATTCCCAGCATCAAAATTCTGCCTCTCCTTGTTTTTCTCTCTTTGAGGGAAAATTCTGTTTACTGGGGAGTTGTGCTAAAGCTCTAATTAACATGAGTTGCACTGAGCAAAAAGCACACTAGCAAACAGGCCTGTTTTAAGCCTATTTTTAAACCATATTACATTCAAGACATGCTCCCTCTGTTGTGTAGGCCCACAGAGTCACTTAGGGCTCACTGCCTGCTTCAACTGCTGGCTGTTTCCCAAATTTTCCCTCCCTTCTGTCTTATTCTCTGCCCATGGAGACAACAAACGAGCTATTTCCACAGTCAAGAGAGGCTCCTTGCTGAGTCAAAAGAATGAGCCCTGGTTAGAGAGGAAAATACTCTCAGACACAGGTGTGCAAGTGACATCGTAATTACAGTCAGAATAGATAGCCTGCAAATTGCCCAGCATTTGTAATTAACAGTGCTCTCTAATGAAGACCACTCTGTGTGCGATTACCACCTAATAATGCTTCATAGCTGCATGAACAAAGCTTTATTTCACTGAGAAAATGAGGATCAAATATTCACCAAAGTAATCTACCCCAGAGTGCAAGATCTCTGAGTCAGGGATGAAATTGTGGGTTATTTAAATATCAATCAAAATTAATTTGTTCTTAAACACTAGTTTACCACTGAGATACAAGCCAAGCTAATGGGAGCTGCACCGTGGAAGTCTCCTCTGGAACCTGGTGAGATGCATCTGCAGGCCCTGAGGGAATGGCAGAGGATGTGGCTAAGCCACAATCCACCATATCTGAGAGGTCATGGCAGTCCTGTGAAGTTCCCACTGACTAGAAAAGGGGAAATATAACCCCTATTTATAAAAAGGGAAGAAAGGAAAACCTGGGTTGGTCAGTCTCACCTTGGTGCCCACAACCAAGATCATGCTAAGGCATGAGGGGACATAACTGGTGACAGCCACCATGGCTTCGCTAAGGGCAAATGGTGCCTGACAAATTGATGGTGAGCTGTGACAGAGTAATCATGTCAGCAGGTAAGGGAAGAGCAACTTATGTCATCTACCTGGGCTTCTGCAAAGCATTTGACCCTGTCTTGTTTGATGTCTTTGTGTCTAAAACAGAGAGACATTGCCGGGAGGAAAGGATTCGGACCTCAAGACTTGGAAAGGAGGGAGTAGTTTCACTCAAAGTGACCTTGCATCTGGGAATGCTGAGAATATCAGTGTGGGAAAACTAGTATTTGCTAGGATGAACTAAGCCTGAGAGATCCTGTGTCCCCGTGTGCCTCTGCCTCCTGGTGGGATGCCATCCAGAGGGACCTGGACAGGCTTCAGAACTGGGTCTGTGTGAAACTCATGAAGGTGTGAAACTTATTCCCGAAGACAGGAAAGTTCTTCAGCAAGTTCCTGCTCTCCCAGAACTCAGCTTGGACTTGATCAGAAGCTTAACTCATTCTATGACCTATGGCACAAGGACAAGAGACACAGTTGCAGCAGCCAGTGCAGGTTTTATCCCAGAGTTTGTAAGTCACTTTGCAGAAAGTGTAAAGCACTTTTAGATTCTCCTGGTGCCAGAGAATCACCATTAATGCCAGTTCTTAATATATCCAGGGTCAATAGAATTGAGGAAATTCCAGTGTAAGGATGTTAGATATTTGCTCGTTTCCAATTCAAATGTTATTCTGATGAGGTCAGGGCCTAATAGTACAAGGGCACCAAGACCAGCAGAATAAATGATGAAAACATGCCTCGATTTCTTAAGAAAGAATTATAGCAACTATTAGCATTTGCATCACACTTAGTGTCAAAGTACCTCTGAGCACTTTACAAAGCACATCTCTGCCCCACGGTGGTAATTCAGCAGTCCTGGAGGTAATTCAGCAGCCCTGGAGGTAATTCAGCAGCCCTGGAGGCCAGCAGCAGGGCTGCATTCTGCTCCTGCCCTTCCTCCTCCTTCACAGGCCGTGCTGGCACAGCCAGGCATGCCGCACAGAGCGGTCATGGAGCAATGCTGCTGCATTTATGGAGCAAGCAAATCCCACAGGCTCTGAAAGCTCCTGGGGCTACCTGGCTTTCTCCAAGCCTCCTGCAGGACCTGCTTCCTGCCCTCTGTCCCTTTGGCAGGACCAGAATACCCTCGCTGGAGCAAACTCCAGTCAGCCAGGGCCGCAGAGCGCCCGAGACATAATCAGCTTTGCACAGCTCATTGTGAGAGAGGACAAAATATGACGCGGATGGAGGAGAGAAAACCTGGTTTATCCACACTGATTTTGGTGGTTTTCTGACAATTCATGCCAATCCAAGCCTTGGCCAAAATGGTTTTAAATGGTAGCACAAAGTTAAAAGGAAAATGTGATGTCTGGCCATATTGAGGGATTAGTTTTGTCAGGACAAAACCTCCTACAGCTGACTTATTAACTTGGCAAAGGCACTGTAAATAAAGGCAACACTGAATCTGCCAATTCCCAGCTTGTCAAGCTCCTCCACAACCAACAAACCACAAAAGTAATTACAGACAGCTAAAATGCAAAGAGCAGGAGGCCATTTCCTAAAAGGCACAATTACCGTGCCCCTAGAGGCTGGATGTAAGTCTACACCCTGAATTAATTTCCATTCATTTCCATCTGAAATCCGTTTGGCTTTCCCAGGATGTACATTTGAGATGTTTCCAATTTATCTGAGACTTCACCATGAAGGAACTCGCAGCACACACTTCAGTGACATGTTTAAGTCCCACACTCCCATGACGTTTGGCAATAGTCGGCTTTCTATGAGGCAGGCTTCTAAACAGCCCAAAATAAAGATCTTGTTTTCAGCATCTTAATTTAGAGTTTTCACAATCAGTGAGTTTTGCTTTTTCTCAAAAAATGAACTATTTATTTGCAGGGACATGTTGATAATCCTGTGTATCTGTTGGCTGCAGGGCCTAAAGTTGCTCCTATGAACATCTGATCTTGTTTCCTGTTAAAAATGATATGAATTCCACCCCAAGTGCTTGCATTTCTCAGAATATTTCTTGGTCTTTTTGAACAGAAACACACATAAACATCCAGCACAGAAACAAGCTCGAATTCAGCTACACAAATGTCATAACAACAAGAGGGAAACAAATGAAATGTTACAGCCCTTTCACATTGTCCATGCAGTGGAAGAAGTATTGAGCTCGTGGGAATGCTCTTGCTCTCAGGAGAGAAAAAAGGGATGATAATCATCCAAAAATTATTTAAAAAATTGTCCCTGTGCTACTCAACACCCTGAAAGCTGCTCACTGATAGAGGTTCACACCATTTAACTTTAGACATTACCACTTTGATACTTCCATGTACAGTTACTGAAAAGGGAGGCAGGTTCCTAAAATGGATTCTCTGTATCACCCTCCAGGAGTCTCATTTTCCTTCAGACTACCCAAGTTCTTAAGAACTATTCTAAGAACATCCTTTATTGTCTCACTTTTCTGGCTCCTGGGCAGAATATATATTGTTCTTTCACAGTAGGTAATTTATTCAGAGGCGTTTTCCAAGTCAGAGGAGCTACTGCCAGCCCCGGCCAAGCTTCTTGGTAAATTTGTCCTGTGCAGAACAGCAAACACAGAGAGGACAAAGCTGAGGAGGGTTCAGCTGTGCCAGAAAAGCAGACTCTGGGGCTACACAAACTCCTCAGCCTCCCTAGAACAAAAGGAGCTTAAATTCAGGGGGAGGGAGTCTTTTATAAATCTGGAAACAGATGGTTCCTGTGTGTACTGTACTTCCACCTCCATTTTTCCCAAGGCCACAGAGAAGCCCAGAGGGATGCTGATTTGGAGGAGTCCAGACCATTTTTGCCACTCGTTAACAGGTGCAGTGCTGAACAGGGAGCAACCCCGGCCGTGCCATTTCCACCTGCACACAGGAATGCCCACAGGGCACACACTGACCACAGACCCTTGTGAAATTATCCGTAAAATACCAGGTTTGTTCTCAGGAATCACTGGGAATCCCACTGCCAGACCTGCACGCCTTCACACCTAAGCTGCTTTGGGGCCAGGCAACACCAGGGATCACAACCAAGGTCAGCAATGCTTTGATACTTTCCTGTTTCCTACTCAGTACACGAAGTAAGCAAAGTCTCTGTAAGACCTGTTCTTTCCAGATATTCTCAAGACACAAACAGAAATCAAAAATTTCTGGTTGCTGTTTAAGTCCACCTGGCTAAGTCCTGCTAGAGTATACCTGCACACATCACTAAAAAGCCCCATTAAAGCAAAGTACATTTATGTCAGACAAGCATAGGACACTGTTTCTTTCTGCCCCTTGTGCATGCTTTACCACAGGCTTACCAAGCACCTTTTTGAAAAGCTTGTGCTTTGCAGAACAGTTATAAAAAGCATTACTAAAAAAAACCTGTTTTCATTATTCACAAAAGCCTATATAAGTTACCAGGCCAGTATTTCAGCCATTCAGTGTCATTTTCTGCCAGGAATATACAAGTTATATATATGACCTTTTACAACATCTACCCTTAAGATGCCTCTAAGCTATGATGGGATTTCAAAATTTGAAATCTGCTGAGGCAGATGAAACATTTCTTATTAGAATAACCTGAAAAATACAGGGTATCCCCATGTATTCCCTCGAAATTCTCATTCAGTGAGTTTCAAGGTTTTTTTTTTTCCTCTCTGCTGATTTGCAGACCCTTAAGCATTTCCCTTCGGATCCCCCAATGTCAGCACAACAATAATATTCTTGCCTTTCTTAATTACCTTTCTCAGATCTCTCAGAAGCAGCTAATAGACCAACAGGGATCCATAGAGAATAATCTGAAAATGATGAGTTAATAACTTCATAAGGACAGGCCCTTAAGTGATTGTCCTTCAAAGAAGGACGCACTTTAATAGCAGTGTATATATTATATAGCAATTTCCTGTTCTTCTGTCTTGCATAACAGAAATAACAACTGCAACCTTTGCAATCCTTTGACACTGCATTTGTTTGAACTGTCACAAAACCTGCCCAGAGCACACTTGGGGCAGGCAGGGTCAGCAGAATGGTGAATCCCAGGCTGGGGAATTACACCCAGCTATACAGTATGCAAAACAGACTTGATGGTAATGCTTATTTTTATGTGGCTCCCTCCGTGAGGAGGGTTACAAAATGCTCCATGCAGAGCCAATCATTCACAGTTCAAGCAGCCAGGGATGGCGCTGAGGGAAACCTCATTTCCAAAGGAAAGTAATATAGATTTTAGTACTGGAAGTTTTAATGGTAATGTACACTAGAGAGAAATAGCACTTAGAAAAATGCACTAATGATACTGTCTTTTCAATAGACACATCAGAGCACGGATTTCTATGGAGTTTTTGATCCTGGACTCTGAAGGTGAAATTTTCTGTTCAGGAGCTGATGTATAAGTTTTTAGGAGGCTCCCATTAGTCTTAGCTTGGAGCTTTCAGTGGCACACACACGCTTTTGCTAGACACAGTGTAGAGGTAAATTTGAGGAAGTCTATTAGAAAACAATAAACTTTAAAACCAACTATTTCACGGAGAAAGTTTTTATCTGAAATCTCGGTAGGTGACTCCCAACTGTTCTCAAGCCCCAAGGAAAGCTCACCTGCAGTGTCATGTGAAGGGTGCTGCAGACATGCAACTCTGGTTTGTAAAATCAAGCCAAGGCTATAAATTTGGTCAACAGGCAAAAGCCAGGGTCACTTTCTCTACAGCACTGGGACACTGACCTGTGACAAAAGAGAGGGGGGGAAAAGATTCAAGACCACTTCTTAAGCTGGTGCAGAGAAACAGATTCTCAGGTGTTAATCCTCAGCACCAGGTGCCCAATTCACAACATGACAGCCTGGTTGCAACTTTCCCACCTCACAAGCAGGGAAAACAGCATCAGTCCTTTCAAGTCTTAGTCCTGCTTGTGAAGGATGAAATCTTTAAAAACCTGGTCATTGTTGACCCAACAAATACACAGCGTAATGTTGGCTGTAAGCTGCAGCTGAAATGTGTGTTTAAATTACACACAGAACAAACTGAAACACCATCCATGCTCCAAAGGGTGTTCAAGAACTGTTGGGGTCCAAGAAAGTTGGAAAGTTTCTCGTGTTGTTCTGAGGGGTCCGAGACCCCTCTGAGCACCCCAAGGGGACACAGCCTTTGATCTGTGCCTCGGGAAAAAACTTCCAACACTCCTGGACAAATTTAAAATATCGAAAGTGTGACACAAATTGTAGTTTAGTTTATCACAAAGTGAAAATTTATAGTATAAAGTTTTGTAGTATATAAGTATATAAAGGAAAGATAGAGACTTTAGGGTGTTGTCCCTATGTTCCTCTTTCTGCTTCTTCCCTCTCCATGTTCCACTGTAAAAAAAAAGCACAGAATAATTAATAGAATAGGTTTGAAGTAAAAGAAACGTGTTAGTAAGATGTAGTAGTTATTGGTACAAAAGAAAAAATAAAATACATTGTGATTAGTTATTGAATGATAAAGTTTTAAAAACTTGCTGCATACAAAAACTAACAGCCATTGTAACCGTAAATTTACAACGACAAACCAAGCACAAGCTGTACTGCAAACCTGATAAANTCTTCCCTCTCCATGTTCCACTGTAAAAAAAAAGCACAGAATAATTAATAGAATAGGTTTGAAGTAAAAGAAACGTGTTAGTAAGATGTAGTAGTTATTGGTACAAAAGAAAAAATAAAATACATTGTGATTAGTTATTGAATGATAAAGTTTTAAAAACTTGCTGCATACAAAAACTAACAGCCATTGTAACCGTAAATTTACAACGACAAACCAAGCACAAGCTGTACTGCAAACCTGATAAAAAAATTAATAAACAACCCAAAAAACTAAACAAAAAACTTCGTTTCCTTCATTCGTGACATGAAACTCTAATAAAAAAAAAAACCCTCACGTTTGAAAATCATAAAACTCCACAAAGAAGGTATTTAAAGATTTCTGTGAACAATTTGCAAAGCGAAAACATCCAAACCTGTTTCAAAAGTTCTTTGCCTCAGGCACCTGCTCTATGGCTACATTAAGTTTTCATACACAGAGCTAGAGAGCAGATGGTCAGTGCAAGCAGACAGTTTTCAACAGGGGTGTTCTAGTCTCTCAGCCACAGGTTTATCTGAGCAGCCTGTGCTCTGTTTAACAGAAACATCCATAGCCAAAGATCAGGATTGCTTAACCATTCATGTAAAACGACAGAGAAATGCAGACACTTATAGCAGTTAATTAAATGATGCTGTTGATTGGAAGTCATCTGTCAGCCCGACACTGGGCTTCCAGTGCCTTCTCTGGCTATTTAGACACCTGAAAAAGACCTGTTTTCAGAGTCCTTCTGTGAAAACCTGAAAAACGTTTGCTCTGGAATGCACATCATGTTAGCAAAAATTAACATTTTTGTCTTTCAGCTCTTTCAATTTGTGACTAAATTGTGACTTCCCAAGCATGATTTCTCTTTGCAAGTTTAACTTGGTATGATGTAGATGGAAACAGTGCAGAATATTTCAAGCTGCCTGGCTCTGAAGGAACAGAAAGGATGTAATCTTGGAGGTGGGAAAGGAGAGAAAAAGAATGGTTTTGTTGCAACACACTACTCCTTGTTCAAAAGTCTGTGTGACACCTCCGAGTTTCGACAACACAGCTGCATTTATATCTACTTGTGATGAGAGCTCCCATCAGCTCAAACCTGGCATTGTGCCTGACTGGCAATTCATTACTTACTGTAATGTAGGAGTGCTTTTCAAATCACAGCAGCTCCTCTTCACCACTCCCTCTCCCCTCTGCCCTGAGGAGCTGACGTGCCTGAGTGGAGCTGCCACCACTGAGCTCTGGGGCCGTGTTCCCCAGCTGCTGCAAAGGAACAGCCTGCTCATTCCAAACAGGGGCCTGAGAGAGATGCTCCAAATCTCTCCCCATCCACCACAGAGATAGCCAAGATATGTAAAATGAGTAATGAAGGGGAAAAACATAAAGCGGGGCTCTGTTCAAGAATTAATGTGTTCATTTCAACTCAACAAGCTCAATCTTCCCTGTTTACAGCCTCAATTATCTCCTTTAACACTGAAACAATAGAGGGAGAATGCTGCCACTGCTTCTCTCATGGTAAGCAGGCAGGTGCATGCTGCTTGTTGGAGGGAAAAAATGAGCCTCCTAATAGGATAATATAGTTTGGATTATATTAGTTACAGAAAAATTGAGATGAGAAAGCCTCAAGGGCATAATCATCATGAAACATGGGGCTGATTACTGTGAAGTGCTGAGCTCCAGACAAAGTCACTGGGTGTTATATGTGCATTATAATATGATCACTACTGTCTTCCCACAAATTATGGGCAAAAGGTAGATTTTCATGCAGCTACATATCCAAGTTTCCTTCACTAAGTACTTTTATATATAAATTTTTAAAATGCGCAGCCCATAATCATCCCCATTTAAACCTCTGCGAGTGCAGAGAACAACAGCACAATTATTTATGATCCACATACAGAATGCAGAAATCGTGTAGCACTCAATGAGCATGCAGTGCTGCACCTTCATACAGAGGAGTGATATCAGAGAGACATTTCCTGAAACGAAGATCAATCCTCTTGACCAATGTAATGAAGAGAAAATTACGGCTAATGAGAAGATCAATCAAAGAAAATTCAAAGACTTCCAGATATTACTCCAAACAGAGATTAGAGGAAAAATGTTTTTCCACCACTGGGATTTTCCAGTGTGCCTGAGGGACCAGAACACCCTGCAGTTTCATGGGCCCTGTTCTGGCAGTGGGCAGAGACAGGATTACATGGCACCAGCTGCACCTACCAACGGGCTGGGCAGCCTGAACTGTTATCCTGTAAGGAAAATAAAGGTACTGCAGTAAAAGACCAAGATAAAAACTTGGCAGTCAAGAGCATTCTTGAAAAACCTTTGCACCTGTGCCAAGGGAGCATCTCTGCTGGGATCATCCCAGACAGGAGCTCAGAGCAAAGAGGAGGAAGGGCAAAAGGCAGAAGCTCTGGCAGAAAGTCCATCAATGATACTTTAAGTGACTTGAACTGTGAGCCAAGAAATGAATAAATTATGACATCAAAGTCTGCACTCATATAAGTAACAGGGTCCTAATTTAATATTTATTTTCATGTTGGGGGGAATTCATTACCTACAGAAATGTTTATGTGCTCTCTAGAAAAAAAATATTCACTTTCTTCTTTCTTAAATTACTGGTATTGGCATTCCTATTGACAGGGGGAAATACAGAACCACACAAAACTGCCCAAATCACAACATAACATTTCAAGGTGTCCATTAGCTAATGCTAATCTATAATTGAACACCATGTAGGTACTCAGGAAATCCATTAATCTATATAGATTGTTCCTTCAGGATCAGTGCTTCAGGTTACTTTACATAAGGAAAGGCATCCAAGGTCTAGGACACTGTAAAAAAACCCACAGACCTACAGAGATACTTACCAGGCTTTTCAGGAGAGACATCTGAAACCAGAATGCTCGATAACTTCAAAAAGAATACACTCACTGAAGATGTCCACCACAAAAAATGCCTGCAAAGACATAAAAGGACTTGAATGACTTTGAAAATCAGTCAAAACATGTTCAAAATTGTGATCCCAAGGTTTAACCCTAGTCATTGCTTTCCTTTACACAGATGGCCCTTCTGTTTGACTGTGAAACAAATTTGGCAAAGAAGGCAAATACATTAATGTTTTAACAGTTTTTAATGCTATTTGCTAATTGTCCCTCTCACCAAATCAAAGGTGTGAGGTAATAAAATGGAGACAAACCTCATGAAAATCACAACTGAAATTAAAAAAACAGGGAAGTCTCATATCTCCAGTAGAGAGGCATTACTCTTACTTCCTCTGAGTCAAAAAGCTTAGCTGTAAAGACCTGCAACACCCACCCATCCACGAGCGTACCCTGATGAAAAGCAAAATGTCAGAGTGGGGTCAGGGCTGTGTTCAAATGACAAGCAGAGGAGGACAGAACACCATTGGCACCATCCAGGACAGACAGAAATTCTCTGCAACATAATGGAAGTCCTTACATTTATTGAAAAACACATTTCTTTGCAGTACTATGCTGTAAGCCAATTGTTCCCTTTCTCAAAGACTCCTAATTTCACAAGTATTCGTTTCCTCCAGTGGCCCCAGCAGTTCATACAGATTTGCACACACACAGTTCTCTCTCTATTCTGTAAGAAGTTAGAGATGAAAACTCTTTTGAAACGTTTTCACTGTCAGAAGAGACTGATTGATGAGAGCATGAGGCTGGCAACATAGAGAAGGAAAATAGCCTTGTTTGAGAGTCACATCCATGCATGACAGCAAACCAGCAGGGATTTTATTAATGGCAACACGCAGGTTATTGCTGTGCACCTGAGCACTGAGTGCTCCAGTGTGTGCACACATGGCAACCGAGAAGAGCCTTCCCTGCTCCATCAGCCAGGGCTGGCCCAGAACTGAGAGCTGCTTGCTCTGATGGGTGGTTCAGGCTCATTAAGATAAACACATCAGGTGGCCAACCCCACCTGGACATCATCTGAGCAACCATCCCAGGTAAAACATCTCCTGTCATTAAAAAGAACTGGAGCAACTGAACTTCCACTGCTTCTCTTGGATTAAGGCTTCAAGAAATCTTAAAGAAAGGAGTTTCCCACTGTAAACAGAGATGACACCAAACCAGTGCCTGGCTCATGGATCTGCTGAGAGCTTGGGGTTGAGGACTGATAAGGAGACAGAGCTCATTTTCCTCATTAGCAGAAATGGGAAATAAGGCAAGTTGGAAAGATGTATGCCTTAAGAGGGAATCATGTTTAGAATGCTTTGAGGACAGGCTCCATCGCAGCACTCAGATGTGGCACTCTGAGCCAAAGGAAACCCAAATTATTAGATGGCTCTGAAAACAAAAACTGCTGTGCTTTACACTAAAAAAAGTAAAACACCACGCTGTCTGCAGGACAAAGCTGAAGCGTATCAGCAAATCTCTTACTTTCCTCACTACTCCTCTTGTGCATTTTAAGATTTTTTAAATTAGCTGCTCATTCCCAGATTTATCCAAAGGAGACATGACATTTCCTGAGACTTATTCACATTCTGATCTGACTAGCAGGAGATCTTTAGAATATACTTTGTATAATAGGAATGCTAGTGTGCATCTGCTCCTTGTTCCTCTTCTGCTTTTCACTGTGTTCAGAAACAGACTATATCTGAGTTTGATTTCCTGCTTCCACTGGTCTCCTTGGCACTCAGAGAGCCAAAGTCACCACTGGAATCTTGGCAGAGGCCAAGCTTTTATTCACCAGTAATGCAATCCATTAGAATTACAGATAAACTGCTTAAGTGCTGGATACATTTATGCAAGTTGTATGGGAGAACTTGTCATTGATTTATCCTTTGCCAACCAGTTTAGCACTCTGGAACAAAACACAGACTTTCAGAAAGCTGCTCTCATTCCATTCAGCAACACACCACCTGTGAGTGAGAGCAAACGCTACTTCCACAGGCATTCTTCCTTACCCTGAAAGGGAAAGGAATACAGATTACTGGTAGGGAGAACTTTTACTATTTACTTTTCTTTCATTTCTTGACTCCATGGAAGCATTCATTCGTTGGGGTTTTTTTAAAGTCAAAGCCACTGATGAAAGGGAATCGCCCTCTACTGTACCATAAAGTACTGCCTGCTGCCCTCCAAAGGGGACTGCTCCAAATTAAAACATGATTAGACTCTCTAGGGTGACCTTGTGAGAAAGCAAAGATGTGTTTACTTTCTTTGCCTTCCAAATCAACCTTGCTCAATTTAGAAGTAAAGAAAATATGTTTTTCCTAACTGTCAGCCCTGAAAACTCTTGGAGTTTTCTGAAACTCCAAGTCTGTGCAGCCTCAGCAACAGTAAAGACAAGGAAATAGTTAATGATTCTTAGTGAAGAGCAAAAATAGCTAACGATCCTGGGAGCTACCTGCAAGCAGACTCCAGCTCACTCATCCATAGCTGGGCTGAACCTGCAAGGCTGACAAATAAAAAAGCAATAAATGTTTATTTTTTCACCAAAACGTTAAGTCATAAATTACAACATGGAGATCCTTCACAGCTGCTCTGCAAGAAAGTGGCTTATCTGCCCCTTAATTTCATACAGCAGTTAGCCAAGATTTTCTCTGCCTTTTTTCTGAAGCAACACCCACTATAGGAGATATATGTTAGCATAGGCAGCAGCTCAGGAGCTCCTCCCTGGGATGTGAGGCTGACTGCTTTTATATTAATGGATTATCCCGAACAGTTGGCTTCAGTCATGGCCAATGGATTTGACTCCCTGTACTTGAGGAAAATCTTAAATTCCCCTCGAGAGCAAAGGACTAACCTGCACTCCCAGCAGGCTCAGCAAGGATTACCAGGAATCAGCATTCATCCACCTGAGAAGCCAGAGCTACAGGGCAGTGGGGCACCAGTTAATCCCCTACCGAGACAGCAGCAGAGGAAGTTGTCAAACCTGCTTTTCTGCCACGGAGGGTCAATGCTTTGGCCATCACAAAACTGACCCTAAGAGAACTTGGCTGAAACTGCTGAGCTGGAAGCACAGCATCGATCGGGTTGCACTCCCAAACCCTGTCAGCAATCACGAGCAGCACTTGCTGGACAATGGTAGCAGCCACTGCCTGGAATAAAACATCCCCAAATTACAGCCATTTTCTATCTACACCTCAAGAGTCACATGCTGCAAGGAGCAGCATGGGGCTAAAGTTATGTGACTCTTGAGGTGTAGATAGAAAATGACGCAAGCTTCCCTTCATGGTTTAGAGATAGACACCAGAAAAGTCTGCTACTGAGTGGAAATTAAAATTGTAGTAGTCATTAAGCTGGGAAAAATATATTAATTCCAGGAGACAAATACGGCAATGCTTATCCTGCCATATTCTTCTATACAAGACTCATTTAGGTATTCCTGAAAAGGTGCATGTTTCTTGCTCATACACCAGCTCTTCTACCTTGAAATAAAACCCCTGCCTGATCCCAAACTGGTGTTAGCATCAGGGGCCTAAGGTGAATTTTGAGACTGGTTATCTTTATAGCCCAGCCTCCTCAAGAGGGAACACACTCTACGTTTCTGTGTGCTGCACAGGTGGAAAAACAAATCTACTACTACTTCCAACAAATCTACTCTTGTTTTTTGCAAATGTCCAAAATGAAAGGTCACATGGAATGTACCATATGGAGCAAAATAAGGCATGCCAGCCCTATTTTCTTATTTTGATATCTAGAACAAAGTTCACACAACCCTTTTTGTGTGTTTGTTTTAATGTAACTCACAATCTGCACGACTGGAGAGAAGGCTACTAAAATGAACTAAATATGACACCACTGATTACTTTCCCATGGCATCCCTTTAAGCCCAGGTGCAAGTCAGAAGCAGATGTGAACATTCATTTTCTCTTTATTTTCAGGCAAGCAGGCCTATCTGCCCAACTTTATTCACCACCCTTGGGAGGTATTCCCACTACCTTGGATTTACAATGCCAAAAGGTAGATACTGTGAAGAGATTAATATCCATGCAGATAAAGGAAAGGAGTTCTCCTGGAGGGTAATTCAGAGCAGGACCTGTAACCAGGCCCTCAGAGTATCACTTCTGACAAAGCTCTTTATCCCTCTGTGGAACCAGGAAAAGGAAAAAGGCTGGCTTCTTACATTATGTCCCTTAAATCAAGCTATTTCAGTATCTTACGGAACATTTCTGGGTTTGAAGCTTTTCCTGATTTTTTATACTTGAATTCAATCAAACACAGTCTATTTGCATAAAAAGCCCATTTGAAAACAACCAGCTAGAAGTGCCAAATTGCCATCCCTGGAGGTGAAGCATTTTTTATGAGCAGTATGGAGTTCTCATGAGCAGAGGCAATGAAAACCTGTCAGCACAGTCACACTTTCAGTGCCCTTCACAATGCCTGGCACATAAAGACCACCAAGAGGTGGGAAGGATTAATTTCAGTACTCTTTGAAATGGTACACTCTTTGCTAAAAATGCTAAATAGCTTTACATGTGTATCAACATGTACTGACCTTCATTAGAAACTCATAAAAAATATTTTGATTCATTTTCCATTGAATTTCATGGAATTTTTTTCATTGAATGTCTGTAATTAGCTTCACAGGGACTACAAGGTATGTAATGTGTAATGCGACTTCTAACTATTTCCACCCCCAGAAAAATGGAGAACTTAATGGTAGAAATTTCTTGTGACTCATGGTGGGTTTATGAGTTGTCAGAGTGAACAATAAATGCAGTAGCTGAATGGGAAAATACAACAGCCATTATGCACATGCCATAGCTCAGGTGTAGTTCCAGAGTTGAGAATATTCTTATCCAGTAAAAGCAATTAAATACAAGCTTAGCTTTAAGTAATCCCACGGGAATCTACAACATGTAAAAAGTAAGCAGTAATCATGAACAGAATTCTCACTGTGAAGGAATATTTATGTAACTGAATGTCCTAACTGTGGCAAAAGAAGGATTTTCTTGTGACTTTCTCATCATTGAAATTATTTGCCTCAACATTGAACTATTAGTTTCAGTGTGTGTGTATGTATCTCCACGAAAGAGAACAAAAAATACCTTGTATTCATTCCTGAGTCCATTTGCTCATGTGTTGAAAACACCAGAGTTTCTGGAAAGTGAGGCATGGATTACCAGAGACCCCTGAGTGGCCACAAAATGAGTGGTAAAAGTATTTTGCAACTATCTTTCTTTTCCTCCTGTACCACCTCTTCTGGGAAACAGCTGTTCTGTTTGTCAGCACAAGATCCTGTTCAGCTGTGGTTTGCTACAGCCACTGCCTTTCCCCACAGCCAAGTGAAGCACCAAGCATCTCTTTTGCTTTGCTGGGATAGGATTAAGTACAGGGGAGACAGTGTATGGATATCTTATTTAAATAGTGGCTGAGGGAAGAGCCCCATGATGGATGAGGTGCTCAGTGGACTAGCTTCCCTAATAACTCACTAAACCCAAACACCTCATGAATTCCTTTTTCCTCACAGGGCTCAGAAAACCAGGCACGACTCTGTCTTTCAATTGCTTAAAGAATGAACCACTGCAGGGGTGGAGAAAGGGTGGAAAGTCTACCTTTCCCTCAGGTGTTTTCTGATAACAGAAAATGTAGAGAACACCCAGGATCACAGAAAGGTTTCTAGTCTGTTTATATGAAATTATTATGATGCCTTAAATGGCTAGCTAGAGACAGAGACTAGACAGGAATAAAGGAGGGATTTATTTGAAAGGCCTTCAGAGGTACACTCTGGGCTCCAGAGGCTCCTGCCTCAGTGCATCCCAAAATGGACAATGACAGCTCATGAGTTCTTCACACTCTGATATCAGCATCAATTCCCCAAGCAGAACCCAGCCAAGGATGGAATTTGCCCAAGCTTGCCCCCCTCTCCCCAAGATGAAGGTTTGCAGTTGTTGGGCCCAGGAGGGTCTGGGTGTCCTTGGAGAGCGAGCTGGAGAGGCTTTGTTATGTCAGTGTGAGCATGAGAGAACAGCACTGAACGAGCTCCAGGGAACTGCAGAGTTACACTGGGCACTGCAGGATTGGAAAAATATAAAAGTTAAAACCTAAGGCATCAGTTACAGCCAGCACTTTGCATGCACTGAGCAGACCATTCACACAGGGGTGAGGCTGGGCGATAACATGAATTAAAGAGCATTCTCTTGTCCGGTGCTTGGGCACAGCTGAGGCCAGGCCTGTGGCACAGAGTCCACATGGACAGCACAGTCAGATGCTACAGCACAGCTCAACCACAGCAAGTTCTGAACCCTTGCTGCTGTTCCCATCTGTCCAGACAACCCAAAACTCTTCTTTGAGCAAAAAGTGACACCTGTCTGATAACTTGCTTAAGATTTTGACTTCCTAAGAATCACACATACTGCAAACAAAAACAGACACAGAACAACCATCCTAAAGGTCCTCACGTGTGCCGGACCTGTTGTTCCACTCCCACTACAGCAGTACACACCTTGGGTCCTTCCCCCCTTGCCCTTTTATCATATTTTAAAAGGTAGCAAGTCTGTTAATTAGTGTCAAAGAAACAATGCAAACTAGCTGAAAGCAGCTTTTCTGCCACTGATCACTGACAAGCTAATAGGCCTGACATTTCCTTCAGCACACTGCTCCTTTGGTTAATGCAGCTGCACAATTATCCTTTTTGGAAAATTTGTGTAATACTCTCCCACGACAGAAATTGATTTACAAATATAAGACAAAGATGAAGAAGGGATGGATTTTCAGTACAGGGAAAAAAGTTATAATGAGGTTCACAGTCACAGTCAGGGAGGCTGTTTTACTGACTATGAATCTTGGGTGGTTTGTTACTGACTTAGGTAATAGCAAGGATCTCTTGAAAGGCAGAGAGGGGTCAGCAGCACTTCCCTGTGATGGGCACCTGTTGCTAAAAATTCTTGGAAGAGAATTCTCTTATGTGACACTGGCAACACTTCTTCAAAAAATGTGCTCAAAAATAAAGCCCTTCTTCAGTATTTCAACCTAAATTATTGAAAATAAGTTGCTATTTTTTATTTATCTTGTTCTTTGCCAAGCCAAGCTGCCTCCAGCTGTCTATCTCAAAGCCCAATGGCTGCTCCAGCATTTTCAAGAATCTCTTGTCTTCGGGCTTACATGCATGAAATGCAACAGTGACTTTACATTCAGTCTGAACTTTGTATCTTCTAGTCTAACTAAATTTGCCATATGAAGTACTCAACCTGAGAGGTTCGGTCTGGATTTTTATTTTCAGCTTTTCCTTGGCAAACAGCCACCACCCTCTCTGCTTGTAAACATGATCCCTTGTCCAAGATCATCAGTGGAGTTAGTGGACCGAAAAGTAGAACATTTGGTTGGTTTTTGTTTCCAAAGTTTCCTAGAAGACTCATGGTAAAATCAATACCCTGAGGCGACTCTGCCTGGGGTTCTTGAGGAAAATATCATACATGACCTTACAGTATGTTTGTGCCCATCTATTCTTCTGTTCTCATTCCTTCCTTTCCTCTAAAACTTTCCATTACAAAATTAGAAATATAAGCACATTCAAAAAAGGCAGCCACACAGAAGAGTTTTCTTGGCTGTAAATTTTATTAGGTGGTTGGGTTTTTTCTGTCATCCCTACATACTAAAGATGTGCAAGCCATAAAATTCACTCGCTCCTCAGTACAAAGAAAACCCAGTCCTCACCAAGGATCAGCCATCAAAGCAGATTTTAGAAGACTGAAAGCCTTCAGCCGACCCATGGATGGCTGAGCTGCCTGGGAAAGGCCATCCTGTGTCTGAGGAAGGGGGAATCACTGAGCAACATTCCACATCTACAGCCAGGGATATTCCCTTGAGAGAGACAGATTCAAATCCCTTTTCACTGCAGCTCTAAAAGCGAAACCCAGGCCTCCCCTGCCCACACCAGATGCCCTTGCCACCAGGCTTCTAGCCGCTCCTTTGTTACAGCATGTGACATTTTCTTCAGCTTCTGGAGATGCAGAATTTTCTGGACACTAATGAATTTCCATGAAAGGTTTCAATTTCAGTGAATCAGCTTTTCCTAATGAAAAATGACACTGACAGAAATTTCTCTGCCAGCTCTCTCACATTGGATAACCTTCAGAAACTCATTTCTTCTCTGCCTTTCTCCATCTTGAAACAGGGCAATAACACCAGTCCCTTTTTTATAACCCAAGGTATATGGACAAAAGCACTATGTAAGAGCAAAGTATCATTATTATTTATTATTCTAAGCATCACTGAGACAATAAGGGAAAAGCAAAACACTATGATACTCACTGAGGTAACAAAGCCATTCCTCTGGCAACACTTTTTAAATGTTACAGCTTCTTTTTATTTTTTTCCTTTTGGTAGCTGTCTAGAGAGTTGATGCAATTCCCCAATATCAAAACTGAAAAAAAAAATTCATCTCTTAAGGTAAGTAGGCAAAGCAAACAGAAGAAAAAATTCTATAAGCATACAAACAGCCTCTGATGGTTTTGTCTCAAAGCAAGACTTTTTTTTTGTTGCCAGCATTTTCTTCAGCACACAAAGAATCACTCCTGTAAAACATCTCCATATTGCAAGTGCCATATCCAGAATTTTGCACTTCAGGGATAAAACTCTTTGATATCTCAAAACACAATTTAAATTATAGTAAAAAAAGCAGATTAACTCAGTATCCTGCCACTCATATCATCAGCAAAACATCCACAGAGAACAATGTTTTATGGAATAAATCTCCATCCCAACAAAGTATCTATATATTTGAATGCCATTCAGCAGAGATTACCACCCAAAGCTATTTGTCACCACATTTCAGCGAGATTATAAAATATTACAAGACACAGAAATATTCACGACATGCAAAAATCCATTCTTCTGCAGAGAGCTTTGGAAGTAAAAAAATGCCACCCAGGCTGGTAAAGGACACTTCCTCAACACCAGTTCCATTATCTTTCAATTATCCAGGTAGCAAAATATAAAAAGCCTTCTATAATCAAGAAAAATACAAAAAAATTATGTCTTCTTTGCTACCTACATCTTCCTTTCCTACATCTTCCATTTCCAGAGTATTTTTCAATCAAGAGGCAATATACCATGACCATAAAAATTATTACAGGCTCTTAAAAGACCCTCTTGGCTTTGGAAAGAGACTTTAAAATGTTAAATAATTTCTGTCAGCCTTCAAGTCATTAAAAATGTCTGGAAAAGATTCAAACTCTGTGCCTGGGAGAGAGAATTATTTCTGTAATTGAAAGAAGAACAGCAAAACACAAGTTCTTTAATAGCACATGGACTCTTGGGAGATTAGACAATCAGCTATCTTGTCAACTCAAAATATACACTTGGGCTGCTTTTTTTTCTGCATCTGTTGGTTTCAAGGTGAAAACTTATTATTTCATAAAATACAATTAGAGCATTTTGTGTAGGAAGTTCCAGATCCCTTAAAAAAAAAAAAAATGTGCAGAAGCTGGTGAGTCTTCACACAGACATTAATCCATAGAGAGGGGAAATGAAAGTTAGCCTTCCTGCCAGCCCATAATGAGTTTCATGCTATCTACAAACTGCATGCATCTACTCGTGAGACACTGTGAGTTATTTTCACACCTCAGGCACAGAGCAGTTCATTTAAAGCGACTTTCCTTACCTGCCTGGCGTGGTTAAGTGGCTGCTGTGCAAAGAGCCTGCATGGAAGGAAAGGTGCCTGGATGCAGTGACCCTCCCAGCTGAAGACATCGATCACACAGACAAAGCAGGAGCCTGATGAGCAGTAGCGTTATTGGATGGCGTTACTGGGACATCTCTCTGGTCCTCCAGTACCTCCAGGTAATTTACTGAATTTATTTGTCAGGAAAGTCCCTTGGTTTCCATCTCTTGAACACAAGCACAACTCTTTGCTTCTGTGCAGAGGGTCAGTCTGTTTCATGGCTTCCATTCCAGGCTGGGCAGGCAGCTACAAAAATGATGAACGAAAAACTGAACTCTTACAATGTTCAGAGACAACTCATGGTCAATTATATCCGTTTTAGGCCTGGTGGGGGTTATTTGCTTCCTTATTTTCCTGGGATTTTTGTTGTTTTGTTTGGGGTTGTGTTTGTTGTTTGGTTTAAAATCTTGTTTAGGTTAGTTTATCCAGCCCAAATCAAATTACAAACCTTAATATGTCTTTTCTGGGTGACATTCTGGGGCATGCTCTCACTTCTTTGCAGTCTCAGTCTCTAGTCAGGTATGCAGTCTGGGGTTTGCATTCATAACCCGTTTCCATTGGCATTCACCAGAGCCATATTTGTAGAATCAAAGATTAAATGCAGCCATTAGTGGCTTCCCTGGTTTTGCTGGTTATGCTCATTCACTGTTCATTGTCTGCAAGGCTGCTCTTGCATGATAGTGCTGCTTCAGGGGATCAAAGCACTGCATCTTTCATATACATCTACATATATATACATCTATATAAAATTAAATTCAAGGTT
>VZRF01010491.1:9857-24043 GCA_013396875.1 Vireo altiloquus | reverse complement strand
GCTGTTCCAAGCACACTCAATTCTTTGAGCAGACAATGGTTCACAGCTCACCACAACTGCCCCAAGCAGCAGCTCTGCCATGGCCTGACCCCTCTGGATCCTCTCACACCCTGGAAGGTTGGAAATCCAAAATCTTAACATCTTCCCATCCCTTAAATTCCCACTTTCCTCATGTCACTACAGCTGTCCCGTTTATAGTGGCTCTGCTCCTGCCCTGGACAATCTGAGACCAGCCAGATGCTTTTTTTAACAGCACATCAGCAATTTAATTACAGATCATAGACCTAGCATTTGATGTCCTACAGAGAAAGTCGGGCCATTTTTAGGGATTATCTCATATTTTAGGCATCTCCTGCAGTTACCAATTTGGAGTTTGTAACTCCAGTAATCTCCATGTCTCAGGGAAAAAAAAAATAATGAGGAAGGCCAACATTTCCTGATTAGGCTGCATCCACTAATTTACCCATCCTTCAAACATTATCCAAACACCAGCCACGTCACAGGCAGCAGCACCAGAGCTCTTGCAAAGGCCAATCTGTTCCCCTCCCCAATCCTCCTCGGTTAATGATCAAATCTGTTTCCTTCCTTATCTCAATGCCGGCATTCTGCAAACAACAATCCTGGTGTTCATCTGGTGTCTCTCACTGGGAGCACTGGGGGAGAGGCTGTGTGAAATCAGACCCCAAATTCCCATTTCTTTGAAGTCTGGAGCAGCAACCCAAAGTCTGCAGCCCCAGGGAATCCAACTGAAAGTCCCATTCCCCAGACAAAGGTCTCCAGTGGGTTCCACTTAATCCACTTAACACTCCCCCAGCTCTCTGCACACAGCCATGGATTTTATTCTCATTTAAAAACCACTAAAAGTCATCATCCAACACACAGCAGAGGTCACTGCGAGGGTTCCCTTTGATTCCAGCAGATCCTGAACCCTGGGGATGACAGAATAAAGTTGGGAGTTAATTGGTTGTGTCTCTTCCCATCCATCTTTTATACACAGTGAATGATTTTACAAATAAAAGACATTTTTATTCAATTATTTTACTCAATTATGGACAGGGAGAGACATGAGAAAAACTGATCTCAACGCTACAGGATCAGTTCTGGACAAATTAAATGTTTTCTATTTTATTCATATTTTCTACCAACACTCAGCTCAGCACAACTGGTAATCAGTTCAGTAATCAGAAAGCCTGACATTAAACCACCAGAAATATAATTCTTCTGAGCTTCAGACAGCTTAATATCTTCATTTTTTGGCTTTAAAAAAGCCAAGTAAAGGCCAGTTCTGCCTTAAAACTCCAAAGCTTTATTTCCCACGATTAGCACTGCAATTTGCCGCACAGTTTTCCAAAAGTGCTAATCAAATTCACCTCTAAATGCTCCAGAATTGCTGCCCCAACCCCTAAGTGCTGAGCAGGTTTTTGCCTAAAAAAGTCTAAATTAGACCCCTGCACCGTATGCGAGACAAACAAGGAAAGGGTAAATTAGGAAAAACAAACGCCAGCAATTCCAGCAAAGCCCACATGCTACAGATAAAACCCTGCTCAGCCTCCCCAAGCCTGCAGCAGCAAACACGGGGCTGGAGCAGCCATGAAATGCACATTTTAGGATGGCTCAGCTTGGGCTCCAAAGGGGTTTTCTCCCACTTTGGAGATCCCTTCCCACTGCTGGGATTTCCCACATCACTATGCACAGCCAAAACCTAATTTAGGGAGGATTCACCTCCCCCAAAGCAAATCCCACTGTTCCACCTGTGTTTGAGCCATCACCTCCCAGGTGATGCTCACACGTGCAGCATTCCCAGAGCTCCATCCCAGGTCCAGCTCCCTCTCCTGGACACTCTCCATGCTCAGTCTCTCTCTGGATGACTCCGGGCTCCGTCTCCACCCATCTCCAGCATCTCCTGAAGCACCTCTGAAGGGCTCATCCCAAAGGCAGCTCCCATTCCCACCCACCCATCCCTGCCCTCCCAGCTCCATCTCCAAGAGGTTTCCCCCTCAGGCAGTGGTTCCTGTGCTGCTGGATGCAGGGAAGAGCTGAAACTAAAGACAGAGACTGCAAAGGATTTCAGCAACACAGGAGATGCCCAGATCCAGGAGGGAAAAAGGGAAGTTATTCATCAGCTTGTCACTGCTTCCTCTCCCTGAACCCCAGAGAAACTGGATCCTCAAATTCAGTGTAACAGACCCTGCTCCCTTCTCCAGGAACCTTCCCTTTGACCTTGGCTTAGTCAGGGGGGTAAAAAAGTCCCTTTTCCCCCAAAGCCTGTGCTTCTTCCTCTTCCTTAACCCCTATTCCAGAACCTCTCTCCCTGTGGCCTCGTGTTTGGGGATTTTCCATTCTACATCTTCAACTCCTTCCAAGTCAAACAAGCTGCTTCCACTTCGGGCACTGACTGGCACAATCCCCGCTCTGCTGGGCTTAGGGCACACAGACCCACTTCTCCTCGCTCCTGGAGCTCTTCCCTGGGAGCCTGCAGCCCTCCAAGCCCCCAGACCTGGCACAAACCCCCACCACGCTTCCATCACCCCTGGGGCCACTCACTGCCTGCGCTTTTCACGGACACTTGCAGGATTTGGAAGCGCTCAGCCCAGGGCAGTGGCCTCTGTTCCACGCGGATCTGCCACTCCTCAGGCTGTGCAGGTGGCAGGAGCAGAGCAGCTCCGGGTCTGCCTCCCACTGCGGAGCTTTGACAGCTCACATGGGAGCTCTCCCTGCTGCCAGCTGAGCTTTACATAATACATGCAAATTATCAGGGCTGCTAATAGACCTTCTCTACTTATCCTCACCTCACAAGGTGCTTCACTGTACTTTTCCATTAACTCCCCCCTCTCCACCTTCTCCTTCCCCCTCCCAGCCTCCTCTCTCCCTCCAAACCCAGCGTGTTCCTTGCTCAATCCCACACGGTACCAATAACCTCCACCCAAGCGTCCCCATCCAAAAGGATTCAGTCCATCCAGATTTCCCTGGCACCTCAGCTCCTTTCCCCCAGTCCAGGCCCAGTCTGTCATGGTAGGAGAATGAGAGAATCCCATTCTTCATGCTCAGGAAAGACTTAAAGATGTGAAATCCAAAACCTTCCAGTCATATGGCTTTTTCTCTCTTCCCCCCCAGCCCGTTAAAAGAAGTCTTAACTTTTCCTTAATGCCCAAACCACAAGAAGAACTGAACCAAGAGCACAGGGCTTTGCCTGAAAACCAAACTACATTTTACACACACACAGACACACAAACTCTGCCTGGAGCAGTTTATCAAGTGCCCCCTTGACCCAACGAGGCATTTGAACAGGCCCTGAGCTGGATGCTGCAAGCTGAGGTTGTACCACTGGAAAGAAGAAAGAGCAGAATATTCCTGGTATTCTTTTTATTACCAGAGAAATGAATCGAGTAAGTTTTCAACTGATGAATTCCCCTGCAAAGTTTTGCAATGCAGAAGCAAACAACAACACCACAGCACCGAGTAAAGGGTGCCAGGCACCCACAAAAAACACACAACAAAGTCCTCTGTTCTTAACACCTTTTTTGTTTTCTTGCCTTTCACAGCCAAGCTGAAGACTTTGGGGTGGTTGCTTGGCGGGGTTTGAAGTGCTTATCTCCTAGAAAAAGCTTCCCTTCGGGTCTCAGGCTGTTCAAAACCACCCCAGCCTGCAGCTGGAGGATGCCTCGGGAAGATCCCTCAGCTCCAGAGCAGCTCTGGGCAAGGGGCAGACTGGGAGATTGATAACAAGAGTGGAGAAGGGAATCTTTTTCCCATTCCAGGGGGATGCAGCTGCTCAGAAGACCCAGGGCTGACACTCTGCTGGTGCTGCACCGCCTTGTTAATGAGCACTGAGCCGAAATAAAACCTTTCAGGGCAGCAAAAGTGCCTGAAGATGTTCTCTAATCCTGAGCAGGCAGGCTGAAAGCTACTGGGAGCCTTTTAATAAAACTGAGGGAAGGGAAAGCAGGGGAGATGGCAGAGAAAGAGAGGAGGAAGGACACCGGGGAGAGCTGGGAACCTACAGGAAGCCAAGCCCCCCGAGAGGGCTTTAGATTTCAGATTTAGGAAGAAGAAGCATGAACCTCCTGTAGCTCTGGCTCTGGGGAAAGAAAATACTATTAAACAATACATAAGGAGAAGGAAGATAAACTGGATTTAAATAATAGCTTTTATTTCAAAGCTCTCCACAGAGCCTGGCTGAGATTGGGGAAGGTGGTATCTAATTACTTCAACCACTACAGCTGCAATCTGATGATAGCAATCACCCAAAAAGGGCACTTAAAAACGATTCAGAAGGAGGGTGAAGGGAGCAAATAGTGCACATTTGTTGTTGAGAGCTTTGGGACCAGCTATTTACCTGTAAGAGCACTTCCAACAAGACCTCAAAGTATTTCTGGATTGCCAAAACACCGACCCCTGTGACAAGGAGCAAACACACAGGGCAAGAGCAGGATGGAGAAGCTGCAAATCCCAAACTGGCATTGGTCCAAACCACTGCCCTGCTCAGGTGAGACCCCACCTGCAGAGCTGCCTCCAGCCCCAGGGTTCCAGAACAGGAAGGACAGGGAACTGCTGGAATGAGTCCACAGGAGACACCAGGGTGATCAGAGGGATGGAGCAGCTCTGCTGGGAGGAAAGGCTGAGAGAGCTGGGATTGTTCAGCCTGGAGAAGCTTTGGGGTGACCTCACTGTGGCCTTCCAGGACCTGAAGGAGCCATCAGGAGACACAGAGAGAAACCACTTCCAAGGAATGGAGTGCCAGGACAGTGCTGCAAAGACCCAACCTCACAGAGCCTTCTCAGCTGGATCCACTCTCCCTGCCCTCCCACTCCTGCCAGCGGCAGGTGGGGTTGGTCTCTGACCTCCCCAAATCCTCAGATCCTCTCTCACCTCCCATCTCCAACCTGCCTCTCACACAGCAGCTGCTTTGCCAGGGACTTCCCAGGCTCCAGCTGCTCCTGGAAAACCCCTTCAAAGAGAGAAAAAAAAAAAAAAAAAAAAAAAAGTTGTTACAAGCAAAGGGGGCAGGGGAGAAGGGAGGGCACACAGAAGGGCACTTCACACCTTCCTTCCTCTGCCTGTCCTCCTTCCACACGGGAAAATCCTCAGGGAAAAGATCTCCCTTGCCTGCACCAGGCAATGAGCACCCCCTCGGGAATGGGGTGGGGGGCAGGAAGGAGGCAACAGGCCCCCAGACCACGCTTTGTGGTCACTGTACACCCCAAATCACGTTTCTCTCCATCCCATCCTCGGGATCCTGCTCTCTCCCACCCCTCCCTTTCCACCGAGGAGGGGGAAGGATCCCTCAGCTCCCCGAGGAGCTCCAGTCACCAGGCAGTGCCTGCTTCCCGACACCTTAACACAAATCCCCCCCAAAGGGTTTGCTGCTCAGCCCAGCGGGAAGGAAAGGGTTACACATAAAAGGGTGAAATGAAAGAAGGGGGGAAAACATCCCACGACTGAGGAATGTCAAACTGTCACAACGGCATCAGCCGTCTCCTCAGCGAGTCTGAGCCTCGGCACGCGCGGAATCGCCGCGTCTGGGAGAAAAATCAGCTGTCACAGTAAACTCTTCCATCTCCACAAAAAAACCTGGAAGAGCAGCTTGGCACAGAGGCACAAAATTGTTTTCTGCTGTTTCTGAACCCAGGCTCTCCACAGAGATCAAAGGGCAACTCACCTTCCCTTCGGAGCATCCCATCCCAGGGCTGCATCACAGGGAATCTGCCAGCTCACAACCTCTGCAGCTCACACACAGCAAGCAGTTTCCACCCCACAAGTTCTTGTGGGGCACCTCTTTCGCACTGCCAGCCTCAGCACTGCTGTCAGCAGGAATTTGACCTGTGCCAGCCCAGGTTCCTGGCTTTAGCCCACCCCAAACCAGCAGTAGAACTCCCTGGGACCTCAGCGCAGCCAAGCACAAGTTGCATAACACGCAGGAAAACTTTTCCTCTCCTGCACCTCTTCCCTTAACAGGGGACACAAACACCCTCCTGCCCTACTCCTTCCAGTATCCAAAACCTTCCCTCTGACACCCCACTCTCCAAAAGGTTTCCTCACTCTGCATAACAGAAGCATTTTGGGGTCTCCTCCCTCCCTCAGCCACCTCTTGGTGTTCCCACTCCTCTCTCTTACTTGAAAAAGCACCATAAAGAATTCTCCCTCTTTCTTAGCACCCCACACCTACTCACCAACCTACAAACTCAACTTCATCCTCCAGCTCAGCCGCTCCCAGCCTCCTTTTCCCCTGCAGCACATCAGTTTCTATCACTTCTACCTGTAACTCACCTGACCCCCCCAACCAGATCCTTGTTCCCCACCTCGTTGTCCCAGGTGTCCCACTCACCACAAGATCCCACACCTTCGATTTCCACCAGTTCCCACCCCTCTAGCCACCCCCTGCTCCCTTCCCACCCCCTGTGCCCCCTTATGTCCCAGGTGTGGCACATTTATCACCCCAAACCCACCACCAGGAAGCAGTGGCCTCCACCGAAAGCACAGCAGAGAACACCAATCCGTTTTTCATAAGAAAGCTGCAAACTGAGCCACGGGAAACTCAGCAGCCTGGATTTACACACGGGAGAATATTGGAATCGCTTTCATTTTGACTGAAAGAGTCATAACCTCGCATTTCACTGAGAGCTGAAACCAAACTAGAACCAGAGCACGTGTCAAAACCATCCGAAACTACAACTTCTGCATGGTTTTGATGCAAAATAATCTAAGCAAGCTGGCAGGCTACAAATTCTAACGATTCTGTGGACAAATCTGAGGCAAGTTTAGAATTTGTACCGTAGTGTGTTACTTGTCAGTTTTGGTTTCACTGTAAATATTTTTAAATGGAGCACCGGTGGGCTTTGAGCACAGCTCTCAGTGCCAAAGCGAGAGGCCAACGAGCACGGCAGAGGCTGGGAAGTGCTTTTAGTGTGGAGTATTTTAAGGTCATGTTGACTCCAGGTCCTGGTTGTTGGCAGTGTTGGCACCCAGAGATGTCATCTCTCCCTCCAGTCCTGTTGCTGCATAAGACAAAGAGTTCTTGCACTGGGAGCTGACAACTTGAAGGGAAGGGATGAGCAGCTCCAAGCAACTCTGCTGAGAGGTATCAGCCTTGTAGTGTGACCAAACTTCTCCTTCCAGCTCCACCAGCTTCCAACATCACCAACCCCATCCCGGCATCAGCCGCAGGGTTCCCAACCCATCAGGAAAGTAGGAGTGGCAAAGAAGAGAATCACGGAATATCCTGAGGTGGAGGAGACCCACCAGGATCGTATAATCACAGAATAAACTGAAGTGGGAGGGACCCACAGGGATCATCGAGTCCAGCCCCTGTTCCTGTACAGGAAAGGATCTCAAGGATCTCACCACGTGCCTGGGAGCGGTATCCAAGCGCTCCTGGAGCTCTGGCAGCCTTGGGAATGTGCCTATTCCCTGGGGAACCCTGCTCGGCGCCCCACCACCCTCCGGGGGAAGAACCTTTCCCTGCTCTCCCCCCTAACCCCTCCCTGGCGCAGCTCCAGCCGTTCCCTGGCCGCCGTCCCCGGACACCGCTCGGGGACCCCGCGGGGCGCAGGGGCAGCGCCCACCCGGCACTCACAGTACAGGAAGGCAATGGAGCGCAGCAGCACGATGCGGGTCAGCCAGAAGGTGCCCGGGGAGAGCGGCGAGGCCGCGGCACCGAGCCCGGGCTCGGGGGGATCGGGGGATGCAGCGGGGGCTCCATCGGGGGCTCCATCGGGGGCTCGGTCCGGGCCCGGGCGGCGCTGGCGCAGCCCCGCGCTGGGCGCCGCCATGTCGGGCACAGCGAGCATGTGCGGCCCGGCGGGGCGGGCCCGTCAGGGGACCCGGCGGGGGCAGGGGGAAACAGGGGGAAAATCGGAGAGAAACGGGGAAAAATAGGGAGAATCCTCTGCAAACCGGCGCCGCCATGTCGGGCACAGCGAGCATGGGCGGCCTGGCCGAGGCGGGGATGGGGGGAAATACGGGCGGCCTGGCCCGTGATGGGACGCGGCGGGGATGGGGGGGAAATACGGAGGAAAACGGGGAGAATTCTCTACGAACCGGCGAGATAATGCAAAGTTTTATTTAAAAAAATAAAATATTTTTCGCGGCCGCGGAGTTGGTGAGGCGTCTGGAGCGTCTCTGTGATGAGGCTGCGGGAGCTGGGACTGGCTGGAGAAGGGAAGCTGAGGAGGGATCCCATGGATCCAAGTATTTCCAAAGGATGGTGCCAGGCTGTGTTCGGTGGTGCTTAGCAACAGGACGAGGAGTGATACCCTAGCCTAAACCAGAATCCAAATGGCAGAATACTCTGATTTGGAAGGGACCCCCAGGGATGATCGAGTCCTTCAGTGAATGGCTCATACAGGGATCGAGTTATCAGCGTTATCAGTGCCATGCTCGGACCAGCGGAGTTCAGGACAGATTAACGCAACAAATTCCACCTCAGCCTAAAGAAAAACTTATTTCCGTGGAGGTGGCAGGGCCCTGGAACAGCTGCTCAGGGAGGGTGTGGAGTCTCCCTCTCTGGAGACATCCCAAACCCACCTGGACACGTTCCTGTGTCACCTGCTCCGGGTGACCCTGCCTGGGCAGGGGGCTGGACTGGGGGATCATTTTAAGTTAAATTCCTCAGGTTTTCCTCATACAATCACAGAATGGTTTGGGTTGGGAGGGACCTTAAAGCTCATCCAGTTCCACTGTGGACACCTTCCGCTATCCCAGAGTGTTCCAAGCCCTGTCCAGCCTGGCCTTGGACACTTCCAGCCACAGCTTCTCCGGGCAGTGCATCCCAGGGCCTCCCCACCCTCCCAGGGAACAATTCTTTCCCAGTATCACCTCTAAATTCACTATTCGTGATGCTGCCGTGATTTTTATTTCATAAATATATAATTTATAGGCGTCAAGCACTCGGCTGTGTGGCGTTCACAAATAGTATTTTTGAGCATAAACCTACATCGAGTATCCCCTTAGTAAACACCTCCATGCTGGTCACTGAGAAAGCATCTGCTATCAGGTGTAACATTATTCAACACTTCTCATCCTCTAAACCAGTCCCTTCTAAATGCCCCTTTTGTTTTTTCAGTTTCCCATCACTGCTGCTCGCATTGTTCTTAGGAAAAAAAAAAATCCCACATAATGGTGCATTGTATAGGGAAGGAAAAATCAGCTGTTTGTTGAAGGCCACTGGAATACTGCAGTGTTGCTCTCCCGTTGGATCAACCACGAGATTTGGCGAGGAAAATTTAAATAGATGGGAGCTAATGGTTTCCTTTGTGGGGCTTTTTACAGCAAAATCCACGTTAAATGGTGATGTCTGTAAAACAAACTGGATAATTGAGGAAATTACTGGGGGAAGGTGGGGATTTAGGCTAAAGATTTAGCAAAAATGGAGGAATAATTGGGGTTGGGAAGGGAATGCCGACCTGGGTCCATTTTCATTGCTGAGGGTCGCTCTGAGATCTGCCAGATGCACAGGTTGGGGTGGTGGCACCAAACTGGGGACATCTTGTGTCAGGAGCACCTTTAAACAGGACGAGCTTTAAATTTTACGCTTAAAACAGCAGAAATATGTTGTTACTAAAAAGGACTCAATTCATAACAGGCAGTGGAAGCCTTTCCTGGCTTTCCTGGCAGATGATTCAGGCTAGAAAGAAAAACATGTGACGAACCAGTTGATTAGGACACCAAATGACGTCTTTTCTGTCCCAAATGTGACTCAAGGATCTTTGCATGTCCTTCCCAACTCAGAGTATTCTGTGATTCTGCGAATCCCTTTGTGGGGACCATCACCTGTGCTGGCTTTCCTGCTCACCTCTCGATTCCTTCTTTTATTTTCACGTGGCGACTTCACAAGCGACACATCGGGAGAGCAAACAGTGCAAACCCCCAGCAAACAGCGCAGACGAGGGATTTAAGAGCGAGGTTTTGAGCCTTTCAGGCCTCCAGGGAAAGGCAATTCATGAATGCCAGGCGGGCAGGAGCATCATTGATGCTCATCTTCATTCACCAAACTGCCCCCAGCGCCACGTCCCCTATTTTGTTGTGTTCCAACCAGCTGCAGGAGTGCCAGGGGAACAAGCCTTTACTGTCACAGCAGCCAGCAGCTGTCCCCAGCAGCACCCCAACCCCGCTGGCCCTGGCACCTGAAATCGCTCTGTGTTCATTCAGGCCTGGCCTTTCGCCCCTCTGGCTGCCAGGAATGGGGTTGGAAAGGGAGCAGAGAAAAGGAACGTGCGCCGAAATCGGGAGCTTGCAGGGCAGCGTTAGCACGGGGGGCTCCTCTGAAGAGAACATACATTCAGTTGTGGATAATGCAGGCACACACCGAGCACTCAGCTGCGTTTGCTGAAGGGGAGATGGGCATCTCACAAAGAATTCGGGAGCTGCCTTCTGCTGATCCATTTTTTTTTCCAGCAGTAATAGTTTTTCCCCTTTAAAATCCCCGATTTTCCCCGTGGAACTCTGCTCTTTAACTCCAGGGTTAACAGATTAAGGCTGGAAAGGATTTTTAGAGGAAGAATCACCCTTTTTTCTGGTGTATTTGTGCAGGATAACGAGGAGGGGCTGATTCAGAAGAGGGATTCTTAAATGGTACCATAGGACAGGCAATTAATAATCACAATAATCATAATTAATCCTAATAATCTCCATTATTTTGAAAAGATGCCATCCAGGCTGTGCTGTGCAGGAGGAAAGAAGAGATCCTTTGCCAACACCTCACCTGACATTTAATGTATAATTCGTACATGCGTGGGTTTTGATCCTGCAAAATCATTTTTGTTTTCTGGCTGGGATCTTTGAATAAATAACAAATAAATTCTATTCAATAAATTTTGAATAAAAAGAACATATTGACATCAGATGTCCTTCTTCTCTGGTATCCACTGCCATGCTCAAACCTAGAAAAGGATTTAGGAATCCCACGGACTCCTCTCCACTTGTATTTCAAGCAGAAGAGGAATCAGCGGAGTCCTGCCCAGTGCAGGTGTGCAGAGCATTTTTAATCCACACCAGGTAAATATTCATGTTGGAAAAGAGCTGCTGCAGGACACAGAATTGTGGGATTATGTTGGAAAAGCCCCCACAGACCATCCAGTCCAACCATCCCCCAGCACTGCCAAGGCCGCCCCTAACCCCTGTCCCCAAGTGCCACAGCCACAGGAGCTTTGGGTGAGGCAAGGCTCATTTTATGTGAACAACAGGCAAATTTTTGACCTTTTGGCAAGGAATGGATCCACATTTTTTATTCCTTCTTTTCAGATATCAGCAGCTTCCCTGGAAAGGCTTGGACATTGTTTCACAGCAGCCTGGGCTGAGCATGAATCCTGCAGGTGTCAGAGGCTGATTTTAACACCACAGGTTCCTCTTATCTGATCAGGGCTTGGTTTTAATTCCCATCATGCTCTTTCACTTTGCTCCTTGGAATTCCCATGTACAGTCTGCTGGCAGGTCAGAGGAGGCCAGCTTGGGATAAATGAGAACTTTCCCCCTTGATCAGATTAAGGATGGAGCCCATTGTTGGGAGGAACACGGTCCATGTGTGCATCCCAGAGCACATCCATGGGATCCAGAGATTCCACGTGCTCTCATCCCGTAAAAATGCCTTCCCTGTCTGTCACTGGAAAGGAAATTTTTCCTTCCTGGCATGAGCAGGGCTCTGCCTGCTCTGGAGCCAATGCACACACGCTCTTGTTCCTGCGTGAGGAGGGGGTTTGGAGGAGGAACTGGGATGGGAGGTCAAGCTGCCTCCATCCCACAGGGATGCTGAGGATTCCCAAGTGAGAATGTGATGGAGCCAGGCACACAGACCTTGTATTTACTGCCCGATTCCCAGAAACACTGCCTGAGCTGGCCAGGAACTTTATTGGAGGCCACGTCAGAAAATGAAGCAATACTCCAAATATCAGCCTCTGCCATGCCCACTCCGTCAGGAACAGCTGGATCTGTTCCCCCAAATCCTCTCTAAACACGTCCCACCTGGGTGCGCTCCTAAAGGCTCCACTGGGCAACAGGAACCTCGGTTCTTCCCTCCCGGATCTGCACCCTTTTCCTGGGAATGCTGATGTCAGGGCCTGCCCTGCAGCAGCCTGGGTCGGGCCAGAGCTGTGTCAGGCCAGGATGACACATCCTGTGGGATCCGGCCCTGCAGCTCCAGCCTTTGCCCATCCCTGGGCAAACATCCCCGCTCCTTTGTCATACAAAATCCGACCACGAGACCCTGCAGGACAAACGGCCCCACTTGAACCCACTTGTTCCCTGAGCATTATCTCATTCCATTTCACGGATGAGTGAACGTCTCAGGAAACCAGAGCTACTGAGCTTCTCCAGGTGCTCCAGCTCCCTCCTGTCCCTGCTTGCTGGGTGTGTGAGGCCAGGGAATGCTGCTCCATCCCCGGAGGACTGACACAGGAACACGGAATGGTTCGTGCAGGATCACAGAGCCGGACGTGCAGCAGGACACGTTCCCTGCCCTGCTCCCAGGCACGGCCTCTTCCCCGTGCCCATCTCTGGAATAAGAGGAAACAACTGCCCCAAGTAATCTTCCTCCTTCTACCTGTGCTGGACAAAGAGGAATTCAAGCCTGTGGGCTGGGAAATGCAATTCCCTGTCTCAGGCAGGGCTGGGGAGCCCTGGAAGGCAGCAGCAAGCAGGGAAGAAAACCAACATCTCTAATTCCTGCTGTCCTTGGGGGCTTCTTTTGCACGAATCTTTGGAGTTGAAGACAGGGAGCAGAAAAAAGGGGTTCTTGTTTCCATTCCTACCTCCAAAGCTCCGAGCATCCCACAAATCCCTTCCCAGCCTCAGTCACGCACTGAGGTTGGGATCTTCCGAGGAAGGTGCTCCGCAGGAGAGGCTGGATTGGGAAAGATGGACTAAAAATAGTGATTATTGCTTGGACTTAGCCATGGCTAAAAGAGATAAAACACTGGAATTCTGTGAGTCGAGGTAAATTGCCCAATGAGACAGGATTTATAGCAGTATACATTAATTATGTGTCACAGGAGAGGGAAAAAATGATTTTCCCAAGTGTCCAACAGCACTGCGAAGTCACCAGTCCGTAGCCCAGGGAAACAAACTCATCCCCAATCTCATTAAGTTTTAGAAGAAAATTTCAATTATTCCTCATTAGCAAGTCCAACGTATTTAATTCGCCTTGAGCCTTAAAATAATCTTTTTTTCAAAGACACTTTGAAAATTGTATTTCAAATATGTCAGAAGGTAACTGCGAACAGAAAACTGAAAAAAATTAGAGTTTGAATTTTTTAAAAAATAAAATTAAGTCCTGCTTTGCAGTTTGAGAGAATAAATGAATTTTCACATAGAAGGCAGACAGCTGTTCAGGCACATTTAAAAACATTTAAATTCAAAGCATACGGTTTATTTATTACACATCACAGTAATTAAACAAAAAACCACCACGTTCCTGGAACTTTTTAAATGCTGGAATACTCGAATCCCGATTTCTATTTTTTCCCCTGTCAATCTCATACGTGACCCTCTATTTTCGCTGGGGGAAGCAGTGGATAAAACTGGAATTTGGGGAGTTGATTTTATCCCCCCCCCCCCCAGTCGCAATTAGAAGGCTGAATTCCGCAGATAATTAGAATCAAATGCTCCAAATAAATGCTGCAAAAGCAGGGCTGGCTTGGAGAGGGTCAAATTAAACTGACGGGGGAGATTTTGGGGCTCACCCTCCCTTTTTCCCCGATCCAAAGGCTCACCCCGAGGTGCCGCATCCTCCTCCGGCCGGGACCTCCCGGGTGCTTCCCGGTGCTCGGGACCGAGCCCGCTGCGGGAAGGCTGCGGGAAAAGAGGACAGGAGAGTCGGGGAGGGAACACGGAGAGTCTCGTGTCGCTTTTTCCCAGTAATTCCCTGCTTTCCTCCGTTACTCATTGGAGAGAGCGGGGACGAAGCGACGCGCTGGGGTCTGCGGGAGCGCACGGGCACCGGGGATCGGCTGCGGGGGACACACGGGGACCGTCACCCCCCACGCCACGCACCGACCTCCCCAAAAACCCCTCGGAAAGGAGCTTTAAAGTAACTCTCGGTCCCACGGCACCGCTCCGCCGCCCCGGAGCCCCTCTTCCCGCGGCGCTTGGAAAGGGACCCGGCGGCTCCATCCCGCACCCGCTGCCCGGTACCCAGCTAGAAAACCGGGATCGCATCTGTGCACCGGAGCACAAAACACATCCCCACCGTCGGGGGG
>VZRF01010489.1:0-23539 GCA_013396875.1 Vireo altiloquus | reverse complement strand
AAAAAAAAAAAAAGTATCTTTTAGGAGAGCTTAATGTGTACATGTACTAGTTCNGTTCAGAGTCTCAGCTTATATCCAGGCTGGAATGCTTGGTTCCTCCCTCTGGGCAGAGCATCTCACAATGGGATGGTGAGTCATGGGCAAGGCAGTGATGGGCCCATTAACAGAAGATAATCCAGAGGGGGGAGGCAGGGAGCACTGGTTTCAACAGTTCATGAAGATGGCGGTAGAATATACTTCAACCCAGGACAGTACATCAGACTGACCCAATGCTGTTAAATAACGGGAGTGCTTAAAGGTTTTCTTTGTTAATTAATTTCCTGCAGCAACAAGACTTTTGCCTCGCAATCCTTCTGCTATTTGCGGCAACTTGTGGTGTTACAGAGGAACTTTTTGAAATGCAGTCCCAGGAGAAAATGAGTGTTTTGAGGCTCTGACCTAGGTAGGGACCTCATCTGTCAGGGGTCCTGGAAGTGAACCTGGTGAACCAATTCAGGCAGACAGGAGTTAAAAGAAGGGTGCTGGGTGATTTAAGGGCAATCTGAATCAACTTGCAATTTGTGAAGCAACAACAGTGCCTTTGAGGCCAGATAAAGACAAAAAGTGTTATGCCTTGAATTTAGGTGGTTGAGACCAGAGGGACACAGCAGTGCTGAGGAGAGGGAGGTCTGCAGTTCCTTGCTTTTTCATTATATATAAATCTTTTAAGTCCTTTTTCTCCTCAGTGTATCCATAATTTAGATTTCTAAAGCCCCAAACCTAAAATCTACAAAATGTACGTTTAAATAGTACAAATAAATTATGTATAGGCTAAGGATGTGAGGATGTAAGTCCAAAAGGAACCCTAGGAGTAGTGTTGTCTTGTCATTAATAAATCTTGGATTAGTGAAAGTGACATTTCACCAGCTACCCAAAATTCAAACCCGTCAACACTGATCACTTTATTTTCATTTGACTGAAATACAATACCTGCTGGTACAAGGGTATTTAATACTTGATATTCTTCTTACTAGCCATAAAATATCCCATCATTTTTGCATTCTTCTCTCTTTATCTTGATTTTATCTCATCTCATATTAATTTTTATTCCCTTTAAATATATAGAATCATGAAAATGTAGAAATTAGGGCAATCAGTTGTCTCTGGAGTACACCTTGGCTGCCATGGAAAAGGGGTAGAAGATGTGTTTAAAGGATTGGAAGAAAGTTAATCCTCTTTCACATGAGGGCAATATCCAGGGAGGTAGAAATTGTAGCTACTGAGGAGAAAGAAAAAATATCCTTTGCCAATTTCTTCTTATTTTGTTGAGAGTCAATGATTTATTTGAACTTTCACCTATAAGTGTCCCTCTTATGCACTTCTGACCAAGCAGAAAGAATAGTTCATAGTCATGTAAGGCAAATAAATGTTAGAGCAACCTCAAAATTGGGGTCCATAAAAAACCCCTTTCCTATAATTTTCCTACAGTCTCCTGGTAAAGAAGTTGCACAGCTTAGCCTTTCACTGACCTACTGACCCCCAAGAAAAGGAGATTGAAGGCCACGTCAATAGGTCAAGGACATCACTCTGGGAGGGAAAAGCTGTCTAAGCAGTGAAATAAACTATCCCAGGCACATATCTGTTCTACCATGGACAGATTATTACAGGTATCCATCCTAGCTTGTCTTACATCCACTGCTCAGGGGGTGTCTGGGCACTCTCTTTTCCAAATGCTGTATTCACCAACTCCTAGAGTTTATGAATCTCAGTCCCAATCCTTCCCACCTTTAAAAGAGGTGTGTTAAGAGCCTTCCCAGGGCCTCTGTGCAGCAGCTGTTGTGTCCCTAACACCAGTTTCAGTGCCTTTTCTCACACCTCCTCGGCTTTGTCCTGCCTGAGGTGCAGACGCGAGAATGGCACCAAAGTCTCATTCCCATTACAGATCTGCACAGGAGTGCAACCATTTCCTCCATCCTCTCCCACCCCCTCTCCTGCTGAGCTGACTCTGCATAAGGTCCTGCAAATCACTCCTTTGTGCCTTCGAACAACTTTATGAGATTATTCCCTGTCCTTCCCTCTTCTTCCTAATTTGCTTTTCTGCCCAAAACACAAGTGAAATGGCAGGTTTTACAGCAGATCATAATGCTTTTAAGCCAAGGACAACGTATGCAGAAAGCACATGAATCTTTTTTATTGGATTAAGGCCATTTCTATGTTTACCATTGCATCTTTCCCCACAAAAAATGGTTTAACTACTGGCTCTTTATGATCCAGTTCCAATGCTCTCACGATAGAGCTGTACAAACAGGCCTTCCTGCAATTTCCCACTCAGGATGTAAAAGTAGAACAGACCATTAATTTTCATTAAAGCAAGCCAAGACTCAAACAGCCAGAAGGGAAATGCTGAAGTGCATTCTCAGTATTAGGCAAACCATTTAAGTACTAGCGAGAAGAAAGGCTTAAATGAGCTACACCGGCCACAGCGTCATTACCAATACCTGTGTCCATTAATTACATTTTCATCTCACCCTAAACCTTTCCCTCAAGATTAGTTTCTGGTTTTCCCAATTTTAAGGAGATGATAAAATGGCACATTTAAGTAATAAAATCCCAAAGTAGAACATAGCATCTTTCAAAAGCCATCATGTCAAATTATTAACAGTGGTTAATGATTTTTGGATAGCCAGCCCACCCGGCTTTCCAAGTTTTATTTTCAGTGTTTTACGTATGCACATACAATTATAAGTGTATGCTTTAAAGGAGGGAAAATGAAAAAGGATGATTATTGCACTACAGTAATCTGCAATTATCAATGAACCGCGACCCATCAACAATAAATAGAAAACACAAAATTCTAGAAGAAACCACTCAAGCAAATTTGTCAGCTGGAAAACTTGAAGTTAGGAACATAAGCAGCAACTGCATCTAATAAAACATGAAAAGAATACATTGCCATAGATGTGGGTTGTGCTTACACTATTTTTTGCTTCTCTCTAGGTTCTTAATATTAAAGGCGTTGTTTTTGCAGCTACTAAATCAAGCAATCTCATGATTCTGCAAGTTGGAAGAATGAATAAATCTTCACATGTGAAGGTCAGGCTTTAATAATATCTTTTGTTACTGTGTAAAAAACCCTTACATAAAGGCTGACAGCATTGTGTGGGAGTAGTTCACCGGACTCTTCACATCCACTCAAGGTTCAGAGTGATTTTTTTTGTCCATTATCAACAGTTCTCAGAAAATCTAGATAAAACAGGTTCCCAGCAACCCTTCTACTCTCAGATTTCTTCACCTGAAACTGTTTTCCCCTTTTATTTTCACATTTCCTATTTTGTTACATGCTTCCATTTGTCAGGGGAAAATAATTTTGCTTTAGTCTTCCAGCATTGCCGTCAGTGCCACCCTCCTACCAGTGTTCTCCGTATGCAGAGAACATCATTTCTTGTGCCTTTTCAGACTGGAGCTCCAGCAGGATGCTTTTTCTCTCTCTATGAATAAGACAGTATTGGCAGAATTATTTTCCAGACCTGCTGGAGTCTGGGCAGCCTCATGTCAGATGTGAATTCCAAGTTTGACCACAACTGAGTGCTTCTTGCAAGCAGAGATGCAGCTTTGAAACCCTGCGGCAAACAGGTTGTGGCACTTTAGCACTCAGTTGATTTACATTAACCACAAATATATTCTAGTAGCAATTAGTCACGGACCCTTCCCCAGTTTTCCTGAAACCTCTGTCTTTTTACACAGTTTCACTAGGTTTTGATCAATAAAACAGAAGATTTTACATTTCTGTGTGGATATTCAGTAATAACATTTAGCTGACAAGACCCCATTAGTGTTCCAATATTTCTTTGCAACGTGAATATATTTGCAACATTTTTTTCTTTACTTTTAAGTTTTTGTTAATACTATCTGTCTATCCATCTACTATCTGTTAATACTATTTGTCTATCCATCCCAGATAATTTAAATAAAAACCCTAAATAAGATTTCAGACCTCTAAGATTTTTTGATAGCTATGTTATCACACACTTAGCAATGTGTATTTCTTAGATAATTAAAGAAAAGCATATAACACATCTATTACTGCAATTTTTTACACCTTAATGAAGACTGACAACCTCAACAAATACCCTGCAAGCTGCCTTAAGGTCAGTGTTTCCATAGCAATTAACACAGCTACTAAAATTTCTTCCTCACTATCAACCAGTGTCATATGTTTGATTAACTTACACCCGAAATGTTGCCCTCTCTTCTTTGTTACTAAGAAAATGCTAAGAACTCGACCATTTCTTTTTGATTAACAGCTTCAGTTGTTGAAGGTGGCAAAAAATCTTATTTTTTAAATAAGTTAAATTTAGAGATGCTAACAAGTAAGCTTTTCACACTTTAAGTCCCTCTTTCTTACAATAATCTGATTTTTTAGGATTCTGTCTCATAACAGCATGCCTAATTCTCTTACTCATCTGAGACATCTGCCATTTACAAAGGAAAAAAAAAATCCTCCTCTAATCAAACCTAAAAAGAAACATTTCTGCATACACAAGATGAAATTAATTTAGACATATGAAGAAAGGTATGGTTTCCCTCCTTAAGTAGTCATGATTTGTACAGAAAAAAAATTCCCCAGAACTACTAACATATAATTTTTTCCCAAAACAATTATGGAACTGATTCACTCTTATATTACTTCAGTCCCAAAATACATTGAAATCAACTGATTTTAAAACTAGAATTATGCAGCAGTGAATCAGTTTATATATATATATATATATTTAAACCAAACTATTTCCAGCTATGTGACCTTTTAATATTAAACACCCTCTGCAACATGTGTATTTCTGTACCTGAATATATAAACTACCCATGTGTGCTCAAACCAAACCTTAGAGATTCCTTTTGTTTGTACAAGAGAGAAACTGTGAAATACTGAAAACTGATATCAACAATGAAGAGCCCCATTTTCTCCTCTTGCCTCATAATGGCCTGCAGGTCCTTCTCTTTTCTTGGCTTCACAAAGAGGAAAATCCCCCTTTCCCTAAGGATCCCTTTCTTGGGGAACTATTGTGGGGCTTTCAGATTCCATGTTCTCTTCAGTATCGCTTCCATCTCATCTGAATACAGATTGTTTGAGTGAAGGGTGAGAGTGCCTGTTTTGAAAAAGGATGCAATTAAAACATACGTGCACTAACACAGAAAGGAAGCGCAGGGGAGACGACCAAGAGAATACTCAAAACCTTTTGAGGTTTTATGAAAGATATCAGCAAAGGAGTGAGCTTGAATCTCTGCTGAAATGATTTTTTTTTGAGTAGGCTCGCAAGAGTTGCAGTTGCAGTTAGAAATCAAGAATTATATGAGAGATAGAAATTTTAAAAAATCCCCACATTGAAAATGTAGCTACTTATAGACCACTCACTTGAGGCATGCTTGATTGCAGAGATAAATTTGCTGTTATATTACAAACTTAGTATTAAATTGCAATTGAATTTGCACTTTATTCATCTGTCCATACATAAGAACACACAAAGAAAGATCCATTTTCTGAGCTGTGTATTTGCCTGTTTAAGCAAGCCTCCAGATCCAGCCAGCAAATCTTTCTATTTACTCAGTTTTCATGTGAAAGGTATCAACTCTGTCTTTAGAAAAAATAAGCAGATTGAAACTTCATGCAAATCACATTAGCACTGTTTGATGAAGACTTTTGCCAATGGGCATCTTAGATTGACACAGATATTGGATTAAGTCCTAGAGAAGACGGGAAAAATCTGTTTTTACAAACACAAAGAGCATGACTGAGACTGAGAGGCTTCCATTCCAGTCTCTGCTCTGTTCTGGAAGTTTTTGGTGTGGCCATCCTTTGATAACAGCTGTGATAACAGGGATTCACTCCTCTCTGCCTCCTGAGGCATTTGTCACTTACTGTCTGAGCAGCAATCAGCACAGACATCCTCATCCTCAATTTAGATAAAACAAAATTACCAGCCAAAAACTGAACCGGTTTTAAATGACAGAACACACATGTAAAACATTCATGCATTTGAGTGATTGGCGATATCAGCTGGAGGCAGTCAGCAACATCCACTGATACTTCCTCCAACTCCATGATAACATAGCAGTGAAACCAGTTAGGAAATCTGTCTCTCTTGCTGACTATATATATGTGTGTGTGTGTATAAATATATAAATACTCTCTCAAGTCTACAGGAGCCACAGAAATAATGGAAATCTGGAGGCAGGATTTTTTCTAGTGTGATTCAGGTTAATGCACCACACTAAGAAGATACTACATAGAGCATGGAGCATCTGATTTATTCACAGGAACAGCCTAGGACCTCTACTTTAAATTTCAGACAACCAGAATAAGGTTCCAGTTCAAGAATGACATGTGATGCATAATAAAAATATACAGCTAAACACCATAGGGTATAAAAACCCACAACAGGCAATGTTTTAAGTAGTAGATGCAGCTTTTGTTTGGCATGCACTCTGACAGTGTGAAGTGTCAAGTAAAACAGTACCCCAAGGAACATGGCATTGATCAAATCTGAAGCTCTAAAAGGAAAGATTTCTCTTGCTGAGTAGACCTTCCTGATATAGAAGGAAACTGCATTAAAACCCCTTTAACCATTCAATGGAATTTGGGGAAAAAAGCATCTAAGCCAAATCAAAGGGAATTAATGGCATTCAGCAACAGATTTGCTTTCAGTTTTCTGAAGGATGGTGTGCAGTCCCAGCACCTGATAAAGAACCTGAAGAAGTCAATGTCTATAATGCAAATGTCCCAGAGTTCAGCACCTGTTGATTTAGGTAAAAACCTTAACTTGACTACACTTAAACTGCACTTAAGCAAAAGCTTTTCCATTCTGAGAATAAATCCAGAAGTGGCAGAGGTTGTCCAGAGCTGTTGTGCATTCTCCATCCTAAGATGCTTTCAAGAGTCAACTGCATAAAACCCTAAACAACTTGTTCCAATCTTTTAACTGACCTTTCTTTCAGATGGAGGTTGGATTAGAAACTTCATGAGGTCTCTTTCCAACCTCTGACTCCTATGTGCATACATATGTATTACCATTAAAATGCCATTATTTTAACAGCTGCAGTGTGACAGCAGCCATAGGGATTAGCAGAAGAAGCCCTGCAAATATTTTAATGAAGTTAATTGAAAATATTTTATTGCTGAAAAAGCTGGAGGATAGAGCCCCTACTAAATTTGCTGAAGAGTTTAGGAACCTTTGCAGGCCAGATGTGCAGCAGTCTCTGGCTTACTGATTTTACAACACAATAATGCTTTGGTCTCTAAAAGAAGGTAAACTCAATATATTCCAAAATAACTTCAAATTCTGACAACCTTAAATTATTTATAAGGCTACTGTACCCAGTTTATATTAAAATGACTTGCCTAATTAAGAAAAAAAAACCCACACAGTTTTCGGAGCTAACTAGGACCTTTAATCTGATCATACCCTTAACAACATGAAAAGACGACCTTTTAATCAGTGATCTGCACCAGGCTCATCCTTGCCTATGTCTATGGCTCGCATGCAATCTGCCAGAGGGGACACTGAATAGGCATCCAGTTTTTACAGAGTAAAAAACAGTGGGAGCCTCTCCAAAAAAATATATTACTCAAAATATGTTCCATACGTATGATCAGAATATAATACCTTGATTTGTAGTGTTATTTCTATGTCCTTATGGGCATAGGAGCAAGGAGAAGAGGTGCTCTGGGTGGGCACCAACTCTGACAACCAAGCTGTTACTTCACGACCCCTGTGTGTGAGTACAGAAGGATGCGATGAATAATTTTCATCATTCATTCTTCTGCTGCGTTTTCATTGTTGTTGTTTGATCAAGAGAAAGGGCTTGAAAATGCTTAATGCCCTTTTTTGCTGTGTTTTGTCAAAGGCTTTCTGGGGTTTCTGGGTTTTGTTTGGGGTTTGTTTTGCATAGTATGTCTCTCATTTTGCATCCTATCAGTTCAGTGGAAATAAAAAAGTTATCAGTGCAGGACAGACTTCTGACAGCTCAGCAGCTTCACAGAGCCTCCCAAACCACGACACCAACTCAGTGATAGGACGGGTCTCTTTCCTCCAATTTCTCACCTCCATACTTTTGTTTTTATCTTTGTTTTTTAAATTTGTCCAAAGAAGACTGAACTTTTCAACTATTTTGAGGAAATCACTCCCTCTTTGCTGTTCTGGTCCATGCTCTCTCTCCACCCACAGCAAATATTCACATTTCACTTTTCTCATTAATTTATTTGCGTACCAATTACTCAAAAGCTATGCTACTGCATAATACCTTTTTTTGTCTATTATTTAATTACATTTCCAGCCCAAAAACCTTCGTTATGCCTTTTATCTTGAGAGAATACTGGGGATCCTGGAGGCACTTTGCTCACATCCAGCAAATCTAAATGGTCTACTCAGAGCACCACACTCGGTCAGAAGCTCAACACTGCCATGGAATTATACTGTAGAACAAAATCCCAGAAAGTGACAGTAAAAAAAAAAAACCAAAAACAAAACACTAGGAGAGAGAGAAAAAGGGAGAGGGAGAGAAAATTACCTCTGAACTAGTGTGGGAAAAGTACAAAACCAACTGAAATTTTGTGCTAAATTCTGAGGGTTTATGGATCCAGACCTCTGAAGAGAAACAATTTTCAGCTTTGCACTGCACCCACTCCCTAGGATACAAGAAATCCACAGGCAAGTTTTCAGTGAAAAATGAGAAAAGATTTATAAACACCACCAGCTAAAACCATGAGAAAAAAATCAGCAGCCATAACATGAGATTAGTCTCTTCAGTATAATAACACTACCAGAAATCCCATGGATTATAGTGATTCCAATCAATTTAAAAAATACTTCTAAAGTGTGATATTAGATGTTATAGATATTTGAGAGGCCACTCGATTTTCCAGTCCTTTTGGAAAACTATTTGAGATGTCTGGAAAGCTGGATACAGAAAACCCCAGGCATTATTTAGGATTCCCAAGAGAAAGGGAATGAATGCTTCTTTTTTCAGGAGTGGCAAAGTTGAAGCACCAAGAGCCAAGGAAGTGCCAAAGAGCCTTCATCCCCGCAAACTAGAACCAACTGAAAAGACCAAGTGCACTAGTTATTACCTACAAGAAAAAAAAGGTTATTTTCAGGTTTTCCTTCTAGCCCTGAGCAATGGTGTTTAGGAGGCTGGTGTTTAAACAGGGGTTTTGCTGATGGCATGGAATGATGCTGCCCTTGTTCTGGAAGCCAGAAAAAGATTTCACTCTGAATTCCCCTGGCATCCAGAAACCATATTAAATGACACACTGAAACAAGAGTTAGTCTGGTTTTATTACTGTTCTGTGTACAGGCATGGAGAAACACCAGAGCAAATTAAAGAAAACTTGCCTTAGGCACCTTGAATTTAAAGATCTTAAAATGACCAACTTCTGAGCCTTTATCAGCCTTGCTAATACTTTACAACTACCTTGTTCCCAGAATATTCTTGTGTCATTCAACAACACTGCGTTTAGAGCCGCCTCTCTCCTCTTTTTCTTTCTTGATGTCTGTGGTTGCTTTTTTGTTTCTCCGTAGCATGTGATATCCCTCCAAGGAGTAAAGCAAAACAGTTGTGTATTGCTCAGGAGAATGAATCCAGCTCCTGACTCCCAGCCGTGACATGAGAGCAACCTCACACCAAGCGAGACATTTCACCTGCAAATGCACCCAAGCAATGAGAGGAAAAACAAGAGCCAGTAATTCAAAATAAAAATGTTCACATTAAAGTGACAATTGGAAGCATTCTTTGTAGACCGCTGTAACAACACCAGAAATAATACAGCTGAAGGAAAATTAGTGTGGAGAACAAAATGGCAATGGAATATTCGTATTTCCTGGCTGGGTTATGTTCTCAAATGTAACACCAATATTGGTTTTGTTTTCCTCAGGAGGGTGCCTTAATTACCTTGCTTTTACACCACCAAGGTTTTTGTACTACAGATTTTGTACTATTTCTTTTCCAGCTTATTAATTTTCCTCATGGCACTGTAAGGTCCCTCCAATCCCACACACCTCAGCCAGGCTGCTTCCCAGGATCGACACACCTTTCTGGGTGTTTCGATCAAACTGGCACTTTGTTGCTGAATTGCTGTTTATTGCATATATGTGGTCCTGCTTTACTTTCCTACTTTCTCAGCAACTGGTTAAGGTTGAATAGTCTCCCAAACGCTTTAAGAAAATCAAAACTGGCTTCCAGCAAGTAGGGAATGCTGAATAAATACTTAAACCTAAAACACTTTTAATTAGGTATTGCTATCATATTGCCTTTGGTTCTGTCAAGGAGAAAAAGATGAGTCAACACACCACATGGATTAAAACTACTATTCTCATAATAATGAAGAAATCAGTTTTGCCACCTGCTAATGAGCAATTTCTTAAAAACAAAGACAACTATAAAATCCACAAGTTTTTAAAATTTTCGTGTGTATGAGATTTGATAAAATATTATGTTTAGTGATTTTATCCTAGACTTTTCTGGTTCTAGCATTGGAAGAGAGCTGAGGTGGGGCAGGGAATGAAAGAAGCAGGAATAAATGTATAAGGCACTAGCTCCAATATTTGAATTAAAGTTTTTCTTGACAAAACCTGGAAGCCCTACAGCAGCATACAGCCTAAAAGGGTTGCTAAATAAAATCCATCTCAGAAAAAGATTTGCTATATGTAAAATTAAATTAGACAGGCAATTTGATTGTTTTCGGAAAACATATGAACTGTTACACCTGTATTGCCCAGAATTGCCTAATTGATTATGCTGATGAGATCTCACACTCATAAAAGAACAGCAACTCCAACTCCTCATGAAAAACGCATCAACTGCCCCAGCTCTCGCAGAGGCAGGGTCTGTTTATTCTGAAAGTCCATCCTCACATTTCTCAAGATCAGGAAATATTTGAAAAATCCCAAGTGCAATACACAAGCTTCAAACTCAGAAAGGCAGAAAGTTCTAGTGGGACAGATTTCCCAGCATATCGGTATCATTTATTAGTCATTAATGTGATCCCTCCAAAACAAGGAGCTTCTCTACTATCCTTTTGTTCATATTCCTTTTTTTTTTTTTTTTTAAGAATAACCTCCAAAGCATTGTTATCAGAAATTATCCTGCATTTGTGACACAGTTACTACTAGACTGACTTACGTCTATGTCCTGGTTTGAGACAAAATCAGAGGAGGAAATATCCCCTGATGGCAAACAGGCCCCTCCCCCCACCAGGTTCGGGCAAGAAAAAGCCCCCGGAGGAAAGTGAAAGGGAAAAAACAAAAAGGAAAAAAAACTATTTAACAAAACAACAAAACACACAGGAAAGGGACAATAATGCTAGACAAATAAATCGCTATCTGTGAGAGAAGNACAAATAAATCGCTATCTGTTCGAGAAGACAAAAACCTGAAACAGAGTCTTTTCTGAGTGTGGCCTCTCTCCTCCTGGGGCTGGAAAGGCGTCTGTCCGGTGAAACTCCCCTGCAGGCCGGTGAAACACCTCCCAGTGGACTTCTGATGTTCTGATTCTCCAAGTCCAGAAGGCAAAAACAAAGTCCCAGAGAGGAAGAAAAAAAGAAGAAAAAAACTCCATCTCTCGTCCTTCGAAAAGAAGCGCACTGAGAGCCGGCAGGAACCAACCTAAAAAAAAAAGAAAGTGCCTCCTCCCTTATCTCTCTGTAACCTTGAAGAACACAGTGTTGTCTGGGCTGGGTGGTTTGTTCTCCTCCCCCCTCTCAGGCTCCGTTTAAAGACATAGAAAGGCATACAATTCACTTTTCTGGGCATGGGCAGACAATATAGGATAAACCATCAAAGGATAAACTCCAAGACAAAAGTCACTCCAAGACTAACTCTAGTCTAACAGAATATTACATATGTCACATCCTTGAAACTTTTAGAATCAACAGAGACAAGAGAAGAAAAAAAGATCTCAATATATGGATTTTCAGGTTTGTTTGTAGGACCGGTATTTGTAACAGACCTAAAGATGTTGACTATTTAATTTAAGTGCCTAAGGGCCATACTAGTAAGCAAAGAAACCCAAAAATACATTTATTAAATACTCAAAATTCCTTATTGGAAGTATAATCCAGTAAATGCCAAGATGAAGTGAATCCTGCATTTAACTCCTTTTACTTTCTGAAATGAGTTGAATTTTGATTCTGTACAGAGTTGTACTTCCTACTTAGTAGGTATTGCCATAACACTGCATGTGGATGAGAGCAATAAATCTGTAGAGTTTATTGATTTGAGAGATTATTTTATCAAAATGTTTCCTCCCTTCAACAGGAAACCCAAGTCTGATTAAAAGTCTCCAGGAGCGTGCTGGAAAGAGACACACAAGGTCTGGGATCTCCTGAGTGCTGAGCATTCATATAAAGTGCCTGCAATTATGCAACTGGATAAATGACATCTAGGAATTGTATCTATTTAAGATAAATTATGTTTTAAGCCTATGTCAATTCAAAGACACTGGGTATTTGCAAAATATTAAGAGTTCTCCATGAACAAGTTAAAGAGCATGTAAGTGATCAGATAAGAGAATTCCTGAACTTTTGGCCAAGTGGAAGGAATAACTCAGAATAAAATTTTTCATGCCATGTCAGATGTTTTTACTATCCCACTGTAGAAAGTAAGCTGCAAGAAACCAAATTAGACTTTCTCAGGAGGTTCAGGCCCCTTTTCTGAGAAGTGGTGGTGTGTGCACTATTAATTATCTGCAAACACAAAGTTAAAAAGGTTAATTTCAACTCATTATTATTATAATACTTCAAATACCATATTATTTCCCTATTTGCCAATGGATATTCTTCTAATGTTTTAAATACTACACACTTCTTCCCCATCTGCCAATGGGCCCTGCAGGCACAGAGAGCAAAGCCTGCAGGTCAGAATATTAAGAACAAAAATCCTCAGTTGATTTCACTGGCACCATCAGGATTATCTTTTCTCAATAATTAATGTAATTAATTGCAAGAGTATATATATGCCTGTGATCCACCTCTGTGGAAGATGCTGCTGTTGTATTCACGGGGTTTTTTTGGTTGGCACTTCAATAACCACAACCTAAGATATGAATGGAAAAGAGACACTGCAGCTACAATTGATTCATTTTCTGCCTCTAATGAAATGAGGGATTTTACAACTCCAAGAATGTGAGGTAAACAATTAGGGAGTTGCTGCTGTTTGCTGTTGCTTAGGGTGAGGGAGCCTGCAGTGCACGACATGGGTGAAAACCAGAGCCGGATGAAGGTTTCTGTGCTGGAGCACAAAGACCCCTCTCTTGATTTCAAGCAACCATCCAAAAATAAAACCCGTAAGAAGTAGTTGTCAAATCTAACAATTCAATTCTTTCCCAATGCTGATCTAAGTTGGTGCTGTAAATGGCTACCTAAAAACAGAGACTAGACAGGAATAAAAAAGGAATAAAGGACGAATTTATTTGAAAGGCCTTCAGATGTACACTTTTGGGATCCAGAGGCTCCTACCTCAGTAGATCCCAAAATGGACGACAGGTCATGAGTTCTTCACACTTTTATGTCAGCATAAATTCACCAACCAGAACCCAGCCAATGATGGAATTTCCCCAAGCTTGCCCCCCTCTCCCCAAGATGATGGTTTACACTTTTTCAGCCTAGGACGATCTAGGTGCCCTTGGAGAGCGAGCTGGAGAGGCTTTGTTATGTCTGTCTTAGCATGAGAGAACAGCACTTAACAAGCTACAGGAAACTTCAGAGTTACACTAGCAGTACAGGATTGGAAAAATATAAAAGTTAAAACCTAAGGCATCATTGCCACTAGTGAACAAACATTCAAAATCCCTCCTATTTTAATGAAAGAGAATATGTCTTCTATTGCTGTGAGGACACCTTCTGCCTCCTCCCAGGAAGCTTGATGATCTCTATCTTGAGAGATCAAACTCAAACACGACAAATGAGTTTCTGCATCTTCACTTCTCTTTCTTCTGGATGGTAATTAAAACAGGCAGACAGGTTGACTTCCTTTTATTCACTTCAGTTAATGAAACTGTGATATTTTGCCAGTGCCTGTCACTTTCACACCAGAGGTAGAAATTTTGCTAAGTATCTTCATTACTCAAGGCTTCAAGAAACAATGACTAGAAACATTGCATTGTTAGGACCCTGAATCCTGCTAAGAAGGAGCACATCTTCTAAGCTTCTAAGTCACCTGGCTAATTTTGAAAAGCTAGCCTGAGTGTTAAGTCACAATTCGTGGCCATTAAAGGATAGGAAAGTTCACAGGAGGTTCTAAGTGCAAGTGCAGGCCTGCTCCGTGGTAAGAACACGCACTTCCTATGCCAACTGGCAGGATAGAGGCTGAGCATCCAACCAAATCTTACTCTGGCCTCCATTTAGACCCTCTCACTTCCATCAGACCTTGAGCAGCTCTCTGTGACGACAGGCAGTGCCCCAGGAGGATGATTAAAGATCAGGCACGAAGCTCGTTTACAAATTGTGAGAGTAAATTTACAGCCCAAAAACTGAAGAAAGGCATTTTTCCTCTCTTAACAGAACTGTGCTGTGTTTACTGAAAATATTCGGAGCAGGCCTCTTCCCCAGTAGACACAGACGTGCAGCTCCACTGGAGTTAATGGAGCTGGACTGATTGACACCAATGGAGAAGCCAGCTCAGGATTTGACTGGTTTAATACTAAATAGATTTCATTCAGACTCTAATTTCAGCGCTCTGAACCCTCCCTCAGGCACTCATTTGATATCCTGCATGGCTAATTTGTACTCAACATAAAATATGAATATTTGCTGTTGTTTCCAGAACTAAAATATTCAGCCTACCCATGCATGCCAAAGTCAGCTTCCCCTGTACACTTTAGAGTCATAAGAATGTGCTGTAAGAGGCATACCTGTGCATTTGGGAATGCACCTGAAAAATTAGAAAAACATTTTTGACTGCTTACTGAATCTCTAATTGCAGACCCTGATGTGTTTACTCCCCATGCAATTGCACAGCAATTAAAAGAACCATTTGCACACCTACAAATTCTGAATTTAAGCACATTCTTATTTTGAGAACTCAAATCCCACTGAAGCAAGGCAAGAAAACTTCTTGCCTAAGGCAATTTTTCCTAAAATGAGGAATAAGGACTCAAGAACGGAAGGCCCGTGCCTGAAAGGAAAGTCTGCAAAGGTGGAAAAAAAAAATCTCTGCCAGCTCCCACTCAGGAACAGCAGTGAAGCCAGAGAAACACTGCAGTTCCAAACTGCATCATGTTTAACCTGACAGAGCCAGAGGTCAAGATACTAACTGGACGTGTTGCTCACAATTAAATGAAGAGCAGCACCAGTAATCTCATCGGTGCAAAGTAGCACCAGAACTTACTTTCTACCTTATAAATGGAGCTATCACCTGCATGGGAGTTGATTCAATTCTTTGTCTCTTTTCAAAACACTTTGTGTAATCTCTCCTCATGATGTGAAGTTTTTTTATTAACAAGAGAAGAAAAATATTGGCATACAGTGAGATACACACGTGTAGACTTTAAGCTGTGTGACACAGATATATGTCCTGATACTTTGTATGATGATCAGGTCAGGGAAATGATATCAAACAACTGCTATGGACCTAAACTTAGCAAAGACTTTGCACTATGAGGTACCAGAAGATTTACAAGAAGCAAGTCAACAATCTTAATATTAATGTATTCCATTCCATATTCAAGCCATAGCCTACATAATTTTCACTGTTAACCAGGCTGGCAGAAACAGCCCTCCAGTCTTGTCAGTATGATCTATATTTTTTTAAAAAACAAATATTCTACGACTAATTTCTCTCTCCTGAAACAGAATGATGATGAACCCTGTGCTTTAATTCCTCTGCAGTTATAACTCTGGCTACAGCCTGGAGTTTAAAATATTCTTTGCCAACTATCACAGGCTCGACTGAGCATAGATCTTCCACCAGCAAAGATTTCAGATGAAGTTGAATTTTAAGTACTAGAAGTAGATTTGTTTGGCAAATGGAAGTCTTACTAGGCATTTAACAACTGTTCACACACAGCCTGGAAAATTAAAATTTAGCTGATGAAACCAACATCTTCACAGAGAAAGAAAGAGCATGAGCACATCACCATAACCAATTTGTTTCCAGAGAGAACTCAGAGAAAGCAAGTAAAGAAAAGGTATCCCCTACAAGCTAAAACCAAAAGAAATAGGTTAGATTTAGAGTTGGTTCAAAAACAGTGCAGGCCAACAAGGCACCACCTCTGTGCTAACAGAGGCTGCTCTGGGTCTGATCCAGGGTATGGCAGAAGAAAAACATTTCAATCATTCAAAACAAAACCCCAACACCAGACTATTCAGTTTTGCCTTTAGGTAACATTTCCTACAATACTTATGGGATTTTTCCTAATGCAGCACACCTTTTTCTTCTCAAAAGCAAAATCTTTCAACAAATTTGGTAGACTTTTTGAACTAAATGGCTTCACTAACAAAATATATACTAAAGTCTTTCTTCTTTTGTAAGCCTATATACTTTCTGATATATGCCCCAAATCTTTTGGTTCAGTTGAAACAATTGACAGTGACAAAGTTTTATTTGCGCATGAGAAAGGTGATTGATGAGGCTGACCCACTTTATTCAGCCTCACAGATAAAAACACTATGTTGAACATTAGATCTGGTCTCTACATAACCACGAAACCACAAAGCCAAAAAAGTTAAAGCCTGCTGAAAAGAAAGAAGGTAGGCCCAGATTTACAACCTCAAGAAGGTGAGGGTTGCCACAGTCGGTTTTAACAGTACAGGCATAGATACAAGGGTGAAACAGAAGAGTAGGCCTGTATAATGTCCTCTTTTACAGACATATGCACTACAGCTAAAAAAAAAACCAAAAAAAACCCCAAATGTAATGATTTCCAAAACAACACAGATCTTGTGCCTGAGTGAGGAGGGCACTGCAAAACCCTTAATACAACAGTAACACACATATTTTTCAATCATGCTGCGAAGTCTCAGGCACATTGCCATGGCGTGAGATGCTCCGAGGACATAAACAGATTTACCTCTATATTTCTAAAACTCCTCTGTTGTCCAGTCCTACTTACATTTTCCTTTCTCTGTGAAAAATGCATGTTCATTTATGTTTCTTAATATAACTCTCACTTTGGTGCCTAAAGAGAACAGAACAAACAACCTCTGAAAACACCAGTCACTGAAGTTCTGTGCAGTAAAAATAAGGCAGATATTTTGAGGTATGGTCTCAGTATACAGCCCTTCAGGCAAGATTGATTATCTCAGCAGTTTTCCTTTAAAATAAATAAATGTCCAGCACCATTGCCAGAAGAGGAAAAATTTGGGCTGTTGGAGCTGGTGGGATGGGAATAATGCACTGCAAGGAAAAGAAGTCTTCTGCAAAAACTTCCCAACAGCAGCAATGGCTGGTTTATAGTAACATAAAGTATTTTGTTTGCCCATGGACATTATGTGAGGCAAAGATTTCTGCTGCTTTTTAAATAAGTTCTGGAGAAGCTCTCATTCTTATTTCAAAAAGTTATATTCTCTGTCCACAGTTGGAAGAAATTATGTCTTTCCACCAAAAAAAAGAAAATCCATAATGTACATGAAAGTGTTCAGATGAGAGAACAAACAGCTTTCCCTGGAATACCATAGGAAGAACTGAAATACTTCCTATTTTCCTCCATAAACACCTGCTTTATGAACACCTTTGCATCAGCAAAACAATCAAACACCTTTTCCACTAACCCAAACTTCAGCTGAGAATAGATGGAGAATGATGCCAAATCAACAGGAATTCAAAAGTAGCCAAGAGTCCTCAAAGCTGAACCGTGGTGCATTGTGGAGTCTGACCTGAAGCAATAAAAACCTGCCAGTGTTTTGGATTTTTACATAGGCAGACAGAGAAACCCACCATGCATAATAGATATATCTGACTTCTAAGACTGAGCTATGCCTTTCATGTATAAAAAATAACTGTGTTCCAGCACTGGCTGTTTTGGTGACCTTCATGAGACTTTAAATGAAATATTGCATATAGTGGGGCTTCAGAGATTATTTTTCTCGAGAAAGAGCTAGATCGCTCTTGTTTCAATTAATATTTCAATCTCACAGAACACTGCCTAATCAAAAAATGAAAGGGGTCCCCTTTCAAAAATTGAACTCAGTAATTAAAATAAAGATTAAAAAATAACATGGAATCCTTATGTGGCCATAGCAGTATAAATACACCTCAAGATACTATAGCAACGCTTGCTCTTTTATTATTAAATAAAGTATCTTGCAGGCTCATAAAACAACAGTCAATGCAGTTATTTTGGGTGTCGCTTCACAGAGCACTCATTCCTCTGCTGTTCCTCTTCTCTTGAGCTTGTCTTACTGAGACACTAGAGGTCAGCCTCCCAAAGAAAACTATCCACTGCTTGGCTTTAAATCCATGAGGAATTTTGGCACTTGGAATTTAACACATTCAGAAGCGGCACTGGAAATGCAGCAATCACGGAATTGTGGAATATTCTGAGTTGGAAGGAACCCACAAAGATCATAGTCCTGCACAGGACCAGCCCCAAGAATCACATCATATGCCTGAGAGAAGTGTCCAAACATTCACTGGTCTCTAGCTGCCTTGGTGCTGTGACCACTTCCCTTTCCTCCCCAAAGAACAGAACACTGCTTTTTCTTTGCTTGTTTAATTACCACTGTTGCATTTACCAGGAAAATATAATTAATGAACAACCCGATGGCCTTCCCGGTGAAAACAGATGAATTTGGGCATAAGGGAAGAGCAACACATGTCATGTACCTCAACTTTCTCTCTTTACAGTGTCTCCCAAAACAGTCTCATATCCAAGTTTGAACTTTACACTGGATGCATAGGCAACTACGGGGACTGAAAACTGGTGCAAGGCACCACTGGAAGTGATGCCTTAAGTTTTAACTTTTATATTTTTCCAATCCTGTACTGCTAGTGTAACTCTGAAGTTTCCTGTAGCTTGTTAAGTGCTGTTCTCTCATGCTAAGACAGACATAACAAAGCCTCTCCAGCTTGCTCTCCAAGGACACCCAGACCGTTCTAGGCCCAAGAACTGTAAACCTTCATATTGAGGAGAGGGGTGAAAGCTTGGGGAAATTCCATCATTGGCTGGGTTCTGGTTGGTGAATTTATGCTGATATAAAAGTGTGAAGAACTCATGACCTGTTATCCATTTTGGGATCCACTGAGGCAGGAGCCTCTGGATCCCAGAGTGTACCTCTGAAGGCCTTTCAAATAAATACCTCCTTTATTCCTGTCTAGTCTCTGTTTCTAGGTAGCCATTTAAGGCATCAGAACAGGTTCAGTGTGGGGTCACTGTGTGCTTGGTGTCTGCAGCACTCAAACTGTGCCGACAGGCTGAGGTTCCTGGGCTTGTTCAGCTTGAAGAGTTGGGTTTGGAGGAAGGACCATCTCTGAGAACATTCCAAAAAACACAGAGCCAAGCCCTTCACAGCACTGTGGGGGGATGAGGAGCAAAATGCATAAATGCAAACGGGAAGGGTTATACCTGTACACAAGGAAAAATTTTATTGCCTTGGTGCAGTCCAGAAGCAACAGAAGTTGCTCAGGGAAATGCAGTCTCTACTAGTGGAGATTTTTGAGGTCCAAATGGATAATTCTCTGAGTAGCCTGACATCTCTGACCAGCTGACCTCGCTTTTAGCTGGAGTTTGGACTAAAGTCCTGAGGTCCCTTTTAACCTGAATGGCTTTCAGTCTTTTCATTTCAGGATATGCTGTTTAAAAAGTCTGTGAAGGATATTCCCTTTTTAATCTTTAATCTTAACCATGAAATTACATAGAGCTTCCCAAATAAGGGGAGCAAAAATTAGATCTCAGTCTTACTCATCATTACTCTGTAACACAATCACTCCTATTTCAGGTTGAAAGGCTTTGCACAAAGGCAAAACCTTCTGAGATAGCACTGACCTGTCCTTCTCATCCCAGAGAAGAGCCACAAGCACTTTAGGGTGGCAGAAGTCACTTCAGCTCAACATGCAACAGTAGTTAAGAGTCCACAGCAGCAGTACACAAGACATCAGGACAGGAGGTGAGGCAAAGCAATAAAACCATTAGAAAAATCAATCAGCACAACATTTTGGCAACTACCAGAAGAGAATTTGCAGACTCAAGGTGGGAAATCTCTGTTGTGACAAAGTCAGTCAGTAAGGTGTCAGACAGCTAAATGCAGGGGTAGGGCAGCCCTGCTAAACCTCCTCACAGCCAGGTTCACTTCTGTTTTGCTCAGTCTAGTGAGCATTTCCTTTGTTTGCTTATTTTTCTGAACAGCCTTTTCATCTCCAACCATTCCCCTCTCCCTCCTCCAACCATTTGTCTTTTCCATGGCTGTTTTCACACTCAATTAGCTCTCTTTCCTCCATCCTTTCTCCCTAGGCAGGCACCACTGCACTCCTTTAGCCATAACCACTCCCAAATCTGTCATCCCCAGCTCTTGCAGAGCTAATGACCAGCAGGGACCACGAGAAGCCACAGGTGACATCCCACATCGCCTGTGAGATAGGGACGAGCAGCAGCTCTGCCTACAGTAACGTGACTGAGCATGCACATCCTCCAGCTGCCAGAGAGCCATCGGAGCAGCTCCATGGCACTGACGAAGGTCTGTGTGACTCGATGAAAATAAAGGTGGAAGAGAGACAAAACTGGGGATAAGGCTAAATGGAACTATTTCCAGGAGCTGCATGCATCTAAATTAGGACATGAGCAAAAGGATGGAGAATGGGTGAATGATATTTTATCCTCAAATAGAAATAGAGAGCATCATCGCAACTTCTAGCCAAAAGTAATGCAATGCATAATGTGTTTCTATCCTCTATACATCAGCGGGGGGGAAAAAAAATCAACACAAATCTGTTGCAGACACAGTAGCATACATCAGTTGAAGAATTACGAGTTGTTTTATAAGGAAGTTGTATTTTCAGAAAGGCAGAAAATCTTTGGGCTTGTTGGGGGGAGGTGTGGTTTCTCTTTTTTAGTGCCCTCTTCTCTCATTTTACAAAAGCTTATTATTTAAACCAGGCATTTGGGATCTATACTGGGGATCAGAGACATGAAAGCCCAGCTTCAGTGAGGCTGAAGTTCCTGAAATCCTCTGCCAAGCTGGATCTTACTGAACCTGTGTCACAAGGGACAAAACCAGCATAACTCTGTCTCAGTAAGAAATTGCCTCCACAATCACTTCCAGCACACACAGTAGGATCATCTAAGGAGGAAGGCTAAGAAACAGCTGTGGAAGTAGAGGGAAAGGAAGACAGACAGGAAACAACTGCAAAGGATCCCTCCTCCCTCCCTACATAATTTAAGCCGTGTATTTATGAAACACAGCGAAGGTCTAATCACGTCAGCTCGCAATGAACAGTTAAGTGCAATTAGCCACAGTTTCAAGCTGGAGGGAACAATTCTTTTTATTACTGCTAATTAACGTACAGGATGTGGTGTAAGATTATTTTCCCCTAATTCTAACAAAGCAACTGCCAGGGGGGAGGTGTTCTTCCCCTGACTCCTGGCCCGGCTCTGTTCCTTGTTTCAGTGTCCCATGTCCCGAAAAGATGAGATGAGGCTTCTTTCTGCTGTTTCAGAGCTTGTTTATTTCTGGTTCTTATCAGAGTTTCAGAGGCACAGACTGTGCTGTGACCTCCAGGAACACGAGGGCACAATGGAAATGGCTACCAGAAGCAGGTAGCTTTTATATCTATTATCAACCAGTTAGGAAACTTTACGTATCTTATTTTGTTCCCAAAACCAGTGAATATCAACCTTATTGACATGTCTCCTCTACACTAAATCCTATCTACCAATTAACAAGTCACAGGAACTCATGTCAGAGGGAAAAAGGAAGAGAAGGAGAAGAGAGAAGATGAACAAGAAGCAGCCAACACCCTAAAATCTCCATGTTGGCTCTATATAATATATATAGCAAAACCTAAAAACTACAACTACACACTCTGTGGTACACTAAACAACCATCTCTTCATTTCTCTGTTGCTCTCAGCTCATCCAGAAGTGAGGGCAAATGCTCCCACAAGCTTGGTTCACAGGCCAAGCCTTTTTTGTGGAGCTCTGAGGGTAAAGCAAACACCCAGAGGAGCAGGAAAAGTTCCCAAGCTTTTCCTGACTCCAACAGCAACCTCAGCCACTCCATTGCTTTCCTCTTTTAATATGTCAGGTTTCAACCCTGCCTTCTCTGCTGCTCATCACAGTCTCATGCCACTTATTCTTCTGTTTTCATCAGTTCTTTGGAATTTTCGAGCTGTGTAATTTCTGTCCATATCACAAATACAGCAAAGCATTAAGGTATTTAAACATTTTCTTAGCATAGGTGTGTAGTCCCACTAACTTCAATGGGTCCCTCAGAGCTGGATTACAAAGAATTTGATTTCAGCAGATATTTTCCTGAAAATTGTGGTTTTAATGGTTTTTGTTTGGATTTTTTTTTTGTGTGGTTTATTTGGTTTTTGTTTGTTTGTTTGTTTTCCATTTCTACTCTCAGGCCTGTGAAAGGGAAAAAAATAAAGCTATCCTTTTTTAAATTTTCTTATCTTCAAATTATTTGTGATCTGCCATCCTCACTGAATCAATTATCAGCACTTCCTTCTGCCATCTTCTCCTGACAATCAAGAACTGGGACTATGGAGCCAGGTCCAGCTTTACAGCTTTGATGCCTTCTTGGTAGCATTCCAAAACAATCTGCTATATGATCATCCTGGTGGATGCTATTGCCTCCTTATTCCTCTTTGTCTTTGAGGTTGATTAGGACTGTTTCTAATTCTTGGGGAGATTGATATGAATTTGGCTACCACATAATTCCCTACAGCTGTATTATTATAACAGAAAATTATAGCCTTTTACCAAATCCAGCACATTCTGAGCTCTCAGAATGCAGGCAGCTCTACTCAGCACATTTCAGCCTGGCAAGCCTTTCAAAAGAAAAAATTTGCATTTAAAATTCGCCTCTCCTGATTTGTGGCATAATGATAGGCCACAATGGGGAAAAGCTTGCGCTCCTCTTGTATTTCATCTAGATTGGATAAAGAGAAAGATTACATTGTCCAGAGAGTATTTGTGAGAAATACTAAAATCCACTGAAGAGGCCAATACTCAGACATAGGCTTGATACTCTTGCAAGGCAAAAGGAGCTCAGGATTTTTAAGAATATATGCCACAATCCTGTATGTTACTCTGCCATTCAATTCAATTAATGAAACAACACAGCACCAAAAACCAGAAACAATGTAAACCTCAATTAGTCAATAATTAGACTCTAATAATAAGAGGGGGAAGAGCACTACCTTTCCTTACATTTTCATCTGAAGCACCTGATACAACCCATTACTGTTGGATATGGACGCCAGGGCAAATGGACCACAAGGTCAGTGCAATGCTTCCCAGTGCCTCCCCCTCGTCACTGCCATGTCCTCATCTGCTGCAGCTCCCAGGAGACACCAGGATCAGAGAAAACATTCCTCAGAGATGGTTCACTTGAATCAAGGGTTAAAAAGAA
>VZRF01010478.1:0-33870 GCA_013396875.1 Vireo altiloquus | reverse complement strand
TGAATATTTGATCAGAATGTGAGAATGTGACAGGGACTAGTCCTGTGTAAGTGTCTCTGGAACGAGGACAAAACAGTTCTGTCTAGGAAATGGTGTGGCTGGGGACATGTGCTGCAGTGTGGCTCGGGTCACGCCGTGTGACTGCCTTTCCTTACAGGACCTTCTTGTCCCTGCTGGGCTTCTATTCCCATTTACAGCTCGTTTAGGCTTTCCTGATTTGCAGGGGAAACAGATGCACTCGGAAGACTTAATTTTCTTCAGAAGGTACAGGGATAAAGCCATCCAGATTCTTACCAGGCAGAACTATGTGGAATTACATAAGAGCCGAAGAGATAACCACTTGTTTGTTCAGGTTTTTTTTTTTGTTACGTGTCTGTTCCAAGTAGAAATAAATGGCAGAGACCTTGGCTTTACAAGCTAATTTACCATCTGCCTCTCATCTAGTACGTACAGCCTGCATCTTTTGTGTAAGAATCATATTTCTTCCGGCTTCACATGTTTAGGGTAATGACAAATGTTGTTTATAATTGCAGCGCATCTGCTGCAAAAGAGAGGAGAAGATAGAAGATGGAGTGGCCAGGTTCCTGGGTAAATGAGGATGGACCTGTGCCCTGTTTCTTGCTGAGCTTTACAGGGTAGGCTTTTATGCCAGACAGAAAAAAGAAGTTTCAACTGAAGTGGTGCACCTGGTTAATATGAAATTTAAAGAAAAAAAAAACAAAAAAACCACGAACTGAAGCTTTTAATACTCTTGTTAAGCAATGGAGTTAAATTCTGCCTTGTTGCATCTGTTTTGTGCTTTTGAAGCAGTCAAGTGGATGGGGCTGCANTCTGAGCTTACTAGCTCACTATGGCAGATTTTTGTTCTCAGGGGTTTTAGTATCTCATAGTTTGGCCTTGTGTTCTCTGAGAAATTATTTGCTTCACACTTCCCTGTAGCATTGTTCTTGTGGGTAAACTGGGGAGACAGTCAGAACATGATCCTACTCAGAATGTGTCAGGCCCTGCCTCAATTGCTTTTTAATTCACATCTGCACCCCTTAAACTGGTGGATGCCTTTGTCTTCTGTTAGAAAACAGTGTTTGGTCTTATTATTAAAATTAACACGTCAAGACTTACAAGAAATAACATGCAAGGAGAACCCCTGCAAAATTTACATGGTAGCTTAGCACGTGGGAATGAACTGATCTGGATTTAAAATTAAAGCTTTGCAAACTGAAAGGTGGGTGTTCATTCTCAAAATGAATGTCCTTGAGGCAAAACCCAAAAGCATTAGCCATGCTTTACCCCCAGAACCTCTGGGACTTGCAGGAGGATATGTGTCTTACCTGAGATTGGGGAGTTTGGGTCACCGTGCCCAGAGTCCTTTCCTTTGCAGCAGGCACCTGAGAGAACTGACTACCCACCTGCTTGTGGGATTATTTCATTTAAAAACTTCAATAAAAGACCCTGTTGAAACATGACATCCATGTCAGATGACAAAATGCCCCTCTGTTTTTTTAGGTATTCTTTCCAAAGGACAGCACATGCTATTAATATTGCCAAATCTTTCATCAGAAACTTCTGCACAAGGTCTTTTATCTCTTATCAGAAGCCTTGGGACAGTAGGAAGCTGAGGTGTTGGTGGTTCAGATTGCCTGCCCACTGTGCCAGCTTTGAACCCAGCAGCCAGCAATTTTTGGTTAATACCACTGATAGAGAGGACAACAAATCCACAAGCTCTTACTTACCATGTGGAAAATTTGGTTTCCTTCTGTGAAGGAAATTTACGATCAGAACTTTGGTCTCTAGGGCTGGCAGAGAGTTACTTCTCAAGCCCAGGACCAAGCTTTAACAGACATCTTATTCTTTATATCAAAGTCTGTATTAATTAGGAAATAGAAAGACGAAGGGTCCCCAAATTGTCCAAATGTAGTCACTTTTTCACCAACTTCATGAGAAGAATACATAACACAATATATATGGAAGAATTACTGCCCTTTTCGAACAATTCTTTACGCTGTTCATCCCCAGGTATGATGGAAAAGGGTGATGGCACAGACAGAGAAGGCCAAACAGTTTTGGCTGTTTTCTGTAACCTTGAACCTCAGTAGCTTCCTACAAGTAACTAAGGAGGCCTGCTGAAATATCCCATTAATGATTATTTTGAAAGTGCCTCCCTTGCAATTCTGTGCTTTGGTGCAGACATTTGAGTTTAATTTGGCCTTTGGTCACTTTATCTCTTAGAAAAGAAGATGTGAGTGAATATTTGATCAGAATGTGAGTAGGGGCGTAAAATACAGCAGGACTAGTCCTGTGTGAGTGTCTCTGGAACGAGCACAAAACAGTTCTGTCTAGGAAGTGGTGTGGCTGGGGACGTGTGCTGCAGTGTGGCTTGGGTCACGCCGTGTGACTGTGTTTCCTTACAGGACCTTCCTGTCCCTGCTGGGCTTCTATTCCCATTTACAGCTCGTTTAGGCTTTGCTGATTTGCGAGGGAAACAGATGCACTCGGAAGACTTAATTTTCTTCAGAAGGTACAGGGATAAAGCCATCCAGATTCTTACCAGGCAGAACTATGTGGAATTACATAAGAGCCGAAGAGATAACCACTTGTTTGTTCAGGTTTTTTTTTTTTGTTACGTGTCTGTTCCAAGTAGAAATAAATGGCAGAGACCTTGGCTTTACAAGCTAATTTACCATCTGCCTCTCATCTAGTACGTACAGCCTGCATCTTTTGTGTAAGAATCATATTTCTTCCGGCTTCACATGTTTAGGGTAATGACAAATGTTGTTTATAATTGCAGCGCATCTGCTGCAAAAGAGAGGAGAAGATAGAAGATGGAGTGGCCAGGTTCCTGGGTAAATGAGGATGGACCTGTGCCCTGTTTCTTGCTGAGCTTTACAGGGTAGGCTTTTATGCCAGACAGAAAAAAAAGAAATTTCAACTGAAGTGGTGCACCTGGTTAATATGAAATTTAAAGAAAAAAAACAAAAAAACCACAAACTGAAGCTTTTAATACTCTTGTTAAGCAATGGAGTTAAATTCTGCCTTGTTGCATCTGTTTTGTGCTTTTGAAGCAGTCAAGTGGATGGGGCTGCACCAGCAGAGCATGGCCACTGTAATTTTTTTTCAGTCATGATGCAGTTATTACCTCAAGTGCTTTGAATATTAAGCACTCTAATAACACCAGCATGGCAGGGCTAGAATGGGTAAATGAGTATCCAATTAAAAGAAAGGGGATTGGAGCTAAATATTTGCAATTAGAGGAAGAGCATTTTCTTTTTCTGGGTCAAAAAGCCACAAACTGCAGCCAGCTTATTGGCAATGGATATCAAGGCCTCACAGCCTAAAATGCTATTTGAGGCTCATAAAGCTGAAGCCTGTGGGTGGCTGTCTGGGATGGAGTTCCTCTTCCTTCTCCACTTGGAGAGGTGAAGGTCTTATGCTGTCACCAGAGAAATGTGAGTCAGAAAGGCAAGGACAGTACAGAGGGGCACATCTGTGCACAGCTGGCAGTGAAAAGTTACTCCCCTGGGTTTTCATTTTGACCCTGAATCCTGAAGAATTACTTGTAGAAGAATTTGCCCCAGAGGAACAGAGTGACAGTACATAAATAAAAAGATGATTGATGGGAGACTTTTTGGAAAACCAGTTGGGTCAGTCTGTTTTGTACCCAGAACTGCTGAGTTCTTTACAAGGAGTGTGCAAGAGTGTCCAGTGATAATGATTGTAAAAATTACACTGTTAGTAGTGGCTGGAGCTGGTGGAACTTTGAGACATGAGAGGATTCCTTCTGCCCTGGTGGAACAACACAGAACCTGTGGCAGCCTTGGTTCTGTAATTCCAAGTCCAGTTGGTGGTGAGGCAGGGCACCCAGCCAGCTCTGTGGACCAGCAGGAGGACAGAGGGCTTTTCCAGCACCCTCCCAAACACAGATAGCACTTGGGCAAACCTGAGCAGCCCCAGTGTCTCACTGCTGCTCCTCCTCTCCGGCTGTCTGTGGATTGCACACACACAAACACACAAAAGATCTCTCCCCCAGTGGGTTTTGGACACTCTGTCCATCCAAGCAGTTCCTCAGACTCTGGTCTCCTGCAGCTGTTGGTACCTGGACCTACAACCCCTCAGATTTGCAACCTCTCACTCCAGCAGCTGGAAAACTTCTGCTGCTCACGCTGAGACCATGGTGGTGTTGATGTCAGGATGATTTTTTACCTTTTATTTTTGCCCTCTTACGTACCCTTTTATATAGTTTCCATGTATTCTTAGTGCTTTTAGCCCACATACTTTTAATTTTTTTAAGTTTGATAACTTAGCTGAAAACCCACTGTTCTGTTAGGCCAGGAGACCAAACACCCTGGGAGCCCCAGACACCAAGGTCTTCTCCAGAACACATTCTGTAAACTCAGATTGGTCCATCCAGGGGGAATATACCTCAGAACGAGGGGTTCACTCGAGTCTCTCATTGGGGAATCTTTGATAGATGTGCTAATTTGCAAGGCCTATAAATTGTATACGTGATCTATCATGTGTATGTGTGCATTTTGGGGCATTCCACCTGGATAAAGTGCTGCACCTAAAGATCCTTAAATAAATACCAAGGTAAAAACCCCTTTTCCCCGTAACCGTGTTTGGTTTTTAATTTTAAGACCAGGAAAAGGCAACAGTGTGTCCTGCACATGAACTCACAGTGGTGAGGGCATTCCCACGTGGGAAAGCTGGGAACAGTGCTTAGCAGGAGTGCAGGCTGGACTGCAGCGATTAGGATCCCTGTCAGGCAGGTGTAGCTGCCTCCTTACATGCTTCTGGCCCCTTTAATCCTCATTTCCATCTACTTCCTCAGGCCTGCTCCTCCTCAGTCCTTGATCCATCCCTTTCCCTGCCTTTTGCAGTTCTCCTAAATGTCCACTCTGTAATTCCCATAGCCACCCCTTTGGCTGGTTTTCCACCATCCCAAACTTCTGTTCGCCCTGCATGACATGGTAAAGTACAGCATTCCAGGGAGAGAATCTCCCTGTGGACTCATCTTGGTGGGCTTTCCTCCAGGCACAGTAGTCCTGTCCTTTTCATTTTAACATCTTCAGAGTGGCCAGTTCAGGGGGCTGTGTCCTCTGAGCCTCAGCTCAGTCTCTGTGCTCACTCTGACTGGCCTTTTGTCACATAACTGAGCACACACCATTTTTAGACCTTCTTGACTGAATTGATATTTCTAAGCTTTGTATTTAAAAATAAATGAAATAATGTGGCTGGCCAGTCATTTATTTAAGCCCATGAAAAGTTTCCCTGTTCCACTGAAGTGGAACTCACATCAGGCACATTTTTACCCTCTCATATGAAAGTTTCAGGAAAGTTGCGAGTGACTGCAAATAGGGAATGGAGCTGCTGCACTTGTGATTATAATAAATCAGGTTCTGCTGTCTTAAAGGCTGAGTTATGACAATATGTGTGAGCTGCTATATCACAAACAGTCTGAGAAGCTTGACAGACATCCCTGAAGGAGGTTGACTATTTGATTTCTTGCCTGGGAGAATGATGATGTAAACCTGAAGGAGAAATACATAACCTGAAGTATTCCCATGTCCATGAACCCTGGGGTTACTGTAAGACTTGGTGTTCATGGAGAATGATGGTCTCTTGTGCAGTGGTGTGACATCTGGGGGCACCAAAAGAAAGATGAAACCTCAGAATATACATGATAATACTTAAGAGATTTACTCTTTGGTCTCCAAGCAGAGGTATGGGCATCAGTCTCCTGAATCCCATATATTCTGTACACATTCTAAAACCAACCAAATAAATAAGAATAAAGCAGGCTTTCCCATATGGGGCACGGCTGTGATGTTTTAGCACTCATCTTTTGATTCTTATTGACAGGCAGTAAAAATAAACTCCCCGAGCAAAGTGAATTGGGACAAAAGGTGGCACGCGTTTTACAGTAAATAAAAATAACTTCAAAGCCAACCTACAGTTCTTCTCAGATGTTCATACTATGCTACTCCAAAAGTACAGGCCCAAATGAACCTTGGAATCACTGCAAGGACAAATTGCACAGAGTTTAGCCAAGAAGAGGTATCAGCATTCTGCCAGGGCTATTGTCTTATGATAGAACATTTTGGACCAAATTAACAGAAATTACAATAAAGTTTGTTGAAGGAAGGGTATGGTCTAATACCCAGAAGAAACTTTTCTACTTATTTGTATGTTTCACTGCTAAAACTGCATTCTAAAAAACACAGAAGCCGATGGTAATTAATTTTAAATGTCAGTGTTGAATGTCACCAATATGCAAGGCATGTTTACATGGTGATGGAATGTGTCAGCAGACACCATGCAGTATAGGTGTGTCTGAAACCATCAGAGGATCTGCTTTTAGGGCGCTGAGAGAAATGTGTTAGAAGTATTTGTACGTGCATTGTTTCTTATATATAAATATGTTCAATATGTATACATTTAATATGTCTATATGACTACCTGTAAATATAAGTTAATATATATACATGCACGCAGGCTATATAAATATATATACCTATATGTGTTATATATAGATATTTATAGATCATCTCTGTTTTCATATTTAGATGTATGCACATACACTCAGGTACATTTATTTACGTACAAAAACTGCCTGCGTATCACTGCAACAAATACTTTGAAGATAACATTTTCATCGAGGTGTATATTCCTCCTCCTCCTTTGTAGTGACAAGATGATGTAATTATGGGAAAGCAGCAGCAGCAGCCTGATTTTTTTTTTTTAAATGAAAAGCAAGAGAGTATCGGTTGCTTAGAAGTGGTTCAGGTCTGTTGCTACTGGATTAACAGCATAACAGGCTAAAATAGCAGGAAAAATGAGTGTAAAATGGAAGCTGTTTTATCTGAGCGCCAGTGGTGTAAAGAATGGCAGGAAGAAAAGGCAGCATTTTGCAGATGCTTTTCAGTAGGGACTTATTACATTACGTAAGTTGAGTGATTTTCTGCTCCCAGTCATTTCTCTTGTAATAAGATTGTTTGTGCTTTGTTCTTGTTTCCTTTAGAAGTTTTTAAGAATTGGTGTGAGCTCTCATGTGTAGCAGTGGTGGGTCCAATTCAGACCTGTTTGGGCAATTTTGCCTGTTTACAGCTGCCAACATCATTGTCTGAATTTCCTCATTAGCTGAGCATTTCTGCACACTGCTTTCCTGCTGGGTGTAAAGGAGAGTATGTTTATGTCCCAGATAAATGTCTGCTACTTCTGTTTGTTTGAACAGTGGTTTGCTGGTGAAAACTGGGGGGAGTTGTGTATCATGGAGTGCAGAAGGAAAATACTGAGGTTTTATGTAGAATAATGGGCTTCGATTTGCAAGAGCCACGGAGAACAGAGATAGGGTAGAGATGTTCTTCTGACTGATTTTTCTGGGGACTTGAAACATTCCTTAATTGCACCAGGAAGGCAAACAGCAGCACTGCAGATCCACAGCTGGAGGGCACTTCCCAGGAAGAGCTCTCTGCACGTGGTGGGTGCTCACCTTCCCTTGTGGCTGCATTTGCCTTGCCTGGGCACCTCTGATGTGGGAAAGGGACTGGGAGGATATCACCTGCTTGTGGTCAGCCTGGGGAGGATCCACACTGTGTACCCCTTACACATCTCAGAGCTGTGAGTGTTGCCTTTCCCTGGTCTTAAAATTAAAGCCAAAACACAGTTTATAGGGAAAAGGGGTTTTTACCTCGTTATTTATTTCAGGATCCTTGGGTACAGCATTCATCCAGATGCAATGCCCCAAAAATGCATGCACAGCATCACACCGAAATACACACAATTATAGGCCTTGTAAAATTAACATATTTATCAAAGATTCCCCAGTGAGAAGCTCGAGTGAACCTCTCGTTCTGAGGGACCTTCCCCCTAGATGGGCCTATTTTAGTTTACAAAAATATGTTCTGGAGAGGCCCTTGGTGTCTGGGGCTCCCAGGATGTTTGGTCTCCTGGTTTAACAGTGCCGTGGGGCTGAGCTGAGTTATCAGGACTGGAAAATTACAATTATGTGGGCTAAAAGCACTAAGAATACATGAAACTCTAAAAGAGTATGTAAGAGGGGTATAAAAGAAAAAGCAAAAAAATCATTCTGGCATCATGAGCAGAAGTGCTCTGTGGTCCATTCATGACAGGGATGAGGAGAGTGGGATAGGGGTGACAAGAGCTGTACTGACATTGTCTTTTCTGCTGGCCACCCTGGTACTCCCACACCTCAGGATTTATGTGAGCTGCTCAGTGTCTTTTAGAAGATGTCCCACCTGTCTCCCCTCCTCCAGCTCCCCCATCCACGGTAGCAGCCATTCTGTGCAAGTACTGACACTAAAACCACAGAGGAAGAAGTGGCTGCGGATGCTTCCAGCGTGTTTACAACCGTACACAAGGAAAGGAGATTGGGGATATAGTCTAGATTAACCTCTCCTTTTGTATTGCAGTATCATTATCTAATGAGATCAGAAGCAAAGCCCAGCAGCTTAGTCAGTATTAGAGCGTAGGCACCCATTTCAGGAGGAAGCCTTTGAGAAGAGCAATCTTGAGCCGTCCACCTACACCATTTTCTTTGCGGCTTTGCAAGATGGAAAAAGTGACAGATGTAAATCTCCCCAAAGGCAGTTGCATGTTCTCCTTGTGTGCATTGCCTCCAGACACTTCTGCCCCCCTGCACCACCGACTCAGGGGCGATCTCCGTGGGTGACCCCTGCCTTTGCTGTCCCTGGGCTGCTGGCACAGAAACAACAGCTCTGTTGGAATTTGTGAGGGGCCAGTCTGGTTTCAGGTCATTCACCAGTTACTTCCACCAGACCAGGTCCCATTCTTGGGGTTTAAGTACTTTGGGATTCATGCCCTATTCTCTGCCCTTCCTTCTGCATCAGTTCTGAAAGTGCTTTCCTGGTTTAAGTTCAGCAAACACCCCTCTACAAGAGCATGCCTTGTGCATTTCCCCCAAGCACTATTCTAACATAACAGATGGTGGGATTTTTGTGGGCAAAGCCGAATTGTAATTTTTATTATGTTTTGAATAAACCACTCTATGTGAAACTAACCCTAGTGTGACCTTTGCTTTCCTGACGTATGAGGGTCTTAAGAGCAGTGCTGTAGGAACTGTAGCAAACCCTTCAGTTGTATAAGGACAATTTATGAACAACAAATAAATGGAGAGTGTGGGAGACAGGAATTGAGTAGGTAAGATCCTGTCCCTGCTCCAAGATCTTGAGCTTAATATTTGATGTCAGTAGACTAAGAATGAGGGACCAGGGCATGTGGAGGCTGCTGTGCTAACTGTAATATCAGCTCTAAATACACAAGAATTGTTACAAATATTACAAGTACAGAAGTAGAAACTCATCCATTGGGGGCAGATAGCAGAGCTTAAAAGCAGCGTGTTGGGTTTCACTCCGGTCTTCGTTGGAAGTGGAGCAGTGACTCAGTTTTAACACATACACACTGGAATTTAAAAACATGGCAATATTTTGAAAATGTTGTGATCTGGTAACAGAGCAATGTTCTGTACTTGTGCCATTACCCAGATTGCTGCAGCCCCTGTTAGAATAAGGTAATCTCACCTGTTGGCACAAGGACAAAAAAAGACACAGGTGGTGCATTCATCACTTGCACATAATGATCAGAAGCATTTAGCCAGCACTGAAATGAAAACCAAAAATATTAGAGGTGCTTATTTTTCCATTTGCACACAGGCTACAGCTCTTATTACTGTGCCTTGTTCTGTCACATACACATAGGAAAAACTGCTTGAAAACTGAACTTGTGCATTGCCCATATGGCACTGAACACGCTGTCCTGAGAATGGTCTGTAGCCTGGCAGACCCCAATGGCTTTATCACTGTGTGTAATTCATGTCACAATGGTATTTTAAATTATTCGAAGGTATTACTTATTTTTATGGTATTTTTGAAAACATGGATTGCATGAGCTGTTGTACCTAATAGGCAGTACACCAAATTTTTCCTCAGGTGTCTCACAGCAGTGAGAAACAGGGATGGACACATTCCTAGAATCATAGAATGGATTGGGTTGGAAGGGAACTGAGAGATCCTCTTGTTCCAATCGCCTGCCATGAGCAGGGACACCTTCCACCAGACCAGGCTGCTCCAAACCCCATCCAGCCTGGCCTTGGACACTTCCAGGGATCCAGGGGCAGCCACAGCTTCTCTGGGCGGGACCTCCCCACCCTCACAGGGAAGAATTTATTTCTAATATATAATTTAAATCTACTCTTATTTTAATTTGAAGCCATTCCCCCTTGTCCTGTCACTCCATCCCTTGTAAATAATCCCTCTCCATCTTTCTTGTCAGCTCCCTTCAAGCACTAAAAGGCCACAATTAGGTCGCACCAAAGGCTTTTCCTTTCCAGGCTGATTAATCCCAATTAATCTCCCAGCCTTTCCTCATAGCAGAGGTGCTACTCCTTTGAATCCATGTAGGTTCTTACTGTGTAAGAGCACGTGTACAAATTAGACAGCAACCTAGGCTCTTTTTATCAACAAAAGATTTCATTGTTGGTCAGTGGACTGTAAGTTACTGTGAATTTCATCCAAAAGATGCCAGAAAAGAAAATCTCCACAATTCCAAGGGGACACAGATGTGGTGGGGTGGCCCTGGCCTGTGGCGGAGCACCCACACAGCCACTCCCTCAGTGCCTCCACAGCCCCAGAACAGCAGGGGAGAGGAGAGCTAGAGCTGAAAGCTTGTGGGTGAAGATCAGAGTTGTTCAATGAGTGGAGCCAAGCTGCCTGTGTCCCCTTGGCACACCCAGGGCTACTCTAAAAAAAAGAAAGCCTTGAATTTGTGCGAGCCCTGCCCAGCAATAACCCAAACACAGCATGGTACCAATTCTGCTCCAGAACTGCTCCACTTGGGCTGCTCTGCAGGAAATCCACTCCGTCCCAGCCAGACCCAGCAGAACAGCTCACATTAAATGCTTACATCACAGATGTTGGCAGCTGTTTGAAATGAACCCCATATGGAGATTCCGAGTTCCCAATACCATCGGTGTTGTACGTGGAAGGTTTCCATCTTCCACTCCTTTGAGTCCTGCAGTGTTGCCTTGTGTCCAGGCTGTCCTGAATCCCTGCTTTTGATCCCTGAGCCTGTGCCTCTGTAGTGATTTCAGTGGTGCTGTGTTGTTTGGCAGGAGAGGAGTGTGGAGAGTACCTGTGATTTTTAGGATCAAAGCATGTTTTGACGTGACGTGGATATTCTTCTAACTGTGTCCCTTCATTATTCCATTTAAAGTGACAGTATTTGTGGGGAAAGTGCATAAACACCCTGGACTCTTGATCTCCTCTTTATTTCCTGGTGTGTTAATAGGTAGCAAAGATAAATGACTTACAGAACTCATAAAGTGTAGGCAGACCAGTGATGTAAAGTACTAAAATAAGGGAATAAAGAAACCTCAAGTTACAGGTCAGGTTGAATTTTCTGGTAATGCATCCAAACAACATTTTTTTGAAATGTCCATGTCAGTTTAGTTGGTGGACAGGAAGAAATGGAAACATGTTGTCTTGACTTTGGGAGAAAAGATATGTTTTGGAATATGGTTTGCAGAGACATCTAATTGGAAGGATATGAGAAGACCAGCATTTTTTATGTGTGTCTCTCTTACTAATGATATACATGAGTCTCCAGGCCATTAAAACAGCTCATTTCTTTTGATGGACTTCCAGTTTGTGGAGGAAGCAGCTGCTTTTACTACCAAATTTCTCCTGTCTAATTAGACCAGTTGAAGCAGGCAGCTTAAATCAGTCCATAGCTTACCCTTTGCCTCTTCATTGAAGAGCTGAATAACCTAATTGTAAAGAAGGACAGAAAATGTCAAAAGAAGTTACAGTTGTTACTGGGAAATGAACCAACATCGAGTCAAAAATACAAGGGAAAAGGCTGTTAACACAGAAGGCCTCCTGACTAGCCTGTAGCAAAAATCCCTCTGGAAATTCTAAATATCCTCTCTTTGTTGGAAAATGACAGTGCATTAGAGTAGAAACATGTTGTTTCTTCACTGTAATTTCTTCTAAGTACATTTTCACGCAGGAGATTTGTTAGGTCGAGGACTTTGTAGGGAGGAAGAGGGAAAATCCAGCCGAGTGGATGACCAGGGCTCTTGAAACTCTGAGAGACACAAATTGGAGTTCTTGATCCGACTCAAGGACTTAAGCTCTGGTCGTCCTCACCTCAGTGAGTTCCACTGGCCTCTGGGGTGACTTGTTGCTGGTTTGCCAACAACATAACCAAGCAAAAAAAATCCACCTCCAAAACTCAACGTTGAATTTTCTCTCAGAATAAAGTGGAAAACCTGTAGTGGAAGTCATCCTTTTGTGATATGAGTTACTGCTTCCCACCTTGCTGCAATAATAATTCTGTAGATAATTCCAAAAATACAGGATTTCCAAAATACGGAATCACTCTGATGCCTCATTTTAGTATGTCCTGAAAATGTGAATCAAAGTTCATCCTTTTTTTTAAACTTCAAATAATTTGAATTTTTTTTAGTCTGGGGAATCAAAATTAATCAAATAGATTATATTTATACTACAATTAAAGTGTGTATATAAATTTATTTTTCTGTTTTGTGTGTGAAAAGTTTTTTTCTTAAAAACTCTTGATTTTTTACGTGGGACATATTATTAATGAAACGTTTAATTGCTTAGGCTATGTGGTTAACAGCAAGACTCCTGCTTTGCTCATGCTACTCTATAAGCTTCAACTGATCCATAACATAAAATGTAGGTCAGCTGGAGCTTTTAAAAAGAGATGGAAATTTAGGAGTTTACGGTAGTGCAATGGATGTATGTCCCTGTGAGGCTGCCAACTTCTCCAAATACAAAAAAAAAGCAGAAATCAGAGTGCTGAAAGGTGCTTATTCTACCTCATTTCCATCCCAGAAGCAGCAATGCCCTGTGCAGTGGCTTTTGTTGGTAACATATTCGGCACTGACATGCTACAGAAGATGATAATTACTGCAGTGGTGTTCAGAGGATTTTTTATTTAGTTTGCTGACCATAAAAGGTATTTTAATTTGGGCAACTTCATTAGTGTAAATATTCTAGAAGAGAGAGATAAAAACACAAGTCGTTCTAGGTAAAATGGGAGAACTAGAGGTAATTGAGGGTTTGTTTCTGCACACACTTCAAGTTTTCCCTTAATTTTGCATTCAGGATCATAGGTTGTATCTTTTACTAGGTTAGTGCTGAAATAAAGTAAATAAAATAGAAGTAAAGTGTTTCTATTTCATTAAAGCCTTGAGAGTTTGGAGGAGAAGTGATCAGAATCAGCGTGGCTGCTTCTGAAAATAGAAGTCTCCCAGGACACGTGCTCCAGCTGTCCATATGGCAGGAGCAGGGATGTCCTGCTGCTGCCGGAGCTGCTCCAGCCCCAGCAGCGCTCCCAAACACGACTCCTGTTCCCTCTGACAGAGCTTTTCCAGGTCTGAACGCCCATCAGGAGGTTTCTATCCAAGTCTCTGCTCCCGGGTGTGTGTAGCAGGGTAAAAGACTCAGTGCGTGAACTTAACATTTAGTTTTTAAAACACCTCTGATATTTGCCCCTGGGCGTGTTTTGAAAGGTCCTCCTGGCTCCAAGCATTCCTCACCCTCATTGTGGGAGAGAATGGGACAGGAGCCATGGGAATGTGAGGGGATGGAAGCACGTCCTGCATTTTGGAGTGCAGAATTGGTTTGAGAGGGTGGGCAGAGGCAGGGGAGGGATGTGCAGGAGTTGTTCAGAGGGTCGGATGGCCTCGAACTGCCTGTTCTTCAGGGAAAAGTTCCTGTCATCACCACTGCAGCCGAGTTTGATGTGAAGAAATGGAATTTGTTCGGAGTCAAATGTAACATTTTGAGTTGCCGAAGCTGACTAATGAACAGTGATTTTTTCTCTTGACATCAGACACTCTGGCAGCTTTTAAATTGCAGTGGCCACGACTGGAAACATTTTTCAAAATCCAAGAAACATCTCTCCTCATGCCTGTAAGGGCTGGGGGCAAAGTGTCGTCTTGTGAGCATGTCACAAGGCATGGCAGAAGTCTGTTTTAGACACAATTCTGTTTCTAATAGTCTGAGAAAAGGGCTTTTTCCAGTGCAGTTTACAGGAGACATTTCATCACATTCCAGTTTAACCTAGAGTTTGTGATGAAGATCACAGAAGGCTTTTCTTTGTGCACCAAGCTCTTCAGACCAGATATTGCCACGAGGCCAAATTTGGATTAGAGAGATGCTAAATAACTTCAGCTGCTTCTGCTGTAACTCTAGAAAGCCCCGGGGCTCGCCTCTCACCCTCACACAGGTGGGTAGGAGGAAAGAGCCAAAGTTCTTCTTTTGCTCTTTTCCCTTCCCACCCTCTTGCTCTGGGTGCATGTGAGCAGGGAGGGAGAGATCCACGCTAAAGAGAGGCTCTCAGCATCAGCACAGGAGAGCCAGGGCTGTGTTCTCTGAGGGAGGAAGGCTTTTTCTTTCACTCTGCGCAGACTGACCCAGCTGGATCCACGCTTGGCAGGGAAGGCAGATGGGACAGCTCAGTTCAGAACAGCTGCTGGGATCTCTCAGAATATCTCCTACTTGAAGATTTTTATTATTTTTTTTTTTCCCCAAAAGGAAGGGGCTGTTGGGATGGGTTCTGGTTTTATTTGTTGGTAAGACTGTGAATAACACTATTTGTACCTTGATGTATGAAGGTGCTGCAATTATGAGAAATTGCTTTCTGCCTGATTGTCACACGTAAACAGCTTTCATCTCAGTGTATCAGGCTCGTGACTTCGGTTTGTCATTCGAGGGAATGTGTCAGCCTTTCATTTCAAACTGGGTTGGCTTTTCTTTTGTCAGGAAAGACCTTTTCCTGCGCGCTTAAGTTACAGAAACAAAGGCAATTAAAACAAAAGGCAGCAAAAAGCAATTATGAAACAAAGATTAGGCTATGGATATTGCTTGGAAAAGACAATTCTACTAGATTTGGAAGAAAGATGAAGCTGTGCGTCATTCATACTTTTTTCCCCCTCCTTTCATATTTCCTAAGGGTTGAAGATAAATTAGGGTAGCTATTTTCTGTGCAGGCAAAGTACAAGCTCTGCCCCAGATCTCCAAAATGCTTCAACATGTAAATACTGCTTCTGGAGCCATCAGGTCCTGCTGCAAGTAGAGATTTATTTGCATTCATGTTGGAAGGTTACTTTCGTTCATTGACCTATTTAATTGTAGTTCTCTATCCCCGGCTGCAGGCATATGGCTCCATGTGCCTGTGGAGGGAAGAGGAGCAGCTTTAACTCTCTCAGGCAGAAACATCCAACAGAAAAACAACAAGAACTGAGTCTTAACAGGGATGTGATGTGATAATGATAACAGTAATGACAATAATAAAAATAATAAGAGTAAGAATAAGAATAATACCCCTGGACCCACATATGATGGCAGTCATCCTGTAAACCCCAGTGGAAGGCTGTGACTGTGCTGCAGGACCAAATAAAGAGAGACAGAAAAGTTGAATACAAGGAAACACAAGTTACTTAGATGCTTCTGCTCTGGCCATAACCACAAAACCCATGGAATTAAAGGGGGCTGGCACAAACCCATCCATCTCCCAGCCTGGTGGGGAGGTATGACCAGAAGTAGCAGGAGCCAAGGATATTGCTGACACTTTCTCTGCACCTCTCTACATTTGGAGGAACATGTCTCAAGAAAATCTGTGAATTCTGTGTCCACCTGCAAACACCTCAGTTTTATGCCCTCAGCTTTGGAGTTGTTGGGTTCTTCAAACTAGGGGAGTGGGGTTGTATAGTCTATTAAACCTTCAAACTCAAAATTAGGGGGTTGCAGAGCTTGCAAGCCTAACAGAGTGTAATATCTAATTAGTTATTCTGAAGAAGAGCAGCATTCAGATACCAAAAGAATGTGATGAGCAGCCAGGATAATAGAGAACGAGCGTGGTGCACATAACTCTTATTTCAGAGTTTCAAAGGAGTAGAATCTTTACTTAGTCAGGGCTTTTTTTGTTTGACTGCACAATGTGAACTGTCACATCCAGTGTCTTGCATAAGTTTAATATCTAGTCCAGGGATCTGAGAGAACAATGAAATTAAAGGACTTTGCAGATTCTTTATTATCTACATCTTGGTTTAAGATTCTCCCTGTGCTAGAACTCGGTTTCTTGCCTGGTTTGCCATATTCTCATCCTTTTCTTTTATTATACAACATGACCTACAGTAACTGGGGATTTTGTGTAATAAATCTTGGCTTGGGGGCTTGCAGTTGCTCTTTGGGCTCCAGTTTACTGTGTGTTTTTCTGACTTGCCACAGAAGGAAGTTACTGTTCAGCACAAAGGAAGTGCACTGGTGTCGAATGTTAGGCAAAATTCAAAACCTGCTTTTGAGTTTGTCCTCAAATGTTTAGCTTTTGATTAACATCTCATCTTCTGCTCTTCTTGATGAGTTCCCAGGGAGCATCTGAAGGTGTGCAGTTCCAATCCAGCCTAAAGATTGGGAGTGTGCAATTGCTGTGCTCAGTTGCTGCAATTGTGCAAGCAAATGAGAGACTCTGATCACGCTGACATCTAAACCCACAAAAAAGATTCTGAAGTCAGCCATCATTTCTTTGGCAGTGGATGGGATTTCTCACAGCATCGAGAGGCTGGGTGTCTCACCTAAGCTAATTCTCTTAAACTCTCACTGTAGTTAAGATACAGGCACTTCCAGAGGGTTATTTATCCCTTCCCAGAACAAGAATGCAAAATAAGTCGAATTAATCATCAGTTCGGTGTGCTGGTTCCTATCCACTGATAATTTATGGGCCCTAGAAATGAATTCAGGTTAAGCATGAAACACTTAGATGTGTCAAATTAGGTGGATTGGACACTCCAAGGCTCGCTGTGAGCACGGGCTAAGCCCTGCGTCTGAGTTTCGACTAATCCACCCCATGACCACTAAGTGGGAAATCTTGATCCACTGTGGATCAAGAGCAATATGTTTAAGAAGGCCTGGCCGTGGGCTATATTAAGAAATGCAGTTTAGTCCACTACAAAGAAAGAGCTTTGCTGCCCACAGGGGGATTTCTNTTTTTTTTTTTTTTTTTGTAAAGCTTGAAAGACTTATTATTTTAGGTTGTGAGGAATGAATTCCTCATTTCTGAGTTGGAACGAACCGTGAGGCAGAGGAACTTGATTTGGTTACTTCCAAGCACTCGCTTGGCTTTTCTGCCCTTTCTGTCCTGATGTTTTGGTGCTTGGCATGCTGTTTTATAGACATTTACATAACGAAGGTCGTTTCTCTGAGGCAAGGTACAAGAATACATTACAATTGCAAATTCCCTTAATTGTCCTAAAGCAGGGCTCAGAGCTTAGACAATGGAAAATCCTATTGTTCAGTGTCCCTGAGAGACTGTGTGAACAGAACAGAAATATGTGGATGTGTTTATTCTAAAACTAGAGTGAGAAAATGATTGGTAAAAAGGTTTATTCACTTGTGATACACGATGGATGGCAGAAGTCATGAACCAATGACATATGAGTTCACATACAGGTTTTATTTGGTAGGCTTAAACATGTTCATTATTTCTAGTGTGACTTTGCCCCTCCAGGCTTTATAGAGGTACACTTCAGGCCAGTATAAAATTAGGAAGGCACCTGTTATTAAAGTAATATATTTTTTCACGCTGTTTGTCAGGAAAGCTGTTCCTGTCCCCCAGATTTTCTGGGAATTAAAAAATGCCTTCTTTCCTTCCCAAGTATCTGTACCTGTAATTCACTTCAACTTAAGCTTGTTTGAACTCAGTGTGGAGCTTGGGAAAGAAACCTCCATTTAAATAATCCCTATCAAGAGGGTTTTTAAAATTCAAATTATTTAAATAACCATCAAGGGATCCAGATGATCCCTTTCAACTGGGAATTTACAAACTGAAACATCTGCAAACCCTGTTGATAGCAGAGAAAGTGTTCTGTACTCAAGTAGTGGGTGGGGAACATGGTGCCCTGGCTGGTTAAAGCAGAATTATAGTTAGAAATAGATGGCAAACACCTCCCTCACTCTATTCCAGTTCAGGGAAACACCCTGCCTTTGATCTCACCTTGGTTTAGGTGAAAAGCCCCAAGTTACTTCATCTTATCACTGGATGAAGCAGATTGGTGTAGTCCCTTCTAATAAACACAAAGATGTTTTTCTATGAGAGTGGCTTCTTCTCAGGAGTGAGAAAGGGGCTGAGATGCAGAAAGTGACTAATAGATTGAGAAGGAGCAGGCAAGAGAATGTTTTTCTGGCATATTCATACCTGGGTGTATGGAAGAGGGTGATGTAAAAATGATAAAGAAAAATGCTTCTTATCTAATGTTTCATTACATCTCCAAATGTAAATCTGGCCTTGAGCTGTTATCTCTGTGTGAGTGTGTTTCTCATCTTGTGCTTCTCTGTAGAGTTTCTGCCAGTATCCCCCAGCTGTTCAGTTTTGTGATAGAAATCTAAAGAGTCTGCAAATGAAATGCCTGACAGATCACATGAGGATGTTTTCAGTGTTTGGATGGACTTCTGCAAGGTCTTTCTCTCAGCCACAAGTCACTAACTCTCCCTTCAGTATGATACAGGACCAAGTTATGCTGTTTTTCCCTTACTTGTGCAGTTGTTGTCCAGTTCGTAATCCAGGGAATGGCCTTTGGCCATCGAGGTGTGGCTCTGGTGGATCTCAGGGGCAGAAGCAAAGTCATGAATTTTTAGGAGCATTTTTCCTTAATAGGAGGATTCCTTACTCCTGTCTCAAGGGAAAAGATGTAGATGTGACAGCTTGGTTCCACTTCCCCTTATTTCAGTTTTGTGCTGGAGAATTCCCTGGACTTCTGCATAAGTTTGAGAATTTTTTAATTGATACAAGAGGAGGTGAGCTGAGGGCTGAGCCTATAAACTTTAGAATAGGAAAATATAATGAGTTTATTTAATGGGTCAATATACAGTGCCAAGAAATAGCTGTGGTTTCTTGTCATGATTTAAGAAACAATTTGGCTGATGGTACAGTAAGAGAACAAATTTGTGTATTGAAATTTAAACTGCTGTTTAAAAAGTATGCTTCTTGTTGAAAGCATTAAAGTAAGGCAAGGTAGCAATACAGTACTTGCCAGAGATGTCTTTTATATTTCCAGCTGGATATTTCTCAGCAGGAATACATCCTATCTTAACATAGCACCACAAAAAGATGCAGAAATGTAGTCCTTATATAATTATTTAATTTTTAATAAGGAATGCTTTATTTCTGCCTGGCAGGGAGTGTGGAAAGAGCACGTTATGATGTCTCTGGTTTTGATTTTTAAGAGCCAAACGTTGATTTCTTTGTGGCTCAGTTTCCAGTTGTTTATGGTTTTGCCAAACTCGCTCTGTTTGAGGTGAAATTTCTTGTGTTACCTTTTAGTTCAGTAAATGTTCTGAGAAACCTTTGAGCTGTTTCAGGCCAGTGGCACTTGCAGGGCACCAGCAGCAATTTCCTGCCTCCAGAAGAGCTTGTGATGAAAGAGAAACAGTTCAAATACATTGGGAAGGGCAAACCCTGCTCTAATTGCAGCGAGCAGGGAAAGCCTGCTGTGCCTCCCCTGGGACCTGAGATGAGGTCTGGGTGCCTGTTGATGGAGGCAGAAGTAGGTTACAACACCTAGAAACTTCCAGGAGTCCGTGTGACATTTCTGTGAGTAACAAATGAGCGTTACTGGCAACGAAATGCAAATGAATGAAGCATTTCAGTCAAAAACCTAGAGGTGGTATTTACCTGAGGAAATTCACTGTGAGTTAGGAGAGGGTTTTGGCAATGTTTTTATTGGTGCTGATTCAGACACATCCTGAAGCGTGTACTCCTACCCTGAGGATGAGGAGTGGATGGCTTGCTTCTTTCCAGACTAATCATCATTTCTGTGGGAAGGGTAAAACCAGATCACTCCGTAAATCTCTGTAAAATCCACGAGGAATTGGATAAAACCATTCACACATTTCTCCCTTGGTGATTCCGGTAGTAAGAATTTTGTTGACTTGAGTGAGGAGAGCTCCCTTAGAATCTTCATTAGGGACACGAGGTCGTCTCTGTCCACTCATTGAAAACAGGACTGCTGTGGGCTCTGTGCTGCTGCCAAACAGGGAGGGAATTCCACCTCTGGGATGGGGATCTGGTCAAGCCAGGCAGGTAGTTCAGCTGTGAAACTGCTCAAATATCCCAGTGCCTCCTGTTGGATTACATGGGAGATCCTGACATGGGAAACGAAACACATTCTGCTTCTCCAGAAAAACGTTTGAACTCTGGAATGTAATGTGAGGTGAAATTAAGACCAGAAAGTTTTGCACCACTAGGATTTTCTGTTTCAGTTTGATTTCTTTCCACTGTGTTCTATCTTTAGGCGGTCGGGCTGAGAAATTTGCTGAGGGGTTGTTCTGGTTCGTGATGGTGTGTTAATGTCAAATCCGTATTTTAAGTAGTTCTTAAAAACTGATATTAAGATTCCCACGGGTATCAGCCCTTAAATATGTATTTTTAAAGGCTGTGTCACAGTAACTTCAGGAGGGGACATCAGAAAACTGAAAGATCCACGCTGATTTCCATTGGAAATTGAAACAGTTTTAGAAGTGAAAAATGAGAAAGTCACAATGCTAAACCCGTTTTTGGTGTAAGTCCAGTCCAGAGGGAGGGGGCTGCTGTGGTGCTGGAACCAAATGCCCGATGATATGCATCCACCTTGGGGTGAGTTGGCTTTGAGGTCCAGCCTTCCATTAAACTCTGCCATATCCAAACTCCTTGCTACAGGGCCTCAGGAAAACGAGGTGGGCTTGGATTCAAAGTAAGTAAGAAATTCCTGATGTATGGCAGATGGACGTGAAACAGTCCCTGTACTGTGAGAATACAATCCCCTCCAAATGCATAATCTATTTCTCGTGAAAGACATGTGGCCTGATATAGAAGTTTTAGGTCAACTGATTCGGTTGAAGATTAGCCTCGATATTCTGAAAGAGAAGACTGTTGTTACTTAGGGACTTTAATTCCTCATAAAGGATTATACTGGGGCACCACACTACTGCCACGGTGTCAAATCTTTTTGTGGGTTTGCTAAATTAACCTTTGTAATAGAAAAGCTTATTATGTGCTTCCAGTCAAAGGAAGAGACGGGTTTGAGTTTGTAGCAACTTAAAGTGCCAGTGATTGGGATCCTAATCTAAAATTCATAGTTTTGGGGCTTTTATTTCTTCTTAAAGCGTATTTCTCTGCTTTATAAAGCTGTACTTGCTGAGACTTTCAGGAAGAATTTGTTCATGGAAAGGGTGGTCAAGCATTGGAACAGACTGCCCAGGGAGGTGGTGGAGTCCCCATCCCTGGAGGCGTTCAAGGAATGACTGGACGTGGCGTTCTGTGCTGTGTGCTGGTTGACAGGGTGGTGATCAGTCAAAGCTTGGACTTGATGATCTTGGAGGTCTTTTCCAAGCTGATTCTGTGTCTCTGTGATGAGTCCTGCTCTGATTTAACACAGTGTGCAGGATACTCAAAATGGAAACCTCCATCAGAGGGTCTGAAACACGTGCAGGTCATGAGGGGGAAGATATTGCAGTTAAACTGTCATTTGTGAAACTTTGGAAAAGTCACTTGAAAAGTGACTTTAATGTGTGTAATGTTAGATTTCACAGTCATACATAGGGAGAGGAAAGGTTTCAGTTTTAGGTAATGATATCTATGTTACCTCATGTCTGTAGCTGCTGAGTTTGTATTTTATGTTGCATGTCCCTCGTTGATGGCAGTACACATTTTTTATCCTCCCTCTAGAGTCTGTGCAACATTTTCTGCCTGGGTTCATAATGCAGGTAATCAGTGATACATTGCAATATTTGGGTCCCTTACAGGTTTAACAGGCTTGGGAGGGAGCTGGTTCTCATTACACCGAAGGGTGGAATGAAGGACTTTGTCCTTACAGATCCCGTTTATTAAATATTGCCATGTCTGAAAGGTCTGATTGTTCCTTGTCCTTTCCCTTCAGATGCTGGTGTGGGTGGTGGCATTGGTGTGAAGGACAAGCTGGCTGACCTTGTGGGGGTGCCATGGATTTCTCTCTTCAAAGTCGCTGTTCCTTTTGACAGATTGTCCTTGCATTTGTTTTCAGGACTTGTGCTATAAACAGGCAACGTGGATACTCTGCCATTTTCATACCCATTCTACCCCGTGGCTTCTAAACAAGTTGTTTCCTTTAGATCCAGGGCAAGATTTAGAGTGAAAAATCATGGGCCTGTTTAAAAAAAGGCGCTCGAGAAATGGGCTATTTTGATACATGTATTGTGTTCCATTTTCTAGGACGTTTGCTGGGAAAGCAGTAGGACCAGATATTTCTAGAGGGTTTTTGTGACTGCTGCATTCCCCCTGGGCTGGGGTGTGCTGGGGGAACAGGATTTGCTGTGGATTTGGGAGACCCCACAGCACCATGACAATGTTTTTGGTGCAAACTTTGTTTTCGTGTGGCGTAGGAGGAGTGTGAACTGAGAGTGGAGACAAGAAGAAAATTTAAAGAGAATTGGTGGCGATGAAAACAAATTATGAAGTTAGGAAGAAATAGAAATCAGAAGAAGATAACCCACAATTCTTTTTTTCTAGGAGCTTGCAGACAATGTGATTTTTTTAGAGCATTTCCATGTTCCAGCTACAGCCTGTGCTGATGATCAGAGGTCTGTCATAGTTTAATGTGGAATGTACATTCTGCCTGCACATCCACCAGTGTGGCAAAATGGATTGCCAAATCCTGACTCAGCATGTAAATGGATTTTCCACCCATCTGTTTTGGTTTTAATTGAACTTCAGAAACATTGTCAACAAACGAGATTGGTTTTTGACACCTTCCTTAGCATTTTTTTAATTATTAAAAGCTTTAATTAGAAGCACTGGTAATTAAAATAAAGTAAGCAAGCAAAAAAAATCAGAAGGGAAAGGTCCTGAAAATTTTAAATGCTGGTCAAGTCTCTCTTCACCTTCCCCACACAGTTTTCATGCTTTTACATGGAAATCCTGCCGGGCAAGGTGGATGCAACTGGTCCAAGCTTGTAATTCTCAGTGGAGTGCAGTTTGCTTACAACTAGAGTAACATGGAGTTTACGTTTTTAATAAAGGTTTACCGGCAAAGATAATTAACTCAGAAATAAGTTGAAATGCTTGAAGGAGGTGGTGTTGTCACTCTAGAATATCTTTGCCTGAGGATGTAATTGTAGTGGCCTGATGTTTTGAAACAGATTAATCTAAATGAGAAAAAAACCCTGCATGTTCTTAATCTGGAATAAGTATTTCCCTAGAAATTGTTTTTACAGCGTTGCTGTGGTCAGTCTAGTCAAGCCTTTAGAGTTCCTCTGGTAAGAGAGTTCCTTGTGGTAAGAGAATGAAGCGGTTTGTGAGTCTCCTTTTGCTGTGTTTCTTGTCAAACCTCTTTTAGTGGGGAATGGGCAAAGGAAAGGGGATTTGAGATCTTGGCTACTGCTCTCTCTAAGAAGTCATTATTTTGGTGAGAGGGAAAAATTTTAGCACTTTAACTGCAGTGATTGGAGGGCAGCCTGCTCCAAGACTGTGGAGTCATGTTAGCTGTGGAGTACTGGATATTTTGACAGCATCCTGGTAAAATACTCTGAGAGGACACTTAGAGAATGGCAGCAAGGCTTCATAGCCCTGCTTGAAAATCCTGCAGTGAACCAGAAGTGTGAGACCCTGTAATCCCACCATGCCATTTGTGTCATGGGAGGAAGCTGCTGTTGCCACCCACAATTTGGCTTTTGATGGTTATTTCTGATAGGTGTTGCAGAGTGCTGATGTTGGCCATCAGCCTCTCAGGAGGTGCCTGTTGAGGCCTGCTTGTCATCAGTGTTCGGTGGAAAGGAACTTCCATTGCTCCCCAGATGTGATTGTCAAGCGTTCAGTGAACTTTTCTTTTTCCCTTCCAGGTTATAAGACTCTTTTGAAAGGAATTTCAGGGAAGTTCAGCAGTGGAGAGCTCGTTGCAATTATGGGTCCTTCAGGAGCTGGGAAGTCAACGCTTATGAATATTCTGGCAGGATACAGGTCAGTACCAATGAAAATCCCGAGTTAAGATATGAGGGCTCCTTGGAGACAACAGCAGAAGAAATTTTAGCCTAGAGTTTGTCGAAAACAGGCACTTCAAAGATTTTGAGTTAGATTCTCACTGCTTATATTTTTTTTCTCTGCGTCCTGTTTTGGTCACTTGGGATTTATCTCTTAACAGGTCGGATCCAAAAATAAGAAGCAATTTAAAATCCAAAAAACACACATAAAGAAAATCTCCTTTTTTGGCTCTGTAACAAATCTGACTCAGTGTCTTATGTCTGTGATGTTTTTGAAAATCACATAAACACTTAAAAAATCGACTCTTTTTAGTCACCATTTCATAATTTTGATGTCTTCTTGACCAAAATGCAACAACTGAAGTGACTTTGCCTCATCTTTCTAAATCCCCTCTTGTATGGCCAAATACAATGTGTCTCTGTTTTGTTGTCATTTGGGGCATAAGGAACAGGATAGAGAAACCTAAAAAAAAAACAAACCTGCTTTAATGTCTTGATATTTTTTCGGATATTTATATAAGACAGCACACACTTTGAGTAAAATTTTAAGAAACATGGCACGAAGCTTTGTATGAAAAAGAGCATAATTAGGAAATAAGTTAATTTTAATCCAGTCTATCAAATTTATTTCATAGTGGCAGTAACTACCTAAGACTTCCACGTGCTCAGTCACGTGGCAGCACAAGGGAAGGGAAGGCAAGATTCACCTGTGTTAATATTTTGTTGTTTGGTTTCAGAGAGACAGGGATGAAAGGAGAAATCCTCATCAACGGGCAGCCCCGTGACCTGCGCTCCTTCCGCAAAGTCTCCTGCTACATCATGCAGGATGACATGCTCCTTCCTCACCTCACTGTCCAGGAAGCCATGATGGTGAGCTTTGCTTCTTGCTCTAATTTATCTGAGCAGGAGAAAATGGAAAATGGTTTGTGTTGTGCCCTTGTTCTTAGTCCTGGCAGCTGCACAAGCTGTTGTCTCTCTGTCTGATCCGGCTCCATGAAAGTTCTTGTAATTTGATGGTGCCTTGAATTCCACTTCAGGCTCATCCTTCTCAGGATTCTTGAGCTTTATAATAATTTCCAGTTTGTGCCCAACATTATGATTTGGAAGGGGATCTAAGTGTCTGCTCTTTAGATCTCCTACAGAATGGAACCTGAAATTTTTCACAAATGAGCCTTTGTCGGGACCATCTGTTTGCTTGGGTGGTGGATGAGTAACCTCATCTCTCTCTCTTTCTTCCCATCTTTCATGTCCTGACTGAAAATTGTTATTGACACTTCAGTGTGATCTCTCTGCTGCTTCTACTCTTTTGAGCCTTTTAAAAAATAAAGGCATTTTATAAAATCTCTTTCATTTCTTCATGGGGAAAAAACAGGAGCAGAGTAAGTCCAGGATGTACAGGCAATGTAAATTCCCCTCGTTGTTTTGCATAGCATCAAGAGGTTTGTGAATTGCCAACTTGACCAGTTAGTCTGGAAGTGTCTGTAGCTCAGCTTTAAAAAATGAGCCAGTTTTTCTCAGAGGTTGTTATCAAAATAAACCTTAGGTTGCTCACACTGTGCCAGCTCAATTCACAAATTTCATGGCAGGAAGAAATCACTCCAGCTTTTATATGGCTAATTTTCTGCAAAGATTCCTTTCTGTGGAGAAGTTTTTCTTCTCTTTTGTTTACTTGAGTGTTTTTGTCAGAATCCCACGGGACCACTTTTGCAGAATTGGGCCCAGATTATAGCTGCTGTCTAAAATTAATCAATCAAGGCGCTGACAAAAAATAATTACTTAACAGTTTAATTGCTTTTAATAAAGGTTAATCATGATGTTTTGTGGAGCTGCCTCTCAGGACAGCAGATGACATCTTTCACAAGATTATTTATTTCTGTGCTCAGTTGTTTGCATCCCAGAGAATGGCAGAGTTCAGTTATCCTTAGGATGTGAATGAAGCACAAATAAACTGTGTTTCTAGTGTTTCCTGGAAAGTTTTTGGATGTGCAAAACATGTCACTCTCCCATCTTCCTCTCAAGCTCTTTGATTTTCAGAATGGTCTTTTTTTCTAATACACTTTTTGTCAGGTGCTTTGCGTGAGTCAAATTAGATTCAGTTATTTATTGCACAGAAAAACGTGATGCTTCTGACTGGAACGTTATAGTTCAACTTCAGAATTTCTGACTGGTTTGAAAGAAGTTGTTTAAATGGTACCTTGGAGTGTTGTGCCTGAGACATCTGCTGTAAGTGGTGATTGTGCTTCAGACCAGTTCAAAATCAAATTCCATTGTTTTGCATTCCAGGTATCTGCTCATCTGAAACTTCAAGAGAAAGATGAAGGGAGGAGAGAAATGGTATGTACACTGCCCATCAAACTAGAATTTTGGGGGGGTGACAAATGGAGTGAGCTCTGTAAAGCAGACATTTTTTTTTCTAATAATGAATTGCACTGGGCTTGTAATGACAGAATAAATCATAACCTCAAGGCTGACGTGTCATTAGGAGGGAATGTTCACTGCAGCCTCACAGGAAAGCTGCTTTCAGTATGAGACTGCAAAAGTGGTAAAAGATTTACTGAAATAAATTCACAGGTTTTGCAGGATTCCTGTTAATGAACCTTAGCACCTTGGTTTCTCTTCCATGCATGTCTGAGGGCTCAGGCATCTCGTGTGGGATGAGAAATCACCCAGCTGGACCTGCACTAGGAACTGTGCTCCTCTCACACTTCCATGGGGAAAAGTACAACTTCTCCTGAAATGTGAAAACTATGGCAATTCCCTAGGAGGTAGAGCAGCTGTTTTTGTGACAGTCCTTTGTGTTTATTTCCAAATTGGAGCAATTGGCATTTCTTCAGACTCAAAAGAATGTTTGAAAATCGGAAAAGGAAACTTACAGGAATCAACTTATGTTTGGTAAAAAGTATAGGTTGTTTTTTGATTGGAAAATAAATTTATATAGAAACAGCTGTTTCTATATATTTTGTACTATATAGATTTAGTTGTACTTTGGAAGCCTTAATTCATTTACACGTTAGTGAAGCTAAGCCAAGCAAGTTAATTCACTTGTTCACACTGTCACTGGAATTACAAGCAGCTCTTTGAGGAAAAAGCTGTGCTGTGTTTATTCAACACATGTTAGAAGGATTTTCTGGTTAGTGTTACTGGCCTGTGCAGGAGAAGATAATTTGTTTTATTGTAAATTGCAGTGTAAATGTTTATCACAGATAAATGTTGTGAATTTATACACTCATGCTAGCAGGATTACAGACTCTTGTTTAAAGCAGGGACAAGTAAAAATCCTCCAGTGAACCACAGTTTATGTTTCTAGTTGACCTTGCTTGTGCTGCCTGGGCCCTGTTAACCCTTCATAGAGATAAAGGAAATTAGATAGTTGGGCTTTTTTTCTCTGAGAGCAAGGGTTAGTGGGTTTTGTTCTTTTTTTTACTCCCTCTTAGTGGGAGAGGGAACTGCTGGAAATCAAAATCAGGACAAGCAAAGGGTCAGGCCCTGGTTGGTCTCATCAATTTTCACCAGGTCAGACACACTTTCTGGAAAACTCCCTCCATCCAAGCAGTTGAGACTTTGAAAAATGGTGATCTCTGTTTCCTAAACTTAGGTGAAGTCTTAAATGTCTGGGCTGCTTTCTGCCTTTGAAGTGGTAGAGTTTGTTACATACATGAGCAGTGTAGCTCATGGATTCACTCATTTTTGTGTCCATGCTTTTACTGATGACAAAAAGCTATTTCCCTTATATAGGGCTACCAGAACAGATCTACAGTCACTGAAGCAGAAAAAATCATAGTGGCTGGAATTGTTCTGCTTTTGCTCCAAAAACCCAGGGACAAGCCGTGCCCTTCCTGAGGCTGTGCCTTGAGGAAATCCCGAACATCTGAGAGTACCTGTGTGACAACTGAGCTTACTCTGAGGGGAATGAAAACACTTGAAATCAATGGCTGCACTTTGAAGAGGGGACTGTGGAGAACAGATGAGATAAAGGAGGTCACTGCTCTATAGAAACCACTGATTTTTGTTACAGTCCCTTGTAGAGACAACCCGAGAGTTCTACTGAAAGAAGCTTCTTGGTTTCACTGTGTAATAACCCCTCACATGCTGCAAAGCTCTTTTGATGTCAGTGCCATATCCATAAATATACAGCTGTAGAAGAACTTATTTCCACTCCTTTCCCACCTCTTTACTGAGTGAGGTCATGTAGGACAAACAAGCAGAATTTGGGTCAAAACAGTAAGTGGTAGGCTGTTAACACTGAGTCTAATAAATGCTACATTAGATGGAAAAAGGCTTTAAGTGTGTGGGTGATGAAACAAAGTCATGAAAATCTGACTTCAAAAACTCCATGAAAATCAGTGAAGAGGCTGGAGGTTTTTTAGTTTCTAACAGCGTGGAATGTTCTGTTCCCTGCAGGTGAAGGAAATCCTGACAGCCCTCGGTTTGCTGACATGTGCCAACACGAGGACTGGGAGTCTTTCTGGAGGCCAGAGGAAGCGTCTTGCCATTGCTTTGGAGCTGGTGAACAACCCTCCTGTCATGTTCTTCGATGAACCAACCAGGTACTTCAAAAATTAAAGACAGGCAAATAATGGCTTTACAGAGTAGAACAGCAGTGCAGAAAAGTTACTCACCTCTAACTCCTTGCAAAAGGCTCATTTTATGTTGCCTGCAAGCGCTGAATAAGGCCACGAAATAATTTGCTTTGGGTACTTGGTGTCTCGGGTCACTGCTGCAACTGCTGGACTGTGGGGCTATAAATAATATTTAAAGCAGACACAAACTGCAGCAGGAAGGAAGAGAGAGAGGAAAATATTGTGGCATGGATTTCTTTGTCAAGCAAAGACAGCTTGAATATAAACATTTGAAAATGTGACTTTTGGTAATGAATGTGATCACTCTGGGAGGACGCTGGGAAAGCTATGAATATGTATCTATTCATTAAAGTTGGGAGCATTTTAATCTGCAGCCCTAAAATGTAGAAGTCCCTTAAGGCAGCTTTGAGAATACTCTTTTTCATTCTCAGGCATGCTTCCAACTTAATTAAAAGCCTGATGGTGAAATACAAGCATAAGGTTGGCATATGATAAAATAAAAACGCTACGGAGAAAATTCGTAAAAGGATAATAATGAGAGACCAAGTAGCAGATGCATGTGCTAGTTCTGAGTGGTGCCTGTGGATGGCAAACTTCTCTCTTCTTATTTTTTTTCTCAGTGGCTTGGATAGTGCATCGTGTTTTCAGGTGGTCTCTCTGATGAAGGCTTTGGCCCAGGGTGGCAGGTCCATCATCTGCACAATTCACCAGCCCAGTGCAAAACTATTCGAGCTCTTTGACCAGGTATTGCTCTCAAACTTTCTCTTTATGTGTAGTTTAGGTAGGCTGTGCTTTCAGGGCTACACTCTTTAATCAAAAACATGAATAATTCTAGTTGATGGCTACAAATCATGTAAAGAAATTCAAGAAGTAAGAGCAAAACATACTTTTTGATTATGTTTTTTTCCTTCTTATCTGCCTGTTTCCTTTATTTACGTGTAATATTTGTGAAGAATCTGGCTGTTAGGTTAGTGAAATCATAATTACTGCACTGGTGATTATCATGCCTTCGCCCAGCACTGCTCCTGTGCACAGAGCTGTCACTAAAGTAAATTAGAGCAATATAAAAGCAGGAGAGCTGCAGCATCAATGTCTGCAATGTTGCAAGTAAGTGTTCCCATCCCAGATACAATCTAGGTGTAGGTTGAGAAGAGGTAATTCACATGAAATAATAATAATCGAATTTAGTATTGAAAATTAATTGTAACTAAGTCAGTTGGAGAACTTTTCTCCAACCTGACAATGGGATGTGGACCATGTGTGTTTAGATTAGATAAAAATGTACTTCAGGCTTGTTAGAGGGTTTGGATTAGTCCTGTGAGAGCTGAGAGAAAACCTCCACCACCACAGGTGAACAAACTCTTGCAGATTGCCAGTCTGGCAGGAAGGTTTATTTAAAGTCAACAGTGTGGCTAAAAATGAGAGTGATTGAGCTGTTTGCTGTTGCTGTGCTGTCCCAGCTCTCCTTCCATTCCAGCCTTCACCAGCCTCGTCTCCCTGCCCAAAATAGCCATAATGTGTGGAAATTAGATGGCTTGGCTCTCCAGTTCCTTGCCTATTTTCAGCATGTGCCAAGGCTGGAATTAGTGTGTTTCTGTGCTAATGTGTTTCAAGTCCTGCAGGCAACGTGTGCAGAATTCAAACTTCAGGCACTAAATTTTCCATTAGTTGTAATTCCATGCAAAGTTAATTTCAAGTGGTGACAGATCTTCCCAAGGTGTTCTTCCCACAGGGACAAGGAGATGTTATTAGGCAACAGGTTCAAATATTTTGGTGCTATTTCACATTTTTTCCTATTTCTTTTATTTTCTTTTTTTCCTTTACTTCTTGTTTTCCAGCTCTATGTTCTAAGTCAAGGTCAATGCATTTACCGTGGGAAGGTAACAAACCTCGTCCCTTACTTGAGGGATTTGGGGTTGAATTGCCCAACCTACCACAACCCAGCAGATTTTGGTAAGGACAACTTGAATAGTTTATTTCATTTATTTTGTATTTTATCAGCACCTTCAGGGTAATGGGGACCATGGTGTGATTTATACTTCCATAAATGTATTCTTTTGTGTGTCTGTATTTATATATCAACCAAAAAGAAAAATAATCAGACTTTTTTTTCTTAAGTAATTTGAATGCCATCTAGTGGTACAATTCAGTGAGTATTTCTCTCTGGTGGAAGTCCAAGTTCAGGAAGTCAAAGATAAAGCATATTCTTTAGTGTTTCATAGTTACTAATGTTAGTGGCTTTTTAAAGTGAGTTCAGTATTCTGCTTGGTTTTTTTTATCTTGAGCAGTACCACTGTGGTATTATACAGATAAGAGCATTGAGGGTTTTTTCAGTGTTGTTTCTTACTTCCAAAGAAGCAGTCAGAGCCACAAAAATAGACTTTTGTCATTTTTTGTTACCTATATTCACTGCCTTTCCTCTGAAATGGTTCATTTAACTTCCAGGATGAAGAGACCTTTCTGAAGATTCATGGAAAGATGCATTTAAAAGTTGTTTGTGTAGATAGGAACTTGCATGTGTCATTTTAAAGCCTGCACTAAACAAAATCTGGTTTTGTCAGTGCTGCAGCATGAAGGGGATTCAACAACGAGGCTTGATCCTGGTCAGCACTGCAAAGCAGTAACTTAAACCTTGTGTTTTTGTAGTGATGGAAGTGGCCTCTGGGGAATACGGGGACCAGAACGGCCGCCTGGTGAGGGCCGTGAGGGAGAGGATCTGTGACACAGACTACAAGAGAGACGTGGGTGGGGAGAACGAGCTGAACCCCTTCCTCTGGCACCGGCCCTCTGAGGAGGTATTTTGTGCATCACAGCTCGTGGGCAAGGCTTGGGGCTGCAGGGGGAGGGAGGGAATTCAAATCCTCGGTCAGTGGAGGAGTCCCTGGGCACACTCAGCTGATGTGAGTGGGCTTTTGTGAATGAAAACCAAACAAGATGCTGCAAAGGAAGGAGTTTATTCTGTGGTGTTTTTCTGCAGGACTCCTCCTCCACAGAAGGCTGCCACAGCTTCTCTGCCAGCTGCCTAACCCAGTTCTGCATCCTCTTCAAAAGAACTTTCCTCACCATCATGAGGGACTCGGTAAGAATGGCTTTATAATAACTTCTGAAGCCAGAAGGTCTGTTCAGCTGGATGTGAGGCAGTGTAATACACCTCAAAGGTCCTGTCCAGCAGCCCATCCATGAAGATTATCACAGGATTTCAAAGGGCAGAGACTGATCTTCCAGTCTTGCTGTTAACTGTACCATCTCCATTGTGAACGACAGCTTTCTACACAGCACTCAGAAGCACCTGGCCTAAAAAACTAAAGTTTAAATCCCCTCTGTGCTGGCAGGTCCCTTACACAGTTATTAATCCTACTGAAAAGTGATGGAGAGGTTGTACTGCTGTGTCACAAAACTAGGTTTTCCAGAAAATTCAGTTTCAGTGTGATGTAAAGTTACTACTTAAAGTCTTCATTTTTGGAAATAGAAAATTGATAGATAAAATGTTTGCTTCTTTGCAAAGAAAGCATCTGAACCACTGGTACAGCCTCAAAGCCTATTACCTCACCAAAACCATGGCTGATGTTCCTTTTCAGGTATATGCACTTGTTCTCCCTTGCTGCTTTTTATAAGTGCATTTGTCCACAAGGACTAATTAAGTTAAAGAGTTAAGATCAGGGGAAACTGTAAGTGATTTGCTGATGCACAGATTGAAGGAGAATGTTGTTTTTAAAGTATTTTTTTCCTGCTCAACTCTAAAGGCTTGCAGTTGTTCCCAATGTTATTATTTCTTTTGTTCTTCCAAGCCTCGTGTGGGAATACTGTGTTGTAGAGAAGGCACAGAAAGCTAATTTATACCTGATGAAGTTACTTTGGTCTATAGAAGCCTGAAATTACTTTTTTGCTTCTCTTCTGCTCTGGGGAAATTTATCTTTTAGTCAGAAAGTCCCTTTCCCCTGATGAATAAGAGCCAGTGGCTCCATGAAATTGCCAGACAGTGAGATTTCAGGTTGCAGCATTTGCAGTTCTTGCATGTATTTGCTGGAAGAAATTTTCATGGGAAGCTCATAATTTTTCTTATCCAGTAGGAAATTAACATTTCCTATGGCAGGGGGTTGGAACTAGATGATCTTTAAGGCCCCTTCCAACCCAAACCATTCAATGATTTCTGTGTAAGATTTTCTGGACATAAGTGTGCCTTTCCTGCAATCTGTCCATCTGATTTCAGCCACACTGTCATTGTTTCTGAGCCCAGACTTTCTGATCAATGCCACTCTCTGCATGCCACAGGTCCTGACGCACTTGAGGATCACCTCACACATTGGCATTGGGCTGCTCATTGGGTTGCTCTACCTGGGCATTGGCAATGAGGCCAAGAAAGTCCTCAGCAACTCGGGATTCCTCTTTTTTTCCATGTTGTTCCTCATGTTTGCTGCGCTCATGCCGACTGTCCTCACCTGTGAGTAGGGGGCACTGTCAGAGCCCAGGGGAGGGGACTGGGAGGGTGTTGGGCTGTCTCTGTTTTGCATAATATACCATTTGACTTGTGATTCTGTGTCCAGGACAGGTGGGGGGATGAATCTTGCACCCACAGAAGCACCACAGTGCAAGCAGAAGCAGGCTTGGCCACAGGCACTTCTCCCTCCCCAGTTTTTCAGCACAGACAGTTCAGTGTTACAGTCCTGGATTGGGATTTCTCTGTATCCCAGTGCATCTCAGCCATGCTCTGAGCTCATGGTTGGACTTAGGGAGGATGGAATAATTTCTCTGGGGCTTCCAAGTCATGAGTCCTGCATAAAGTCAGCTTATTCATGTGGTGACAGAAGCAAACTCCTGCAGAATGGACTGTTTCATACTTCCTTTGGGAGCGCTGTTACCTTGAATTCCCTGTTGGACCAAAAAGATTAACCAAATTTCTTAAAGTGTTGACACCACTTTAAACTGAAAAATCCTCTTTAAGGGAGGTTCAGATCATGTGAGTAGACTAGTCCATAGTCTGAACAGTGAGCAGTTCTTGGGGCTGACTTCTTATATTTCATTACAAATCGCTGAAACTTTTGTGGCTCTGTCAAAGACCTGAGAGTTCCAGTCCCGGCCTGGGACTGTAGCAGTGCAGGATTAGATATGGACAAACCGTGCTGTTATTATGCGAAGCAACACTGCACCCTGCCAGTCTAACTGAATGGTCTGTGTTCTCTGCAGTTCCCCTCGAGATGGGAGTATTCCTCAGAGAGCATCTGAACTACTGGTACAGCCTCAAA
>VZRF01010477.1:281334-298048 GCA_013396875.1 Vireo altiloquus | reverse complement strand
ATATACTTCAACCCAGGACAGGATTTTAAGACTAATGTTGCATGAAACCTTTTTTTGGCAGCTACAGTGCTGAGAAACAAAGTATTGCAGATCACCCCTGATACTAATCTTTCTTGGGAATTAGTTATATTACTTTCTAATAAATCTTTTGGCACATAATTATGGAATAAAAAAAAGAGAAAAAGGATATAGAGATAGTGCCACTTGCCTTTTAAAAAATAATATACTATTAATTAATTGCTTCTGATTGCATGTATATGTCCTTTTAATTTTCCTGGTAAAGTAAAACACAGAAATAGGTTCTAAACATGAGGAATTTTAAAACATTGCATTTGGAAAGTCTTAGAGTTGAAAGAAGCTGTATAAATTAGAGACAAAATCTCATTTATAATTAAAGATAGATAGATAGATAGATAGATAGATAGATAGATAGATAGATATCTCTGAAGGAGAAGTACTGCCTTCTCTGCCTTTTTTTAAAAAGAGCATGTTGGACTTAAAAAAGATATTGAGAGATGTGTGTCTTTCCTAGTCCTGACAAAGTGAACATTGAAAGAGCAGAAATCTGCTTTTATGAGATTTTATTTCCAATTAATGTAACAGGATCACTAATCTTTGTCAAGCACTACCCTTGTGCACATAACCTTGAAATATCTGCCTGGATATGATGGCAGCACAAATCTAAAGAAAACTATTTGTTCACATTTGAACCAGTTCAGACTTGAAGAGAAATACAATATTGAAGCAAAACCTAATCCAGACCTAAATTGCACATCTTTTTGTTTGTTTGCCATCTGCACTTCTCCAAAATCAAAAGTTTATTTTGCTCCCAAGAGCAACCAAGCTGAGACTTGATTCACAGGTGCAGAGATATCACACTGCCTTCTTATCTACCCTGCTGGATTATCTTTCCCCCCTGGCATATCTAAACAACATACCTGCAAGTTGGGAGAATTGGATAATGATCTCCAGGTTGATGACTCTGGAAGTGTTTTATAGGTGTTCTTAAAATTTTAGCCTGGCCTCTGTTGCTGCCAATAAAAGCCTAAAAAAGAGTTGAATTAATACTTTATTGCTTCAGCATTATTTTTTAAATTGTCTTTTCCTCCTCTTTCTCTATTTTTTCTTTTCTGGTAGGTTCCATTTTTCCCCCAGCGAAATTAATTATAAAAATAAATTGATTTAATCTGTACCAGCACAAACTCCCAGTGAACATAAATAAAATTTGAACCTCACACCTTCACATAACACTTTTCAATATCATTCAGGAAAAACAATCATTTTATGGGTTCACAGAAATACAGCTGTCTCTCAAGATAAAACTGCAGAATTTATCATTTATTTTGCCTACTCAGTAACTTAGAGCTAAGTACAGGTAAAGGAGCATTTATGAAAGATCATGGAATTCACAAGTCTAAGATACAGTGAAATAATGATATATGGTATTATCCATATTTATGCTATCCTGTGTTTTCTCAGTATTTATTTTTTGCAAAAAAAAAAAAAAAGAAAAAAGAACCACAGTTTGGTAAAAATGGAACATGCCTGTATGACAGATCAGTTACAGTCAGCAGTCATTAAACTTCTCTGCCAAAACCAAGAAGGCCCAAGGAAATGGCTTTCAGGACTAAGATTTAGCAAAGGAAAACATTTCTCTGAGGGAAAATATCCAAAGCAAAACAAAAGAAAGTCCTAGGAATTTGGCCTGAAGAAAGTCATTCCAGACAAGAAGAAGAGATTGCATCATATTTTAACACAAAGTGAAGTTTCTGCAGCTTTGAGCAGAAGACAAATACTCCTTGATGAATTGTACGAGGACAGGCTGAAGGATCTGGGCCTGTTCAGCCTTGAGAAAACACAGCTGAGAGGGAAACTCATCAATGTCTACCAGCATGTGAAGGGAGGGTGTCAGGAGGATGGAGCCAGGCTCTGCTCAGCAGTGCTGAGCAACAGGACTTGAGGCAGTGGGCAAAAACAGATGCACAGGGAGTGCTACTGGAGCATGAAAATCTGTTTTACTCTGTGGGTGACTGGGCACTGAAACAGATTGTCCAGGGATGTTGTGGAGTCTCCCTCACTGGAGATACTCAAGGACACAGTCCTGTGCCACGTGCTTTGGGATGACCCTGCTGGAGCAGGGAGGTTGGACCAGATGACCCACTGTGGTCCTTCCCAACCTGACCCATTCTGCAATTCTGTGTTTCTGTGAAATGTACAGAGCACTGCATTTAGAACTTATAAATGTCAAATCAACGAGAGGTGCAAATCTGACATGCATCAAAGCATCATATGTGTACCTTTCCACAGCAGTAGAATGGCCATATTTCAGTAAAAAGAAGACACAAGGTTTTTATTTCTGTGGCCCTGTTCCAGGACAAGCCAACAATATTTACACTGTGCATACCACCCACAGTTCATCAGACCTCTTGGAAGTAAGAAGTGTGCTTTAATAACTCAACTAGTCAAAATTTGTGAAATAAAAAGGTTTTAAATGGACAGAAACTTTACTACTGGTCCTAAAGTATATCAAGAGCACTGTAAATAAAAACCACATATTAACTCTCTAAAATTCTAATGGATAGACACATAAAGTTACTGCATACTCCTCATACTCCACTAAGCCTCTGCATCAATGCAATTTACAGGTAACTGATAATGGCATATTAAATTATTGCAAGGCTCTAACAAAATATGTAAAGTACAAAAAAAAGGAAGAAGGAAAAAAAGCATGCTAGCTTAGATGGAAAGAACCAAACAATCTTATCAAATCCCTCTAACTACTGACACAAGCTGTTAAATGTCAAGGTCTTCCGACGTGGCTACCTGCTTCTCATTGTAATGTTTGATGACTCCATTAAATTCCAGCTCCCTGCTGTTTGCCCTGTTGGAAAACTACAATCCAGTAAATCAGTCAAGTCTTGAAAGCCAAGATTTGAGCCTTGTACAAGATTAAGCATGTACCAGTGAACAGAAGAGAAAAACTGCCAGAATGAAGTTGCTATGGCCTCCAAAAAATAAACTAACTCCTGCTTTCCAAGATGATGTGAAAACACATTTTGGGCCTCGATGTTTTTATTTTAGAATAACATCTGCTGTCATTGCTTCTAGGATCACTTGGACACCCTAAGTGTATTAAACAATAGAACACATGGTGTTTCCATTAAAACATAAGGGATGTAAAACTTCATTTTATTCAACCCTTATTAAATTAGTTCTCTTCTGCATAGATTTCAAATTTGTAATTAACTTTTTGTCTAACCGTTACAAACTCTGTAGCTTTATACAACTTCTTCTCCTAGACTTCCCTTGCAGGCAATTTTCAAGCAGTTTTCTTACATGTTACACAATGCCAGATGAAAAAATTGGTTTCCTTCTCTGAAATATACTTCTGCCATTTTGGTTTCTCTTGCGTTAGGTTACCCTGTGTTCTGATTTTGCTATTTTACTACCATAGATATTATCTTAGTCCCTACTGCAACTGGGAAGGGATGTGGCATAACCATCCTACTGTTACACAAGTCAAGAGAATTTCTTAACTGAATAGACTCCAGTTTGGTAATCAATTTATTTTTTTACACTGGATAGGTTTACTATATATTAAGAAATGAAAATGAGAAATATCAAGACACAAAATGAAGGGATTTAACCCTAGTAAGAGAAACAAAAAGCTCTTTTTTTGGCCCTGAAAAGAAAAAGTGAATTCCAGCAAAAATAGAATATTTTTTATTTAGGTTACACTCTTTTCTTATGAATCATCAAGGAAGTGGAAAGCTTTTCTCCTGAATTTTCTGAGAAAGTCTTTATCCTTATCTAAGAAATATTTTTCCATTATGAAAACACCAAAATGTTAGCAAGTGTTGTAAACTATTGAACAACCATGGCTATTTATTAGGAAGCAGTTCCTTTGACAGCTTAATACCGTAAATGTTTAAGGACCACAGAAAGTGCTTATTGAATTCCTGGATAAAAAGACTTTGTAATTGCTGAGTAGTCTCATTTGTCATAGGTGGCCTTTGTAATCTCAACAAATTTCAAGTCATTTGAAGTCTTGCTATCATCTGCATTTAAGTTGTCAGTAGCTGCTGCTACTGCACAGTACTTCCACTTAGGACAAACGACTTTCTGTTACACTCCTTTATTTCCAGTCAATTTCAATGAATATAAAGCATGATCAAAAATCAGTCTTCCAAATGATGAGTTACGTCTCTGCAGTTCACCAGAGCAATAGCTTTGTACAGAGATCAGCAACTGTGAGTCTAAGTTTTAGGGAAAAGTGAGGAAAAGATTTCCAACTCTTCTTGCAGGAAATGGGTGTCCCATTTATTCTGACAGGGCTGACACAATGTGCAAGCGTAGCTTAGCAACTAAGGACATGAATTGAGTTACAGCATTCATTGCTAATAGGTATCTATAGCCTTTGGTCACTGAGCATCAAGAAAGATGGTAGGTTGTGGAGTATACTTTAACTATGGTGAGAAACTGATCAAGGGGAAAAATTTTGGAAACATTTCTCATGTTATTTTCAAAACAAGTATTTCAAATATTTTGTTTGTATCTGAGGAAACATGCATAGAGTATTGCATTGAGATTCTCAGACAGTTTCCCTCACGGCAGTGCATGTGTTCATACAGCTGAAAATGCAACAGGTCAGCTTTGTGATTTGAAAAGATATCTATTTCACTTTGCAGACACAAAATTACATTTAATTATTGAAAAACAGTTTAAATGAATACCATTACTAATATTTCTTTCTGTATCATTTAGCAAAACAGCACTTAACCAACTTTATGAGAAGTATGTGGCAGCTACCTGAAGAACTGTTTTTATGTTATTTTCTGAATAATTAGAAAAATTTTACAAGTCAGCTAAATTTCATAAACACCACACAAAGAAAAGCATAAAAACATCACAAAAAAAGGGTAGAATTTTTCTTTTGCAGAATGCTTCAAAAAGCAAGCGAACGTGAAGGTGCCAAAAGTTTCAGAACATGAAGTCTATTAGTAGGCAAGCCCTCTGCCACCCAAAATATGCTATGTCTCCTGTTGAGTGGCTTAACCAAACCATAGAGAACAATACAGCTGGTATTTCCTGTCTGCTTTCAATGCCATCGTAGAGAAAAAAAAGAAAAAGATTGATTGGGGAAGACCAAAATACTTCATGCAGCAATTTTCACTTGAAATTGCTGTCTTCTCATGAGATATATTCAAGAAACATAGAGCGATATACATCTGAAGACATACTTTTCTCTTACAGCGAATATAAACACTATACTGGCACCACTTTAGAATTACTTTTTAATAATCATTTTAGTGAGTAAATGCTATGGCATAAAAAGTAATCATGATTTGTTTGGTCATGAATCACAATCCAGAAAAGCAATAACTCCCTGAAACATTACACTTCCCAAACAAAAGAAAAAAAAATAGTGCCATTATTCATGTAGATATTCTTAGTCTAAGTCAATAGCAAGAGAGCAAATCATCCTAAACTTCACTGATCTCATGTCTCCTATGTGCTACAAACTGCATATAGAGAAGAGTTGCTGTACACACAGACATTGTGATGTCACACTTCCTTGATTGACTTCAGACTTCACTTGTGGATCAAAATTTCAGCACCAGAACGAAGGATTATTGTACCATCTGAGTCTGACACATATAATTATGTAACTATTATTACATTTCATGTTAAACTTCAGGTTACTTAGGACTTTTCACTGGGAAATGGAAAAAGAAGAAATCCCCAATTCACTATGATATAGATACTCCTTTATTATCCATCCCTAACTTTCCAGGGTTGCCTTTCTCTGTGTTAAAAGCATGGCTATTTCTTTAAGAACATTAACTATACAGTCTATCTTTCATATACACAGAGCTACAATTTTAGAAAAAGGGTACTGGAGTTAGACAGTCACCCAGTGTTCTGTCACATTAGACCACATTCTTGAGGAAGGATTCAAGAAAGAGTTACTAAAGGTTAAAATGGCTGTATAAACAGAATATTAAAAAAATTATTATACTTAGGTACAAGATGAATTCTTAAAAGGAAAATAAATATTGCCCATTGCCTGTAAGAAAAAGATTAGCAGGGCGTTTGTACATCAAATGCAAGACAAATTTGTTTGGGATATTCCCGCACACAGATTCATAGAAATAGCCTGGGGGAAATTCAAATCCTTGATAACAATCAAGGGAAGGGAAAATTAATTGGTCTGGCTTCTTCTGCTGTAAAACATACTAAATATTCCAAATAATAATTGCCGTGGTGCCTAAAAAATAATTTACCGCAAGTTTGAAGCTCTGCTTTTGGATGAGATTTTCTAGGTAAGTTCTGTAATTAAAAAGAAAGTAAATCCAGCAAATCTTATCTAAAGAAACAAAATCAATATTGCTTTCTTAAGTAATATGAAAGCTTACTATATTTTAGCCCTTATAAAAGCATTTTCAAACTTCTAATGTGATTGATCAGAGCGGCTTGGAAGATGCACAACAAGCAAAATTTAGGTACTGCTACATGTCATCTACTATTCCAAAAGCTTTAAAATTTATACTAATTTATTTTTTCATAATTACAGCTGAAGTAATCAAAAGTTATTTTGTGAAAGCTAGACCAAAACCAAACCAGTGCTGAGGGCCTTGAAAAGACATAACTTCTCTGAAACCAGAAGTAAATTCCTTGAAGAGTGACATCCACTGAAAGGACCAGAAGAGAGATGTATTTAATTTGAAAGCATTGTGAAAGTTCTGACAATAGCCATATGGTCTCACCCACAGAAGTGAGGATCCTATTTGTCTGGGATAAGAAGGACTGAATGAATATTCATATGAACAAATGATCTACTGGCATACCTAGAAACTTCAATGACCTCCTTGATGAAAGTCACCGAGAGATTCAGCAGAATATCTCCATAGTGGATTAACTTGAATAAATTAGAGATAATACATTATGGGCTTGTAATATCTCTGGAGCGTCCTTCTGTTACATTATTAAGTTAACTTCAGAATGAGTAACAGAGTAATGATATGAAATCTCCTGGGGTACTGAGGAAGATCATGGGGTACACCTGGATTCCATCTAGACTGTTCTCTAAGAAGACTAAAGCAACTTTTCTCCTTAACTAGTTGCCTGATTTTTATAAAATCAGAACCTCAAAAAAAGGTTATAAAAAAAGTCTTAAAAATTGATACACAGTGGTAATTCCAGAGGAAGACAAATGTCATCATAAAATACTTTAATTTGATTCTGGGAAGATTAATTCAGAAGATCAGAAAATGTTAATTCTAAATCAATTTATTTTAAACTGAGTGTTTTGATTGAAAATATTATATGTTGAAAAATGTTTTGATAACTCAAAATGTTTTTGTCATTATATTAAGCAGTTTTTCTTACCTTCTCTATCTGGCTTCAATTACATATTTTAGTAAATAAACAGGTTTTGATTGATCTTCAAGATCTTGTTTAGAAGTCCTGCTTTCATTGCCATTGTGGTTTAAGCCCAGATGGCAACTCAGCTCTATGCAGCCTCATGCTTGCTACCCACCTGTTGGGGAGGGTGGAGAGGATTGGAAGACTAAAATTATGAAAACTCATTCAGAGCAAAACAAGGAATTAATTTGTCACTTCTCATGGGCAGGCAGGTGTTCAGCCATGCCCAGGAAATCAGGGTTCCATCATGTGTCACAAGGACTTGAGAAGAAAAATGCCATCACTCCGTATGTCCCCCTCTTCCTTCTTTTCCCCCCAGCTCTATATGCTGAGAATGGCACCATATGATATGGAATGTCCCTTGGGTGAGTTGGGGTCAGCTGTGCCAACTGCGTCCCCTCCCAGATCCTTGTGCATCCCCAGTGTCCTTGTTGGCAGGGTGGGGTGAGGAGAAGGAAGGGCCTTGGCTCTGTGTGAGTTCTGCTCAGCAGTAACAAACACATCCCTGTGCTACCAACACTGCTTCCAGCACAAACACAAAACACAGCCCCATACCAGCCACTGTGACGAAAATTAACTCTCTCTCAACCAAAACCAGCACAGTTACCCACAGGACTGTGCAATCCAAAATCTGCCTGCACGTTTGTGACCTTAATGAGGCTGTTTTTTCATGCTGAGGTCAGCCAGCACTGAGGTCTGCCCAGACTCCTTCTCTTTCTCGGTTGTCCTGTGAAGTCCTTTAGTAGTTGTTCAGATCAGCTTGCAGAGACGTGGCCAGGACAAGGATGTTTCTCTTTTGGGTGGGATGTGCAGACTGTCTGCTCAGTTGGTTTTCAGCTACAACCTTCTCAAGGATTGCAAGAGATGAAAGGATTAGGATTTGTGATGGAAGGATGGGTTTTGACCATTTTGGTAACACCTCATCTTGAAACTGCACCCTCTTTCATATGAATTTAAATCTTTCCATATAAAGACCCAGACTTTATATGAAAATCCTCTCTTTGAATAATTTTCATTGTTTTGAAACTTTCCTGATCTCAGAACAGAAGATTTGTAGTCTACACAAGCAAATTAAAGGGAAACTATATAGAGCACAAACAGGAAGTGGAAGCAAGAATGACGTTAGAAAGTAGAAGGGGAAAATAACCTAAGGGGCAAAAAGACCTCTCAACTACGTGGAACATACACCACCACCATAAAAAGGTTATTTTTTAATATATAACCTGAAATAATTTTACTTGGGGAATGTAAAACATTTCCTATATAATACAGATAATGGATAACAGGCTATCAGAGTAATGAGTTACTTTTGCACACCCACGCATCATTTACTTTCAAATAATTACCAAAAATTTAATTTGCTTCCACTTAAAGTGTATGGCATAGTTTTTTCAGTGTTTTAGCATGCTTAAGGTTCATGAGTCACACAAATTAAAACATGATAAGAAACGGGTCTAAAAGATTAAATTTGAGTAATTTAATTATTGCTGTGTAATTACAACTATGACCTTAAAAGTCTAGCAAATTGTTCATACTCTTCAACTTTTATATTAAGGCAGCATACTTGGATCAAATGTTACAAGTTTTATATATATTATTATCGATATGCATACATTTCAAACACGTGTTAACCTGCATTTTAAGCGCAGTGAATGGCTATCACGTTGCTGAAGATTAAGCTGATAGGAAAGTGGTGCAAAATTGCCTGCATCAACTGAGCAGCCATTGCCTTTGAAGATACTGTGGAGAGATATTAGTGCTTTAGCCTAATAAAGCGTTAAATAAGAAAATGTCACTTGCAGTTATAACATTGTGTGATTTAGTATCCTGTTTGCTTAGCTGTGCTTGCTTAGCATGAGTAGCCAGGTTTGCTGAAGCCTTAAAAGCTGTGAACTTTCACCTAGATACGATTTTATCTGGAATGGAGTTCATTATCTTTGTAATTTTCCTAGTAGCTGGTACAGGGCTGTGTTTTGAATTTAGTATGAGAACAATGTTGACAACACACTGATGTTTCAGTTGTTGCTATGTAGTCCTTACTCTGAATGAAGGAATTCTTTGCTCCCCATGCTCTGCTGACGGAGCTAGTGCACAAGAAGTACAGACCAGAAGATAAAGATGCTACAGGCACCAGCAGAAGTGGCAACTCGACAAGGTAAGAACAGTAAATAGCCTACCTGAGTGGATACAGGAGAAAGAATCCCATAAGGATTTCTAAGACACTAGATCAGAAATCATAATTGGATCAAAAAGTGAATGCAAGGCACATGAAAAGCACCCGAAGAATGTGTGCAGAGACTGTGAGGGTAAAATAGTCTGGGGATTTCTTTGTTCTGGGTCCCTCTCCAGAGGCATCCAGCTCAAGCTGACATGCTGTTGGGCCTTCCTATTAAATTATTTATTTATTTATTTATTTTTATATATCCAGCACCTGAGACTCTACTGTGGGAAACCTAATATTCCCGAGCAGCTCTGTGGCTACACCCCCAGCATACAGAGGCACTCTCTGCATGCCCCAGCCAGAGACACCTCTGTCTCCAGGCAGCAGCACCTAGTGTGGCCAAGTATTTTACAATTCTAGGCAGCCACTATGAAGTTTTTTGACTGTAAGTTGAACTTTTTTCCAGTGAAGCCACTATCCAGCCATCCCTGGCAAGAAACTTACCACAAAATTACCGCTAAACGACCCTTTAAATACCCTTTAAGATTTCCTTTGCAAAGGCCCACCAGGACCACTGGCATACAGAGCTGTAGAGTATTTATACAAATAATGTGTCTTTTAGATTAGGGGATGGAAAAGCAGAGTCTGCTTTGTTTTGGTTTCAGGGGAAGCTGTGAAAGTATTGGTTTGATGGGATGCTTTCAGGGGACTGTGAGAGTGGCTGGTGTAGATAAGCAGCCATCAAACAGCAGAATAAAACTTAGCAGCCGTTTCTCTGCATTTGAGGTTTCTTCACAAAAAGATCCAGAGTGTACCTCTGAGCTGTCACTGAGCAGCTGGGGAAGTGCACAGGATTAATTGCAGACGCAGTTTTAAAGTTGCTTTCTTATACCTTTCATTTGTGTAGGCACACTTGGTAGAATATGATTGTCACTTTAGTTTTATCACAGTATACAAATAAGTGAGGTTCATGTATGAGAATACCATTATTTGTTTGAATAGCTGACCTTATTTTTAGAGATATATTCTCAGTTTGAATCTAATAAATCGTGTTACACTTAGTGAAGACTGTTTCTACAGCACAGTTGCTGTACCCTTTGTTCATATTTCACTTCTCCAAAACACATTATATACGTATCTATATATACATGTTATATATACATATATATACTTTATATATATAACTATAAAATGTTATATACATGATGTTAAGTGTCCCTTGCAGTAGAATTGCTGGATTTCTACTGATAAAATGAATGGAATTACTTATCACTGTTACCTAAGGTTGCCTAACAACTTCTCTCACAATAATAATTGCCCTGTTATTAATAGCTATTTACTGGTACATATAATTATGCCATTATTATGTTATTATGCTCTTATTAAATACTACTTAATGTAAAACCACTTTGTCTGGACAGAAAGAATACTATACCACAGAACATTTTTCATTTTCTAAAGGGTTAAACACATTTCAATCATATGGGGTATTTTTAAAACTACTTTTAAACTTTAAAAATTATTTTTAATTTACTGGCATAGACTTCTGAAATAAGATTAGGAAAAGTGCATTGTGAGAAGATCAGAGTATTGGCAGAGAAGTTTGTGAGAATTTATGAATCTCCTTTCCCAGTGATATCTTGCCATTTCAACCTCATGCATTAAGACTTTGCATATAATAGAAAACACTCCAGGGAAAATTAGATATAGAAGAAAATCTCTTTAATCTTGAAAGAAAGACTGTTTAAATAGTGTTTATAATAAATATATATGCACTATTAAATATATAATAAAACCTAAAAAATATATTCACTATTATATAGTGCATATAATAAATAATGCTTGCATTTAGTATCACTTGTTGATAACACAATAAATATCCAAGATGCTTATACTGTAATTTAAATTTAAATTTTAAAAAATCTGGAGTTTCAAAATATTCTAATGAGACAATTCCTCAGCTTTCCACTTCATGTATGCACATAGCTTAAGATTCCCAGGTTTAAATATCCCTCAGGAAGGAAAAAAGAAAGGCTTCTCAGCTTTGTGATATAAGAAAGAACTTTTGGCCAAGTTTCAAAATCCATTCTGCTTACATTTCTGTTTAAATTTTAAAATCACCGTCATAAATGAGAGCATTAATAAATATAAGATTTCAGATGCCAACAAATTCAATAGTTTATACAGTTTATAATTTTTATATTTTGTAGAGGGAATGTGAATCCAGAGGTAGGAGCAGATTTTTTTTGGCACAGCCACCCCGATATTCATACCTCTGACTAGTTTGAGGTATTTCACCTATTTCAACATTCCTCATGTGTTTCTCTTGTTAAATAAATATTTTTCTTTTTTCTTCAAAAGGATTTTGAAACACATTATATATGTGTTAGATTTTAGAAGACATTCACTTGATTCTGACTACCAAAGTGGTCATTAACTATTCCTTACTAGGGGTGACTACTACTAGAAGTAAATTTTGGTTCTTAACCAGATTCCCAACATATGCTTATGTCTTCATTTAACACAATACTTTTATATTATATATACACCTTTATCTATATATATGTATGTGTATAAAATAAATGCACACACACATATGTATATATACACACATACATATACTTTTGTGGAGAAACAATGCAAAAATTTCAAGAAAAATATGTGTCAGAATTATTTAGTCCGACTAAAGAACATATGAAGTAATTTGTAGCCATCACACTGATCAAGCACCCAAAGGCTTATGGTTCAAAATAAAGCCATGTATCCTTTTGGATTTGTAAATTCTTCTCAGACTTTTAGGGCCCTAAATCCCATAGAGGAAAATGTGTGCTGCCTAAATCCTACTGAATGAAACATATTTAGTGACTTTAAGACGCATCTATTATATGATTGTCATGCTTAAATATCAGGCGCACTTATGGAAATCTGGACCTCAAAACATTGCAGTGTTTGTTTGTGGGTGATGAGAGTAGGAAAGACAGATTTGACATGATGAAGGTTACAAAACCAGATTAGCACACTGTAAGAAGTCACTATTCCAACATCTTTTAATGCCTGAAGGAATACATTTAGGAGTGAGGCAGCAGGGCTACCCTTCAATGCAGCTGATGATTTCCATCAAACCATCCGGGTTGCTCCCACTGCCTAAGAAATAAAAACAATCTGTGTACCATCAGAAGGCAAGTTGAGGATTTTTTTTGAAGGCAAGAAAATCTGATATTCAAGATCTTATTGAAAATCTGTCATCACTAAAAAGCTGATCTCATGTGAGAGGTACTGAACTGTGTTCATCTCTGTCATAACTCCATTTCAATAATTAAATTACCCTTGGATGAGTTTAGGCTGCCTGCAAGGAAACATACAAACCACCAGAGTCAGTTAATTGAGTTAATCTTACTTAAAAACTAAAAAACCCAAGCAATAATGACAAAAATGGACTATTTCCATTAATGAGCAGAGATTTTGTATTAGTTATATTTCCAGTTAGATTTAAAAGTAAAATCTGAAAAGGAATTTTTGTAGGTTTTTTTGTTTGCTTTTTTTTTTTAATTAAAATCTCTTAGCATGAGTACTCAGTTCACAGCCACAAGCGAAAACAAGGAAGTCCTAAAAAATGGAATTAATTATTGAATTACTTACTCCCCATCAATATTAATTAGAAGAAAACACTTTAAAGGAATTATACTTCACTCAATAAAATAGTTCAAAATGCAATTTGAAACAGGACAAATGAAAACACTGAATTAAGAGAAATCTGAACTTCTTGCAGCCACCCAAAGTCTAGTCCTGTACCAGCAAGTGAACCATGCTTTGGGTATGAGAAAAACAGAGTGTGGCTGCCCATAAATTATTAATAATTAAACCATGAAAACCAAATAGCAGTAAATAAACTATGGCTGAGAAATGTTTACAAGTTTTGAAGCCATTCAAGGAACGAGATATGTTTAAGTTGTAGCCTGTCAGTTTCCTGAAAGAGTAAGACAAAGGAAACAAGGATTTTTTGGTGTGTCTGTATATAATCACATCCAAAGGAATATTGGCTTATTTGGAGGACAAAGCCAAATGCCTTGCAATGTTTGGTTGGATAGCCAAGAGTAAACACATCTGGGGACAGAATCATGAAGCCGTTGTGTGGAGCTCTCATTCAAAGAAGGCAGAATAAATATGGATCATACAGTTGGCTGATTGGCTTAAGGTAGAGAGGCAGGAGGATGAAGTAAGTGAAGAATTGATTTCTTGAGGCAAAGCCTGAAAGCTGTTACTGCCTCCCTCAGCACCATCAGTGCTACTTGAGTCACTCCTGCCTCAGAAACCAAGACCAGGGCTCAGGAAAGGCCAGGGAGACAAAGGACATTCATTCTTGAGAATTTATGATTCTTTCTCATCCCTTTCAGCTCTGACAGCAATTACCATATAATTTACTTTTTTCTGCTTCATAACTTTACTCCTACAGTGCAAATGGGAAAAGATGATTTTCCTCAGTGGAAAGTAGCAGAAGCCCTTTCCTGTTACTGGGGGAGTTTTAGTGCCTGTTCATATAATGACACATTATTGAGATAATTCTAAGAGTCCTGGGAGTTACCAGATCTAGTTTCCTAAAGAGTAAAGCAAATTTGTCATTTTTCCAAAGAAAATGGAAGCAGAACCAGCTGGCTAATTCATCAGGCTGAGTCAGTGCAGAAGGCAGCCCAAATACTGCCTTAATTTCAGCCCTCCAGGAAGCCATTACACCTGACTATGCAGAGATAGGAGCTTGTCTCTCTTGAGACACGTTCCTTACCATGGTGTTTATTGCAACCTTGTTATTACCAGCAGCAGTGACGCCTTCTGTAAAGTATTTGATAGACTCTGCAGGAAAATAATTACAGGATTTTATTTGTACTGAATCTGGTCCTCAAGAGAGATTGATGGTGTTACATGTGCAATTCTAGGCAGAATTTCCTCACTCTGTTTTCCTGTTCTAGCAGCTTAGAGAGTACTGTATTGAAAGTCATCTGCCAGTTTTATTGTTCCCATATTGAATACCCACAGTGCATTTATAAGGTCATGGGAAAATATTTAAATATTTAGATTGATGTGCATATTACTGTTTTTTCTAATCTATGTATTTTTAACCACAGAAAATAATGTAAAATGAAGACAGAATTGATCAATTTTAACTGTTTTACTTGCAAGTATTATAATTCAAGCCATGGTTTTATTATTCAAGGAAAATAACAATTTCATATCTTGGGATCTGAACATAAAAACAAAATAGAAAGCGTACAGATACATACACACAGAGATTTACACTTTTTGTGAAGTAAGGCTGAAATCTTTGGAGTGATTTGTACTGTCACTCCAAATTAATTTTTTACTTTGCCAGAAAGTCTGTTATTGGTCCACAGAGATATAGAGTGATATTTAATAAATAAGAATATACCATAAAAAAGGTGGCTAGTGTTCACCTAATAGCATGAAGGAAGTTCTTCATTTCTCTCTCAATATTCCCTTGAATATATATATCCCATTATATATGTCTCCATCCCAATCAAATGTCATTTACAATGAAAGCATCATGGACAGTGTTTAGCAAAAAGGTTCTGGTGAATTGACTGAGCCCATACCTTTCTTTGAAAAATCTGTTATTAAGGAACACACCTAAAAGAAGTTACTGATCATGAATTTTATGTATATTATTATTATTATCCTTTATTTTCAAGACATAAAATCTGTTTTACAGTGTCAGAATACATTTGACACTTAAAGGCTATAACTGTTGGCTTTGGCAGAAAAAAAAAAGGGATTAGTTGCAGAATGAAATAACAACCTTGGAAGACAATGAGTAAAAATTTTAAACAGAAATTAACAGAATTTACTGCTCCTTGTCATCATATTTTCAATTTATCATGAGTTGTATAAGATGGACATAATAACTTGAAATTTTTTGTCAATTTTTGTCATGACACTGCATGTGTTCTGCTTCTGACTATATGAAATGGTCTAATTCAATAAATTTGATAAATGTGCTCACAGGGAGAGTAACAAGCAGCAACATTCTGAGAATATTTTGGTGTCTATTGAAAGCCCTCCATGCTACCAGGCTATTATGAAGTTTAGGCTAAGTTTAGGGAGTGACTCTACCTCATCCTGCAGTGAGCAAACCAGCTGGCAAGATACAAAGGTTCCCCTGAATTTAAGAACACACCTAGTTCTTGCCTTCCTTCTGTAGAAGCTATAGAATATAGAAGTACCATGACAGCTCTTCTATAGCTGAGTTGGTGTGATGACAATCAATGTTTTTAAACATCCTTCACCCATGGACTTCCTGTAAACAAGAGAGAATAATAAGCTAAGTTGGTGAAAAGATATTAGACAGAGATAACTTGAGTTACAGAGTTAAAAAGCGCAGGAAAGTCCAGCTTACCCTCATTTACAAAGAAAAAATATAATAATGAGGAATTCTGATGCTTTTGTGAAAGTATTTTCTGAGAAGATGTTATACATTTTCTATTAAACATTGTGAAAATTCAGGAAGCAATCCAACAGTGGGAGTTTGATTATGCTGTGGGCTGCCCTGTTGATGTCAGGCAGGTTCTCTTGCCAGAACACACGATCTGAGTCACAGTGTTTACCCTGCTTCCCTCCTGTAGGTCATTTTGTCCAAGGAGCAATTTGAGCATCAAGACATTCAATTGCATGGGTACAGAATGCTATAATACATCATCTTATAAAAAGAAGTAATTCATTTTTTAGCAGAAGTAACCACCAAATGAGTGAGCAATGAACACCATAAGAGGCACAAGTGGTTTTAGTAAAACTGACTTTAAAGACATTGATTTATGTAGAAGCTCAGAAGATAAGGGGCTAAAATGTCTGTCCCTAGCACTAACAGCTCAGGAGACAACCAAAACTTATTTGTAAGAATCTGCTGTGAAAAAGGACAGGAGGATGAGGCCATATGGAGGTAGGGCAGCACTCTCCTGGGACAAAGGTCCTTATTCCGCCTGGGTGCCCACAGGACTCTGGACACCTCCTCAGTTGGATAAATGCTGGAGCCAGGATTAGTGACTGACCCTTCCTTCCTTCCTTCCTTCCTTCCTTCCTTCCTTCCTTCCTTCCTTCCTTCCTTCCTTCCTTCCTTCCTTC
>VZRF01010477.1:271109-281300 GCA_013396875.1 Vireo altiloquus | reverse complement strand
TTCCTTCCTTCCTTCCTTCCCTTTCACCCTATGCCATGTCCATAATCTACTACTAAAAATTGCTAAGTTTCAGTGGATCCTCTGACTTTCGTCATTCCATTTCAACCACAGGTATCAATTTTATTCTCACCAGAGATAAATCCCACTATATGAGAATTTCATCAGGAAAACAAATTTCAAATTAACATTAAGGGATACAGACTTCCTCTGATTAAATTCTTTCTCTATATATATCTTTCTCTTTTATTTTGTTACTGAGTAGCAAGGGAATGAATGTCCACGTAGTTGGAAAATTTTTTTTTAATTTAGGGTAAATAGTGATCTCTATTCAGTTAGATTCAACTAGTAGCATCCAACAAAAATATTTTCTGAATGTTTCCAGCTGGCCCTAAGATATTATCAACACAGATTATGAGTACAGGAGTATATAGATAATAAAGATCCTGAAATTCTAAGAATTGCATCTTTAGTTTTCACAGATCAGGTGCAATACCTGCATATACATCATTAAAGCTGCTGCTCTCTTTTCCTCTTAAGCTTCATTCAGAATTTGTACTTATCTCTCACTTCCCACATCTCCTCTCTTGTGAGCTAACCTGTCAGTCTCCATATTATCCTGCCTATCACGGTCTACATTTTACTGTGATCAAATCTTTTCCCACATCAACACCTCTGACTTTTTCATTCCTACAAATCCCTGTACTCAGCTTTTAAGACCTCCAGATCTCTAGAGTCTGGTACATGCAGAAAAGTGCAGTCCCTTCTCCCATTTCTCCACTGCCACAAATCAATATAAAAGCACTATCTTATCCTTTTGTAATTTGTTAACTATGGTTGTAATCTACTAGCTGTTATAATTAAATTTGTTCTGTGATGAACATCCTCAAAATTCTAGAGATGTGTATGCTTGGCATAAACCTGGAAAATGAGTTCAGACTCTTATTTTACTACAGGTCCAACAGATCACTATAACCATCCAAATGCTGCTGTAGCCTTTAAAAGGCATGGAGGCAGACTGCTTAGTCTTGGAAATTCTTGAGTCTTCGTTGTGGTAGCATCATCAACAAATTGGCATCTTACAAAATAATTTGTGACCCATTATTTAACTGCCAAGGTGTTCAGAGCCCAACCAATGCAATGCTAAAATAACCCAGCGAGTGATTTTGAGACTGAGTAGACATCAGTCCCACAGCTAAGTACAGTGCACATCAAATCTATATATTTTTTATGTACCTTATATAGTCTTGCAAAGGACTATTAGAATCTGCAGAAATTATTTTGTGAAAAGAAAATTTGAAGGCAGAGAGAAATCTGGATAAGCATCAAACAGATAATGAGTCTGAGACAAGTACCTTTCGCAGCAGGTACAAGTAGAGAATCTGGCAAGGCTGGTGTAAGGATCTCCAGGAAAAAAAAAAAAAAAAGGACTGATTTTTTGGTTTTAATTCCTTGGGATATTTTTACCCCCCACAGAAAACCCTCTCAGGGGCTCTTAAGTCACCCAAGAGGGACACAGGCACAGAATGGTGGGATTGCCACAGGTGTACATAGAAGCAGCCTGCTGAACACATAGCCTCACTCTACTCCTGCCCCAGTCTGCTGCCTGATCTCTCACACCAATGACAGATCCTGTCCTTCTATATCCTTTCTTTTTCCCAAACTAATTTAAAGATTTTTCCTCAGACTTATCAATTTCTTACTGATGTCTCCATCCTGCTATCACTGCAAATACATCCTTTACCTTTGAAACAGCTCTTTAATTATGTGAGAAAACATATTGCGGTCCTGACACCCTGTCTATGTGGATAAATGTTTGATTGGCACGTAGTCAACTTAGATTTTTACCAAAAACACATCTGTGTGAATTCCATGTGTTGCTCATAGATTGTAAGACAAAGAGCATGTGACACAAAATTTTAAGGCACCATTGTTAGGGTACCTTTTTCATGAACTCTCTGGTTTTTGTGCAAGCCTTTAAGCTGAGCGGTGTCGAGTATCCCTCCAAATTCACAAGGTCTATGAACAGAAGTCCTTTGATTGGGATTTTTTAAGGTAGATTTGTTGAAGAAGTCATCATAATTTTTCAGGTGCTTTTTTGTATCAGTAGAAGGAAAGCTGCCATGACCAAATGTATTAACAGAAAAGGCTTGCTGAAAGCTGACTTACCAGGATCTTTACTTAACTGCAATATCTTACTACACATAGATGGCACCATCCTTTCTCCAGGGAGGACATTATAAGGATAACTCTGGAAAAACAGTAGTGCTTAATGAGCCTGGGCTTTTTGTTTTGCTGTGAATGATTTCTCCATTAAATAAAGCAAGAGCATAAATATGTTTCTTCTTTTAAGAGAAGAGGAAATAAGTTATGACTGGTTTGGATTATTTGTTTCTTTGCTCTTGGCTCAACAAGAGTTTGAACTTCCTCTCACAGACATTTACGGGAGAAGGAGAAACCTCTAGATGGGCTACAATTGCTGAAAACAAGCAGATGATTTTGTAGAAGAAGGAGAATTAGTTGACTTAACCAGTTTCAAGAGCATTCTGACAAATACCTTGATTTAACCTGGAGTATTTCCTAAAGACTGAAACTTAACAGTTTCAGAAAAAGGCTTTTAATTCAACCTAGTGTTGATTGCATGGAGCAGTAGATTTGTGAGGGAAATGATGTGACAATTGCATAGAGTGCAATGTGGAAGTAGGCACCTGAGCAGTTATCTCTGATGTTTATTTAGAACACTGCTATAGTGTCCTCACCTCCAAGACCTGTTCATCATCAGACACAGGAGGGCATAAGGCTCATGTTTGGATAGTTGTATGCTTCCCACACCACAGAACCAGCACTGGCTCTTATCAGAGGAGTCAGGAGAAGCTTAATCTGTTCTAATTTATGTTCCTTTGCAACATGCTAACTTTTCCCTAATAGGGAATAACTGGAAAACAGTTATTTTTCCTAGGCTACACTCCAGTCTTTTCCCAGCATTTACCCCAACATGGAGACCACATTTTGAGGCATGTTTAAAATTCTGAAATGGCTGTTTTTATCAGCATCAGCTTCAAATTCAACTATTGTCTCCTACGTAAACTCTAATCACGCAGCACAATACTCTGGAGAAAAAGAATGTTTTGCTATTGACGTAGGGAAAGAAATGCAGTTGGCACTAAGTGGTGTTCTGTAAGCCTTGTTTCAGCCCAGAACAAATTTGAACGGCTAATTTTATGTCACAACAACAACAAAGACCTAAACTGATGCAATAAAACTACAAGGATGTGAACTGTACTCACAGTAATAGTATTACAAATTACATCCTCAATTAGCTAATCTTACTTTGCTGCCATGTAGCAAATTGGGTTTATTGTGTTTTTCTTGACTTTTTGGATACAATTTGCTTATTTATTTGAACAGAAACTCTTTGTGTTCTTACTGTTCAGCGTTCCTTCTGTTCTCAGTGCAGGTTGGAATAGGATACGCTGTAAGAGAACTCAGTTACCGTGTATCTTTTGAATATAAAAATATTTTCATACTACTAAAAATACAGAAAATCAGGACAAATAAAAATATTTCCTCATATCAGCATGACTCTACATCATGGACAGATTGCATCATAAGCAAAAAAGTGTGGGTTTAAGTGTGCTAGCTTTATCAGCTACGTCAACACAGCCAAGAGTCTCGCTAAGAAGGAAATTGTCAAATCTAGCTCCAGAGTGTGTTCCACATAAGATTTCTCCACCCCCTCCTCATAAAAAAAGCCCAAACAAAATGTCTGAAAAGCTCTTTATTTCACATGCAAACAAATTTTCTTGAGGGTAAAAAGCTGCCTACTTTTCATAGTGTTAGAGCCCTGTCTGTGCTAAGGTGTGACCGAACTGGTCACTCATAGTGATGCTGCTGATTAGTTCCCACAAAGCTGAGTTCTCTGTTTGAAGTGAGCCCTTTCTGAGCACAATTTGTCTGAATAAAGTGTGCTTTCCTACAGATAAATATTTTATTTAGTTCTCCTTTGCTGAAGTCCCTCACACAGGTGGTTGACAGACGTAAGTCATTCTCTGGTTATGTACCGTGTTCTAAAGGACCGTGACTGGTACTTGCTATCAGGTTTGTTTTTCTTTTATTTTCCAACCAAAAAAAATATCTCCAAACAACCCTTTGAAGGCTTTCTGAAGCCATTAGACCTAAGAACAATTGGGTGATGCTGTAAGGGCTTATCAGATGTGCCTCACTGCGTTCCCATAGCAACCTTTTAGAGGATAAAGCAAAGGCTATCAGGGGGAAAACTCTCCATGGGTCCAGATGCTGCAATATGTTGCTGAATGTGCCCAGAGGTCTTAGAGGAACAGAGCAAGGCAAGGTACATTCTCAGCATATCCTGGATTAAAGAGCACAAGGGAAAATGTGATAGACTCCACAGGAAAGCCTTCACAAAAATATCAGAAGAATGTCAGTGCTACTGGACAAATAGCAGGAATAAAGGACAAAGAAACTAAGATATACGTATCTCAACATATGTATCACTCATTATATTCCATATAATTAATGTATCTTCAGCATTGTCAAACTATTTTGCACTTTGCATTCCCTTCATATATTTAAGAGAAATTACATCAGATAAAAATAAAAAGACATTTTATGTGATGAACCTGAAGGGAAAGGGTACAAAAGCAGCTACATTCAGCAAATATGTTCTGTTTCTCTGGTTCAACTATTGCTGATTCAGCTGGTACTAAGTGAAAGATACTGAGCTTTGGCTCCAGCATTCAAGGTAGCCACACAATCAGCAACCCTCCCGCTCCCCCCACCCCAAAAAATCCACAAAAACCAGAAAAGATGTTTTAATTTCACTTACAAGAGAGGGAACTTGGAATGAAAAGTCAGAGAGAATTAATTTTGTAAAACATGTTACTTCCCTGGGTATGTGTCTGGGTGATACTCTTTGGACTATGAGGTCTTCTCAGCATTTTCAGTGTGGAGCCAAACTGCCAACTTTACATCACAGCTTGGACTTGAGGAAAAGAAAAAGTCAACATGAGATTTTTTTAATATTTTTTAAAAAATGGTACTATTCTGGTAAGGGGAAAAGCTCTATGACTATCTTGTAATAAATATCCTAACAGATATCAATAAAATACATTGATTTACTTAGGCCAACAGTCTTGGAGGAATGTGTAAAGTGACAGCTAAGCCTCATCCACAGGTCCTGGTGTACCATCAGCTACATTCTTCAGTGAAGAGGTCTAAGAGCCCTTCTGCTGTCAGTTACTGATGGAGAGGCTGCTGCCCTTCTGCTGTTAGCAACTGCCTTTCATGAAAATATGGTTCCATTTACAATGCCTTTCCTGTGTCTGAGATTTTCTCACATATCAAGTATAAGTGTGAATTTGGCCTCAGGGGAGAGTGTACAGATTGCCAAGATGAAAAAACAAGATCACTTCTGAACAAATACCTCCCCATCAGTCCTTGTCCAATTTATAATCCTGATCTGCACTGCCACTGCTTGTGCTCTTCACTGTCTCATCGCAACTTTGCTTTCATGGGTGTGTGCATTGCTCATTATCCTGCCCCGTTCTTCTCCTTTTACCCACAGCTGCCTTTATGCTTAGGACATTCCTTCTTTCTCTGAGACAAACAACCTCCTCTCTCTTTTCCTCTCTTCTCAGATTTCTCTGCCATATAGGTTTCAACTGTCCACCTCTGTTATAATTTCCTCCTCCTCATTTCCCGTCTCATTATGAGCCAATGTGATAAGAGCAAAACAAAGTCACGCTGACAAGATATATCCAAAACTGAAAAGCTACACTCGTGGCTGCTGTGTGCTGCATCACGTTAATTTAACTGGAGAGGTGTAGTTTTAAAGGTACATAGGTGGTATCAGGCCAGTCCTCTTTCCTTCTTTCCTAGTGGGATGTTTTTGAAAACTGTCATCAAGTTATTGCTATGGCAATGAATATTCCTCCTTGAAAATTGGTACATTACTAATAGGAGATAATGATACATACAAGTAGCTGCTTCCCTGCCTGCTCAAAATGCTCTGTAAAACATCATTCATGACTTGCCTAAAATGTCACTGTTATTTCAGTACTTAATTATATTGTGATATTTTCTTGGCACCTGTATAACAAGACTAAAATGGAAATGTTTATGAGTAATTTGAGCAAATCATAGACCATTCTTTTATGTTTTTATTTAATTTTTATGGCTATATCTGACATTAAAATTCAATATTAAATGTTACAAAATGTAACTGTGCAAAAGTCTTTGCATCTGTTTATTTATTATCCCAGTAAATACAAGCTTGCTGCAACACAAAAGTTGGTCACACTGTGGTGACAGGTGCGCTCCCTCTCTCTCCCTTGTGGATCAGAGATTTCACCACCACACACACAAACTCTCCTGCTCCTCTTCAGCTGCAATCCTGGCCTCAGCGGAGCATCTGCTGCTTTTGCAAATGGCTGATTTTTTGAATCATTAACATTTAACATTTCAATCTCTCACACTTGGATGGAAGAATGAAGGGGGATCAACCTCAATTTCTTCTAATAATTACTGCCATCAGTTGAAGAAGACCAGATGCAGTTATCTCAAAGGCTCAGTATTATTTTATGTTCATTCTTTCTCCTGATGCAGCAGGGACCTGTCCCCAAAATGATAGCCTAGTGCTATTTTAACAAGGCAAATGAAAGTGAATAGTGATAATAAAAAAATTACAATGAACCCTCTAAATTTGCTGAAATATTTAGCTCTTGGGGATGGCAAGGCTTGCACTTCAGGATTGTAATTACAGCCAGTAGTGACCCTCCATGATACTTTGCTCTATTTTGTTGATTTCAGTCTACAGAATACCCACTCAGACCTAGGAAAGGGTTGTGTCAGCATTAGCAGACAGTCTTACTGTGAAACTGTTTCATTGGAAATAGTTAAATTGCACAATGTTCCTATTGTATTAATGAAAAAATTACAATGCTCTTAACTCTTATTAATGCTTTTAACTCTGTTTCTGCATAAAGATGATCCAGTAATATAAAGTAATGTATTATAAATGATGCAATGTTCTTTTTTGTATGTTCCATTGATGCCTTAAATGGCTACCTAGAAACAGAGACTAGACAGGAATAAAGGAGGAATTTATTTGAAAGGCCTTCAGAGGTACACTCTGGGCTCCAGAGGGTCCTGCCTCAGTGGATCCCAAAATGGACAATAGGTCACGAGCTCTTCACACTTTTATATCAGCATAAATTCACCAACCAGAACCCTGCCAATGATGGAATTTCCCCAAGCTTTCCCCACCTCTCCCCAAGATGATGATTTACAGTTCTTGGGCCTAGGATGTTCTGGGTGTCCTTGGAGAGCAAGCTAGAGAGGCTTTGGTCTTTCTTAGCATGAGAACAGCACTTAACAAGCTATAGGAAACTTCAGAGTTATACTAACAGTGCAGGATTTGAAAAATATGAAAGTTAAAACCTAAGGCATCACCATCAATCTCTAAGAAATAATTATAATTCTGAAAATAATAGGCTATCATTTGTTCTAGGCTCTTCTCAGGACTGTCCTCAGGCAGTTGTTCTATATTTTGTCAGTTCTGTAGTTGATTTCCTGTATTTTTCCTCCGCATTCAAGTTCAGTTTAGATGCAAAGCAACCCTTTCAATTTGCACAGGGGTAAGATTACAAAGCCTTGAACAGCCTCTTGACTTTTTGGCTGCTGCATATAAATGCTATAGGGATTTGTGGCTTTAGGACTTTGACACATTTTGATAGAGGCTATCATATGAAAAAGAGTTTCAGATAACAAGACTATTACTAGCATATTTTTAGTTGTTTATTTGATTTGTCTTTCAAGTGGTATACGTCAAATAAGTTTTGCTTCAACCAATTCATGTCTACTACTGAACGGAGAAATAGGTTTTGAAAGATCTTATGAAGCCAAAATGGAAGATGCCCAGATGTTAATGGTATATTTTTATTTTACATTGAAGTGCTTAAGGAGTTTCAGTTAAAGAGAGGATTTCAGGTTTCCCAAATAACTGGTGTATGAAGATCTGAAACTAGTGACTGATGAAAAAATAGAAGACAAACTAAAGAAATGATAACCCAAAATAACATGTAATAGGCACTATTAGGTAAGAATCAATAAGCTAATTTGAACCATTGCAATGCAGCTGAGCTAGTGAAAGCCTTGGGAAAAAAATTAGTGACCTGTTTTCACCACCATTTTGATGGAGATAGAAAATAATTCTCTAGTACCGCTTAGGAGCAACTTTCTGTTTAGGCCTACCACCCAGACCTGTCTTTTGTAATCTAGATGAAGGAGCCAAAAGTCTAAGGAAATAAAATAAAAGGTCAACAGATATTTATTTTCAGTTCAGGGATTATAAGATAACCTTCTGCTAAAAGCACCATAAATCAGATAACTCTGCTTAATGTTGATTATGTATGAAGTCACCCAGATTTCTTTGACTGTAGAAAGCCTTGCCAACTACAGTTTGTTAAAACTTATAATGAACTCCTAGACAATATTAAACCTTTGTGACCAAATCACATCAAAATTCAGTGCCTGCAGGCAGCTCTGAGTGGATTCTGGTGTAGCAGCTCAGCCTGCAAGAGGGTTGAGTCAGAGGGAAGAGGGCCCTGGTGACACATCCAACAAAACTGAAGTTTACTGATGGCTGCAACATCAGCCATGCAGGAACATCCTGTGCAGACACCTGCTGATCTTTCAGGCTTTTTAGAATTAGGTCATGCAAAGCCCTCTGTTATTTTCAGACCTCCCACACCTAAAATTCCTTTGTCACAATGAATAGAATTGCAGCACATAATTCTTTTGTCTAAATACCCCCTTGCTAAGTAAAGTTGTGAGATGTGGACCAGTGGTTTTAGCAATCAGTTTTTATGTTAAATTACCTTTGCATGAACTTGTGGTGAATGGCCTGAAGCCACTAATGGGAGAGGGCATGTCTGTACCATCAGAGAGAGCGCATGAAGGGACTGTTGGATAAGTGGTTCAGAAGTCATTAACAGAGCACTGTTCAGAGTGCAGACTGCACTTAGTTAAGAACAACCCTCAAAATAGGGCATTATTTAGGTTTTTGAGAAAACAGAATCTCTTAAAGGGATTCTTTCAGACCACAAAGGTGATCCAGAGCCCAGTCTTACAGTCATTGTTGTGCTAATTAAAAAAACTCAAACAACTATCATTGATATAAATCTTTGCTGTTTAAAGAAACAAATAATCAAAAAGTGAACTTCTTGTAGCTTACCATAGCATCCTTTGTCCTGCACATTTCCCTCAAAGGCTCCTCAGATATTAGCAGGTCTTTGGCTGGCATGGGTTATCTTGGAGGCATATACTCTTGGATCAGGATTTTCTGTGCTTTCTGGGAAATGAAAAAGAAACTACTACACTTTTGTAGATAAACAGTGCTGAAATGGCGATAATTCTTGCCGCCTGTGAGGGAAGGAGTTGCAGAGGTGAAGTTTGAACAAAGAAGCTGTTTCTTTGCAGCAAACTTAGACGAAAATGGAAAACCTTGCTGGTTTACTAGGAGAGAGAAGTTAGAGAAAAAATGCGGCTTAAGTCCAAGACTTGATTTAATGTGGCTGGACTTTAGAAAGCTTTGGTCTGAATGTTTGCTCATAGCATCTTCCTCATAACCATCTTCCTCATTTCTTCTTCACTATATTTTGGTTTAGAAAATAATAAAACTTGCAAGTAACAATACAGTATTTTCACACTGAATAATACAACTGATATAACTGCTCTGAAATCTCTGAAATCCCTGATGAGAATCCCACGTACCAACAAGCATACGAAAAGCACAAGGCAATTGCTAAGCCTAATGACAATTTGCCTGAATGGCTGATCTCTGAATAAACCCCTGCAAATATAACATCACAGCTGGCCCAAATCCTTCTAATAAAAGTATGAAAGAATCAATTAAATGAAAATCACAAGCTTTTGTCTATCCAGAATGAGCAGCTTTTACCTAACCACTCTCAACATTCAATCAAACAATGAACACTGTATGCGAAAATTAGATTGAACAAAGTGATACATTGTGAAAAACAACGTTCACTCTCCTGGTAAAATTTAAAAGGTTTAATAAAAGCCTTAATAAAAGGACAATAGGAGACAGAAATAAAGCAAAGGGTTAAAATGGCTGGGTGCTTGGCATGCTGCCAAGAGCATGCCTTACTGCTT
>VZRF01010477.1:204131-270911 GCA_013396875.1 Vireo altiloquus | reverse complement strand
ATTTTAATATTTGTGAAAAGCCAATATTATTATGTGTATTTATAACACACATTTTATTTCTTTATAGCTATGAATTACCTAACATAACCCTGCAAGTTGAAAAATCGTACAGAAATATGAATAGTTACAGCAAAATCAGTTCAGAAAAGAAATAACTATCTCAAACTCAAGTCCTTTCTGTTAATTTCCCACAAGACTGTTTGCAGTTTATAGGTTTTTTTATTCCTTCAGAGGCATCCCTTTCCTCTTGATTTGACTTGGGCAGAAGTTTCAAAATGTTATCTGCATGCAACCAATCACTCAGATTCTTCCCACTCTACAAAGGTTTCATACAGAATGGTAACAAGGAGAATCAAAGTTGTAGACAAAAGTAGAATCATAGAATCACAGTGTGGTTTGGGTTGGAAAGGGACATTTAAAGGTCATTCAATTCAACTGCCCCGCAATGGCAGAATTATCTTCAACTAGATCAGGTTTCTCAGAGCCACATCACATGTGACCTTGAGTGTTTGAAGTGAAATACACAAAAAGAAAGGGATTTTTACCTTCCCTTCACAGACTTTCTGTTAAAGTGTGTCAAAACTATTTTTGTTCTGTGCAATGTCCAGTCTTTGTGAAAATTAATAATAGGGAGAATTATAAATGTTGTAAGAAATTATATTGTCAAAATTGCATGCTAAAGAATTACAGGATACATTCATACAAATATTCTGAGGACAGTTTATCGGTAAACCTCCCCCCTTCATCAGAACACAGAAAATACTGTGTGTATTTCTACACAAATAGGTACATATGTGCAGATATCAAGTGTGTCTGTTCAGTTTAGAGTTTTACATTAAGCTACATTAAGAGCATGTGCATCTCTCCTGTTCTTTTCACCTTATCCTTATGGTTTAGAAGTTTCAGCAGATTTCTGGTTTCATTTGGCTCCAAATCATCAAACCATTCAGTGTTCCTGAATCTTAAATTTATATTCCACACCTTCCTTTCTGCCTTGGCAGGACTAATGGAGTCTGTAAATCAGAATCTATGTTGGAGACTGATTACAACTGAAGTTATTAAATCAAGACCATGACTTTATGACATGGATAATGGTTTATAGCTGATTTATAGTTCATTATTATTATTCCTGTTAGTAAAGCCTTGTGAAGAAAAGAAGCGTTAAATCAATGGCTATTTGCCTGAATATAGAGAAAATAAAAACAAATTTAAAAAATCATATGTGACATTATATATAAATACAATGAATAAATGCACATACTTTCAAGACATCTATTGTTATGTGATTTTTTGGCAGGGTTTGACCGGTTATCCCTTTTTATTTTAATAAATGCCACTTCGAATAATAAAATACTTCAAACATAATCGTCTTTTTCTGCATTTCCAATTAGATAAATAAAGTCAGTTATGAAATATTTCTCTGAAAAGTATAAAATCTATTCTGTAGGTGCTTGGTAACACCAAAGTAGTATAACTTACATTGCATACTAAATTGCATGAAAGCACATCCCATTGCATGTTATAAGGCAAATTTGGAGTTGATTTGTATCAGTTTCATGACTCCTTTTGATTGGAGTAGATGATCACTTAACACTAACAGCATTAAAAATTACTGATCTGCTTTATTCTAATAAGGCATGACACAGAGTTTGAAGTCCAATAATTTGCCTGCCTGATTTGTCTTTGTTTCTAAAGAATGAAGAACTGATGAAATACAGAAATCCTGATCAGAAGTCCCCAGTCTGTGTTTCTCTCTGTTTCCTAATGTCCTATATAATTCTCAATTGCATGAAAACTTTCATTCTTTACCTTCAATATCTTCGCAGATTTTCCCCACATTTATTCTATGGAAGGTTTTATCTCCTTGTGATAGCTACATGCCACTGGGAAAGTCAAACCATCACCCTCAGTAGCGAATCTTGGGTCAAAGATAATTTTTTTTTTTAATGAATGAATTTTCATCTTATCTCCAGGTGATGCCCCATTCGTTTCAACTATAGTGACTCCAATACAATGTCAAGACACAGCTAGACCTTGCCTTCCTATGAAACTCCAGCAGAATCACTCAAATAAGAAAGGCCTGTTACTGAAGGCCAAAACAAAAAAAAAGATAGATACATCCTAAAATGACCTAGAATGAGACTTCTTATTTTTCAGAGTTTTCTTAATGGAAAAAATATGAAACAGGTGATAAAATTAAGTGGTATCTTTTACTGTCACGTGTTCTAGGCTACTGTGTTTCCTATAAATGGCAATGCTTATTTTATGACATCTGGTGTATTACTTTTTGAAAAAATAATAATGATTGATGCAATAATAATTTTTTTAAATGTTATATAGGACATGCCATTGTAAAAATCGATGTTTAACTTCAGAAAAGATTACCTCACTTTAACATAAATTATTAGGTTTCAAAAAAATCAATAAGGCTTGATTAGTTATTATATTTAAAGAAGCACACAGCTATGATGCTGGATTGAAATATAATTGTGTTACATTATTCATTTTATGTCTTTGTGAAAATAAAAAGCATTATAAGTCCAATGCCGTGTCTCAGTGAATTAATTTTTACTGCTATTAGAATGGGAAAAGATGGACGCAATAGAGCGAATAGAATGATTTACAGAAGACTGATGTGGATTGATTTTATCACTACTTCCTTTAATTCCTGCCTTTATGTGTCCTTTAGCTTGTGAAGCACTGCTTCACAGCAAACCTCATCTGCTCAGGTTTACAGAAATCAAGAGAATAGTCACCCCTTCTTCATTATTCTGCTGGCATTCTGGTTTCAGATGCAGCACAAAGAGAAATATGAATGTCTTCCAGTCGTGATCTTTCTTCCCGGAGAAATAAATGTCTAGTAAAATTTAAACTCCATTCTTGTAATCAGTGCAGGGGCCAAAAAGCATTTCCAGACAAAATGGGCTCAATCATATTGTTCGGAGGGAAAAACTTAGGCACCAGATTAGCACAGTGTTCGGCTCAGAACCTGCTATAACATAATCCTTTACTATCTGAGTTCACGAATTAGTTTCTATAGCAAAGAGCTTGGCTTACACTTCCAGCAAGGCATAAAGAACAATATAATTCCAGCTATATCCATCCTTTGAAAAGAACCATCCTGCTCTAAGGCTCTTGTGTAAATTTTAAATACTTAGAATTTTAAGCAAAATCTTCTTCATACTACATTCTTAGCATTTAACAAAGGATCTTTAAAATGAAACGTAGGAATCTCTACAATTAGACCCAAAGAGCCTGATTGTGTTGAAAGAAGTGTCTGGAATGTTAAGTGGGTTATGAATACAAATCCACACAAATGTGAGGACGACTGAGGATGTTTAAAAGCTAAAAAAATATAGCATTTAAAGATTTTGTACACTGATTATAGTCACATGCCACTGCAGTTAACTCCAGCCAGAAACTAAAGACCATGCAGATGCTCGCTCACTCCCTGACCAGTGGGATCAGGGAGACAATCAGGTAAAATCTGGGAAAACACTCATGGATTGACACTATGACAGTTTAATAGGAAAAGCAAAAACCACACATGCAGAACAAAACAAGAAATTAATTCACTGTTTCCTGTAAGCAGGCAGGTGTTCAGACATCTTCAGGAGAAGAAAATTAATTCTAGCCCACCCAGAATCAGAACTGATGCTTAGCTTTGTCAACAGTATTTATTGTTGCTTAAGTGCTTCCCTTACTGTGTTTATAATCAACTTGCCCTTCATCTCCCAGTTTTGAAGACAGAGGTGTGGGACACCAGCTTTGATATCTGCACTCAGAAAAGGTCTCTGACAAGTCTTAATATCATCATTTTAGACATTTTAGTGAGAGGGGACTTAGAAACAAAATATTATTGCCATTATAAAAAATGATAGTAACTACTGAAGTGCTCAAATATCTTGAAGAAAAGAGTCAGAAAATTTAAATCTGAGAGAGAAATATCTCTCTTCTGGGGAAAATGCCATTCAATATTCCATAAAGTAATAAGTTGTCAGAAGCCCTCTGAAGATCCTCCTTTCTATCTGCAACACCAATGGTATGATTGCCAAATTTTAAAACAATTATTTAAAGGAGAAGGAGAAAAACATCACTGCTGGAACACTGTACCATAAGAAAGATTAAGGGCAATGCTGCTGGAAAAAAACCATATTCTGTGTAAGCTGTCAGAATCCATGCACAGCAAATGGATCATCTGCTTTTGGCATGGTATCTGTCTGTACTAGACCTTGGACACAAGACACTGAAGACTCAAACACTTCTGGACATTGTCAGGTGGAGAAGGAACAGCAAGGAAGAAGCATAATGTTCCAACAAATGAAATCACATAAAAATCAAGTCTTCTAAGAGAATGTGAGAAATGTAAGCTGAAGAATTTTATTTCCCAAGAACAGGACAAGGCAAGTACAAGATCTGAGAGACTTTTTTTTTTTTTTTTTTTTTTTTTTTTTTTTTTTTTTTTTTTTTTTTTTTGTCTCCACTGATTCATATTTTGGTCTATACTTTCAAATATTTCAGTTACAAATTAGATACTGGATATTATTGTGAGAGTATGTATCTCCCTCAAAAAGCCTCCACTCTGGTTTAATCCAAGATAATTAATTTATTTACTGTGGAAGCCATAAGTTTATTTAAATTTTACCCTTTGGTAAGTACTTTTGGATGTATTTCAATTCACTTCCACATTTAATCTTTGGACAAGAAAAGTTAGACTTTTAAAATAACATTTATTCTGTAAAATAGAACAAAAATAAGATGTGGTCTTCCATATTTACATGTGAAATTAAGAAAATCATGACTACGTTATGTAAAAGATGGTACTTAGATGCATCTTCAGATATTGCAATTGGTTTGGTTTAAAGGAAAGCCTTCCACCCACTGAAGCTTACTTTTACACACCCTTTAAAGTAGGATTTCCTTTGCACAGATTTTGGTTGTTCTCATTAAAAAAAAAAAAAAAGTAATAATTTCTAAATGTTAATATTAGACGAAGTGTTTGGAAACTGTATACTTCAGTAAGGTACTCCCATAATTACAATGTGCAATCCTGTAGCACCATTTGCCCTGCGAAGTTATTGCCAAATACTGTTCGCCACTATCTAAATGTGTTTAACCCAAATACCGAGCTGATTATTTACACTGTTTGCTTTCTGGAAAACATCAGCTCACTTCTTTCATCTTGACTGCAAGCACAGGATTTATTTTTGATCCTGGGCTGCATCTACAGGGACATTCCTAGCAGAGAGGTGCAGATGTGATCATCCAGTTCTACATAGTACTTGTCAGGCCACATCTGTAGTACTGTGTCCAGTTCTGGTCCCCACAATTCAAAAAAGACATGGACTGATGGGAGAGGGTACAAAGGAGACCAACGAAGATAAACAAAGGGCTGGAGAACCTGCCTTGTGAGGAAACATGCGAGGAGTTTTTTAATCTGAGGAAAGATGGCTCAGAGGGGATCTCATCACAGTATTCCAGCATTTACAGTGACTACAAAGAGGATGGAACCTCTCACCTCACAGAGATCCACATGGAAAAGTTAAGGGGCAGGGGTAAAGTTGCCCCAGGAGTGGTTTCACCTTGACATAAGGAATAAATTTTTAATGGTGGGTAAAACCATTCACTGGAACAACCTCCCCAGATCTTGGTAGAATCTTCATTGCTGAAGGTTTTCCAGATGCAATGGGACTGGGTGCTAGATGATCTTCCATAGGTTCCCATTTCTGTGACAGTTTGGACCAGATCACTTTCGACCTGGGCTGTTCTGTGGTTGTATAATCACAACTTACACAGGTTCACCTGATGTGACTAGTACAGGCTATGCTGGGAGACTTCTCGACATATAAAATCAAAAGAAAAGTCATAGTTGACAAGTTTTAGATCTTTTATAGGTAGCAGAAAATAGAAAATCTGGAAAATTCCTGTAGTAAGTGGGATTTAAACCTGCACTGCTAGAATTGCGAAACCACCAGAGAGCAAAACCAGGGAAAAGACCATTTAATTTTGCAAACAAATAGCTCGAGGACTTAAAATCACTCATTAGCAAAACACCATTGGATCATTTTGTTTTCACACGACAAAATATGGACTCTGTTTTGACACAATATGAGTGCTTCAGGGGGGCACGGCAGCAGGCTGAGGTGTTAGTTAAGATGGGAAATCACAAATTCTCAGAAAAAAATTTAGCGCTGGCCGATACATACAGTAAAAAATGAACTCTGAATATGAAAATCAGGAAAATAGACCAAACAGATGTACTGGATGCAGGTGTTGAGGTGCTGATTCCAGCTGGCTCCAAGGAACCCACGTCAGGACCTGAGAGGAACTGGTGCTGTCTCTGCAGATGATCTCCTCAAGTATTTCAATATTTGTCATCTTTCTTTCTAAATACCCAAGTTAGTAATTCAATTTATAGGCAAGGGATTAAGTTAGATTTCCCAAGTTGAGTCTGTTTCAACCCCAGCAGTAGATAAAGTGGAATTTTGTTTAAAGATGAGTTATTTGAATTATGTTGGCATGAAAAATAGAGTAGCTCTAGAATTCATTTTGGCATCTAATTTGAATTTGTCCTTAAATATGAGCAGTCTAGGACTGTCAAGTTCATTATAAATACCTTGCATTTCTATAAAGATTTTCATACTGAAGTATCTCAAAATATTTTTTAAATTACAGCCTACTGGTCATCCAGCTTTCTGCCATTTGCAGCATCTTCAGCAAAGAAAGATAATGAATAATTCTGGCAATGGAAATGACAGGCATATTTCATTTAACATAATTTTTTCAACTTGTTTTGGAATAAAAAAAACACACTGTCTGCCTTCCAGGAATAACAATTCATCACTGGAAAATTACCCCTAGTATCTTGCAAAAAGAACATTTTGTGGGGTACATCCAGAACTGGTAGCAGTAGCTATTTAGGCTGTGCTTATGCATTTCTGTTATGAGGAAGGATCTTGTGTGGCAACTCAGGCTTGGGCACTGGGTAATGAAAATCTCTGCCAGATGCTGTGATGCTGAGAAAGGACCAAGGAGTCTGAGGAGTTCAAACACGTTGCCCACCAGTGACAAACCATCTCAGATGGCCCATGTGTGCTGTGAGCAGTGGCCAGGGAAGAACATGTTTCCATGTGAACAGCTGGGATGACTTCCCATGTAAACAAGGTGTTAGATTTATTTTTGCCCTGCAATAGATTAACACATAGATTTCTAATAGCTTTCTAAACCAATAGTTACATGAACATACAGCTTTTCTAACCTTTAACAGAATGCTTTCTTCATCCTCAAAGCAGCAGCAAGCCTTTTTTCCCCCCTTTTTTTAACTTCAGGCCAATAGAAGAAAAAAGAACAAGATTTACTAGTTCTGGGAGAAACAAAGTTCAGGCTAACATATTCAGGATTAGATCTACCTCTCTGAGGAAGTATCAGTATTTGCATCTTTGATCTCTGTTCAGAAGTGTATGACACAGTTTCTAATCACATTCTGTTAAGAAAGGCAGAGCTTTTCATTGTAACAGGTTGAAATAAATATAGAAAATGTATTTTCTTTCACTTAAAATCCATATGGTAAAAAATGTTTTGGACTTTGCATTGTTTCCTTCAGCATTTTGGGAATGCTTATAAATCTTACATAATTACTTGAAGAGAAAATTTGTATTTAACAGATTTCTAGTACATGGAGGTTTAACAGTTAACTCTTAACTAGGGAGTTAGGAAACCCTATAGTACACAAATTTCTTTTTCAGGTTTGTGTTAAAAAGATCTGGTTTTACATATTGTTCAGCATGTGTCAAACAAAACAATAAATTCTGTTTCTTCTTCACATTCTTGACAAGTAAAGACCTAAGAGTAAAACTTTTAGGCAATAGTACATGCAAATTTCAACATTTGCCTATAGAAAATGAAATAAAAGAGAGGATTTTAGACAGAAGAAATTTTTCCTTTTGGCACTCCTTGTCTATTTAAAAGTAACAAAAAAATGCAAAACCATTGCATGAATAATTCATATCAAAGCAGATTTTTTGTTTCTTCATGCTCTGAATTCAAACATAAATGCCCTTATGTGGAGAATGCATCTGTGTATACTCATCAAGCATTTACTTGCTTCCAGAATCTTCCCTGTCTGCTTAAAATTTTAAATTCTAATGGTTAAAAACAGAGTGATGTACAATTCTATGCTAAAAGGTAGGAACAATGTGAATAATAGAGTAGATATTGGGAAAAAAGAGGATAAAACCTGTATCTATTCTCTGCTTTGAAGATATAAGTGCAGTCTCTTAGTCAGAACCAGACATAATTATTGTCTGTTTCTTCTCTACAGCAGTTCATCCCCAGTTTTCAGGATATTTCTAAAAAAGTTATTAGTAAGCTTATTATTATAAGCTGGGAAGTTGCAGGAAAAGAATTCTTGCCACCCCTCTTTAAATTCCCCAGAGCATTTGCTACTGGTGACTTACAGGGTTTACTGATCTAGGCTGCATTATTTTTCTCATGTCTGCTCCTGATCTATCCTGATACTGAAATAAATTATTAGCTTGTACATGGTACTGTAACCATTTCAAGAAGTTAATGCATTCCATCTGCTGTTTTCAAATTATTTGTTTCCATTATCCGCCAATACACAATTATGGGAGGTAGGAAAGTTCTTTGTCAAATACAACACTCAATATTTTCTTCTCTGTTTATGTAATGGGGGAATAATGACTTCTGGTGAAGGAATAATGAGTAACATTCTTTCAACCTTCTTGACATCCATATTAACCCCTCTCTTTTTTTAACAGTGCAGGTATTTTCACTACTCTTTCAGAGTATTCTGCTTGAATAACTGTAATTTTGACCACAGAAACACAGCAGACCACAGCTACCATACTCCTTTCTAACCAGTTGGTTGGATTTCCCTGCTCACTTTGCCAAACCATTCTCATTCCACAGGAGCTGATGCTACTTCCACTGCTGTTAATTTTCAGTGGTTACACAGTGCCAGCAGTTTTACAATCTCACTGCAAACACTGATGGATTCATAAGCTCTTTACATAGGTAGCACACAGGTATAGGAATGGACTGTGGTTTTGTCCTGTATTTATGCCAAGTTTCCTAGTCTTTTTCTCAGTCTCTTTTTTCTCTTTCTTGAGTTGGCCAGTGCTCTGCATCAGAATGAGAGCAGAGGACACAAATGACTCACTCAACATGAGACAGCAGAGTGATGTCAGAAGGTCAATAGGAGGTATTCTGCTCCTCTGCTCTGCTCTTGTTAGACACAGTCTGGAACACTGGGTGCAGTTCAGGTGCTTCCAACAGAAGAAGCACATGGAACTGATGGAGCAAGTCCAGAGGAGGGCCACAAAGTTGATAAGAAGACTAAAGGCTGAGAAAGTTGTGGTTGTTCAGCCCAGAGAAGAGAAGGTTGCCTGAACACCTCATTGGAACCTTCCAAAATCTTAGGGGGGCCTACAGGCAAGCTGAAGAGGGACTCTTCATCAGGAGCTGTAGTGACAGGACAAGGAGTAATGGGTTCAAACTGAAAGAGGGGTAATTTAGAAATATGAAACAAATTCTTTAGTGTGATGGTGGTGAGACACTGCAACAGGTTGCCCAGGGAAGTTGTGAATATCCCATCCCTGGCAGTGTTCAAGGCAGGGCTGGACGGGGCATTGAGCGGCCTGGTCTGGTGGAAGGTGTCCCTGTCCATCGCAGGGAGTTGAAACAAAAAGATTTTATGGTCCCTTCCCAACCCAAACCATTCTATGATTCTGAATAACGCGAAATTATTCTCAAAAAGAGTATTTCATGTGGAACAGCCTGCATAATTTCAAGGATGCCACTGAAAAGACAGTGGAAAAATCCATGTAAGTACACAGAATTAACTCACCAGAGAAGGTGAAACAGTAAGCCATTAAAGTCTTTTGAAGGTTTACAGCTAGCAGTATGTGTGAGGAATTAATTGGAGCTGCTGAAGTTAGAGTTTAGTTCCATTTATCTTCCATATTCCATTAAATTCAATTAAAACAAGATAAGGCCAGAGGGTCTTTGTAACAGTTGACCCATCTTAAAATTTTTTTTACAAAGTAATTTATCTTGGAAAGAGCTCAGAAGAAAAAGCCAGCTCAAATGTTCAAAGTCTGCCAAAATCTCAAATCTCTTACAGGAGAGAGTGATTGCCAGCTTTAAAAATAAATGTTTCTGTCTGCCTGTAATGATACAAAAGCTACAGAAGGAAAAATAGTCCACAAATCAATAGCTACTTCTGCAAAGTCTTTAAAAAGTGCTTTTAAGTTCTTTGAAACTAAAAGTAAAATCTGGCAGCTTTAGATTTTTACTTTTCACCCTTTCCAAAAGACAATATTTAGCTTTCTAGGGTTTTTTAAATGTACTTCAAGGTCTCTTTAGTGACCTGGAGTGTTAAATTAGAAAATCTCTCACATCATCACTAGTGACATAGCAGTTGAATATTTCACAAAATAACTTTTGGTGCGATTTATCATTTAACTAAATTAAAGAAGGTTGCAAAAAAGGACAGGTGGTGTACCTTATGTTTTCCTCAAGTTACAAGATTGCAGATGAACCCTTACAGCACAGCAGCTGTTTACTGTCATGTTTTTATATTAGTAATCAGTTTATGTACCATAGTTTTGCTCACATCAGCTTCAGTTAATATCTTCTAAATAGCTCAGCAGGTCAGATTTCAATCTTCTGTGATGTGATAATTCCATTAGATCATCATCCTCACATTACTTCCTCTGTTCCTTTCACTACTGACATATTTTGTTTATCCTACCAACCAGTTCAATTTCCAAGAGCCATCCTTCCACATGACTAAGCTTTTCCAGTTTTCAAATGTTTTCATTGATTTATTCCTTAATGTTCCTACATTTATTTTCTGAGACATCCTATAAAACTCACCTTCATCCTAAGGATAATTAAACTGGATTTGTCTCCTGTGAGTTATAACTCAGATAAACTATATTGCTCTCTTATCTTTCACTCTTCAGGCATTTCTTTCAGCTTGATACTGGGTATTGGGTTTGCATGGCAAGGTTTTGGTAGTGGGGAGGCTACAAGGGTGGCTTTTGTGAGAAGCAGCCAGAAGGTTCCCCGTGTTCAAAGGAGCCAATGTCTGTCAGTTCCAAGATGGACCCACAGCTGTCCAAGGCTGAGCCCATCAGCGATGCTAGTAGGGCTGGTGGGATAGCATAGCTATGAACAGGACACAACACCACTGTGGATGGAGAGAGGTGTGAGAATACGTGAAAAAAACATCTCTGCAGACACCAATGCCAGTGGAGAAGGAGGGCCAGGAGGTGGTCCAGGTGCCAGACCAGAGATTCCCCTGCAGCCCGTGGTGCAGACCATGGAGAGGCGGCTGTGTCCCTGAAGCCCATGGATATCCAGAGTGGAGCAGGGATCCACCTGCAGCCTATGGAGGAGACCCATGCAGAGCAGGTGGATGCCCAGAGGGAAGGAGGCAGCGATCCTGTGGGTAGCCAACATTGGAATGGACTTCTGGCAGGACCTGTGGACCCATGGAGGAGGCGCCCATGCTGGAGCAGCGTTGCTCACTGGACCTGGGGACCCATGGAGGACCCATGCTGGAGCAGCCTATTCCTAGTGGACTGCACCCTGTGGAAGGGACCTGCACGGGAGCAGTTCATGGAGGACCATCTCCAATGAGAGGGACCTCACACTGGCACTGGGGGAAGAGTGTGAGGAGTCCTCCCTTTGAGAAGGAAGGAGGGACAGAGACAATATATGATGAACTGAGCACAGCCACCATGCCTTGTTCATCCTGTGTTGCTGGACACAAGCAGATAGTGAAAACCAGGACTGAAGTTGAGCCAAGAAAGAAGAGGGGTGTGGGAAAGGTGCTTTTAAGATTTCTGTTTATTTCTCTTTATCCTACTCTGATTTTATTGACAATAAATTAAACTAATTTCCCCCAGTCCAGTGTGTTATGCCCATGACAGGAACTGGTGAGGGATGTCTACCTGCCCTTATCTCGAACAAGGAGCCTTTTGTTATATTTTCCCTGTCCAGCTGAAGAAGGGAGTGATAGAGCAGCTTTGGTGGTCACCCAGCCCACATCAACTCACTGGACACCTTCCCTTCTGCCTTCTGAAATAAACATCTTTTTTTTAGCAGTTAACTGGACTTCAGATATTTGACTTTTTGTTGTAAAAGTCCCTTTCTGTAATTATCTTTCTGTTCTTTGTCTTAAAGCAGCTATGTTTGTACCTAAATCTCTACTGGTGCTTTTTCCTGCAGTAAGCTTGATGACATTACATATAGCTGACATTTATCCCAACACCTTCTCCCTTCCTTGCAACTGGATTCAAGCATCCCCTCAGTCAATATCTGCCATCAGTGGTCTTTTCATCACCCTAATTAAAGAAAAATATTTCATCAGATACTCTCTGTGGGCTGTTTGCCAACATCCTGAGCTCATGCAAATGTGAATTGTACTTCGTATTTGGTTGCAGAAGCTCTGGCCACACGAGCAAAGGCAGTTCTCTGTAGAGAAACCTTCATTTGCAAGTTTAATTATCTCCCTGAGGTAATGCTAGTCCCCTCTGCTTTCCCCTTTAACATGTTCTCTCACCAGGGTCAGCAGGAGGGACTTTAGATCCTTATGAAGATGCAGCTTGAGAATTTCAGGTGAAGAAACGAGGGATCAAGCCACTCACATGAAGACTGAGATCTCATCTCTTCCAAGGACTTTTTCTCCCCAAACAATGTTCCCATTTTTCCCATTGTTCCCATTTTATTTCATTTTTACAGGGTTCTTTGATCTGGTCTGCTTTAATGAGACTTCACTTAGTTGTTCTTCACTCGGTTGTTTCCAAAAGCAGTTCTCACATTTCTCAGTTGAAGTTTTCTACACATTTTATTTTTAATACTTTTATCATACTAAAATCTTTTGTATCCCTGAGATAAATGATAAATAAAGTTTACTTTTCAAGACACAGATAAAAAAAAATTCTAAGCCTTTTCCAAGATTTGCTTATATAATACAATGTAATATGAATTTAATGAACTATAAATAAATGTTGTTTAGTATTTGAAATGGTTCTTTCAAGATCTATTAAAGCCTTTTCGTAAGACAGGAGACTAAACAGGAGAGGCTGTTATTTGCGGCTTCTCTTATTTGAAGTAATTCACAGGTGTAACAGTAAAAAGAAGTCAGTTAGCACCGCAAAGGGAAAACAATTCTGATGGTATGGAGAAGAACTCTATTTGTTTCAGAATTTACAGTAGATACAGAAACAGAAAACTGCATCTGTTTTTCTAAAAGATTGCCTTTTCACAAACAATTTACCATTGCTAGTGTATTAAATTACATCCCAAAATTGCCCTTCCCCACGTGTACAGAACCTTCCCAGGCAGACAAACAGCATGCCCAGACTCCAGAGGGAGGAAAATATGAGCACTGGCTGAGTTACGTAGGATTGAGGAGATGCACAGTGTCTCACTGCCCAACAAAGGAAAAGTATTCTCTCCAGAGTATACTGCAGGAAGATTTTAATAAAACCAAACTTATTTACTGACTCTCCCTCAGCACTCTGAAGGAGGATTAATTAAGCCTGAGACGGTTTTCAGCTGTGTGATCTTTTGGGAAAGTGCTGCAATGGAGCAATGGAGAAGGACTGCTGGCAGCAGCAAGCAGTTGAGATAGGAGGGGTCGGAGGATATTCAGGTTTCTGCTCTCAGACTCTCCTCACCCATTTCTCAACAAAACTTGGGGTCTGAGTTGCTATCTTGAAACCATAACTGATAACCATTTTTCATTTTGGAAGTACTTTATGTGATTAGCTTACTCTTCTCTCTTCAGGAACGTTTTTCTTGCATGACATAGGATGGAAAAGTTTATTTCAAAGAGAAAAAATAGTCCATTTCTAAGCCACAGCAAGACCAGTTTGAAATTCAGTAAATCTTTCAAATACTTACTAAGGAATTTTATAGTAACATTACATCAGTTAGAATAAAAAGAAAGGAGGGGTGGGGTTTTTTGGTTACTGAACATGCAGCCACAATGATCTAATATTAACTGTTGGTATTGTGAGTGGTTTCATTTACAACCGAGCATTCTACTTTCAGTTCCAGCTGCTCAATATTATGACCAAATACTGATATCAGAAAATATGAAGGATAATTCAGTTCGTTGTATTACTCTAATGAAGTATCTCTGGCTATCAATAGTAACTATAAAAAATACCACCAAACTAATGCTAATAAAAATTCCATTAAATTTATTACAGAGAAGAGAGATCTAATAATTCTTTGCTGCATTCTTTCTATGTAGCTTTTTGCTTCATGCTTTATAGTGATAAGACATCACTTGTTACACTGATTAACATCAATATAGTATAAAACATAAACCATCTGTTATGCCATGTAGGTAGTTCAATTTATCCAATAACCCATAAGCTTTGTTTTGGTTTCCATGGTTACTCAGGGGATGCTAGCCTTTTTCTTCAACACCATTGTTTGCCAAGAATACAACAAGTCGTTAAAAAACACGGCAGCTACAAATCCAGATTGCAGGGGTGTAGTCAGAAATTTACTACATGCATTCAGAAATTGCATGTAGTAAGTCTCATTTGATGCAGCATTTGAATCCAGAATGTATTCTCAGCAGCATTCTTCTTTGGATTAATCAAGACACTGAGATTGAAATAAGAAGAGAAAATCATAGAATCATTTATTCACAGAACAGTTTGCGTTGGAAGAGACCTTAGATGTCATCTAGTTCCAACCTCTCTGCCATGGGCAGGGACACCTTCCAACTAGAGGCTGCTCAAATCCAGCCTGGCCTTGAACACTTTCAGGGGTGGGGGAACCACAGCTTCTCTGGGATACTTGTTCCAGTGCCTCACCATCCTCAACATAAAAAATTTCTTCCTAATATCTAATCTAAACCCATCCTCTTTCAGTTTAACACTATTCCCCCCTTCTCCTATCACTGCATGCTCTTGTGAAAAGTCCCTCTCCAGATCTCTCACAAGTTCCCTTATAGCAGCTGGAAGGCTGCTATAACTGAACTGTGCTCTTAAATAGAAACACTTAAGGATCTGTATCGGATTATATGCAAAAAATAGATGCCAATTATTTCTAATTTTTCACTTCAATGTATTAAAAAATAAAATCCTGTGATGCCTAAAATTTATTTTTTAACTAATTTAGAAGTGAAATAAGAGAATAGCTTTTTCAGACACATGTAACTCAATGCAACTTGCCAAACAGACAACTTGCTGAAATAATTTCATATTGTGTAAAGACAAAACAGTTTCTGCAATGTGCTATAACACATGATACAGACTTAGTACCTATAATATTTATTTTTAAAAAGACAAAGGAAAATATAATTATAGACTGCATACTTAATGGGCAGGAACATAAATGCCATAGCTGTCCAAAACAACAGATCACATTTCTCAGGTGTAGTAAAACTTTGCTTACCTACCATGAACTAAAAACTTCTTTTTTTAAAATGAAAATTCACTCTTTTGCCTTCACAAAAAGTTCTAGAAATGGTGACTATCAAGTATCTAAAGAAAAATCCTGAGCTGTTTTTTTTGTGGCTGCAAATTTTTTTCGAACTGTGCTTGTCTGTGGATATTGCATTTTCAGTTCATTAGTCAATTAAAAATGCCAGTGGCCAGCTGATTAAAGAACTGCATGAAAAGATTTGCAAATTTATAGTCACAATACTTTATCTAGGACTGAATTAATTTTCAGTTGAAATATATGCATTAGTTATATTCTATTAACTGTAGCTGGAGACTAACTCCTTAAGCTACCAGCGTAGCCTTTAAGCCTAAGGTATTAAAATATCTGGAATTCATTAGACAGTTGCAACATTTATGTGGGAGCTGGTCCCCAGAAGACCATGAGCCAAGCAGAAAATGTTCTGGTAACCCTGAAGTGCAAATATTCAAAGATAGAGGTAAATTTTTGCTATCTCTAAGGCTGCCCAGGACCTGAAAAACAAATCTGGATGTTTAGCTGTGTTTGGATGTCTCTAGGCTGCTTTCGAGACCAGGATTTTGTTGTGACCCATTATTCAAGAGCTGCCTGGAACCAGCTTTAGAGAAGAGTTGCTCTCTATTTCATGAAACATGTTTTGTTGCACAGAAAATAGCTGCATAAATAATACAGTAAATGTCACATACTGCAAAAGTTCAGCAACATGGTAGAAAATTGTACAAAACAGGAAAATTCTCCACAGTTCACGGTGTGATAGTTAAGAAATTACACTTTACTGAGCTATTTCTTTGAAACTTCACCCTCCCTATGCTCTCTATCAGCTCTTCATTTGCATGAGTTTGCTGCTACCAGGCTTTGTACCTTCTAACCAATGGATGATATGGAAACAAAGAGCCAACACTGCTTGAAATACACAAACACCAATCAGCTCAGGAACCCTGGGCCAAACGTGGCTCAATGCCAGGTGAATATTAAGGCTGCAACACATACCTTTCCCTAGCTGTCTGCTTTTGGCAACTATATGGGACAAGATACTGCATCAACCAAACTTTTTTTTTTGACTGCACTTACCTAAGAAATATTTGAAATTCAATGTTATTAAGGAGCTCTCCAACATAAGAAAGGGCAAGAATGAGTTCGACATGAAAGATTCTGCTCAAAATAGATTTGTACTGTGAGATACAAAACCACCTGAAGCTCTTCCTGGTTAATTGCAAATAGCTTGTGTGTTTTTCTTTCTGGGCCCTCCATCACTCCCTGTAACTATAAATTGTATAAAAGTTAGTCAGAGTGAAGCAGCTCTTGCTCTTTGATCAGGCACCCTTCTTCCCTCCTCAACAAGCAGCTCAGGCATAAAGAAAAAATATATTTAAACACAGCTCTTCATTATTGCTGACTGTTTAAAGGGCCAGCACGATATGACAGCATCTTAAAATATTGCCATAATAGTTCAAAGGAACAATTCTCAGCATGCCAAAAAGCTTCTCAGCAGTAACACTGGGCTGAGGAACATCAGCATGAACCCTCATGAAGGCTAAGCCAGAAGATTCACCACTTGATTTATCCAGTCATATTCCAAAATAACTGAAAGCTCATAAAATCCTAAAATACATTCTGCTTTTTATGGAAAACTCTCAAACATACAAAAGAAGAGAGGGTATTTGGAGTGGTTGTTGGGGTTTTGTTTGTTTGTTGTTTTGGATTTTTTTTTTTTAAATTTTGAAGTGTTTTAATGTTTTCTTAGACTTGTAAGACAAATGCTGATGAAAAGAAAAAAAAGTGGGTTTAACCTCCCTCATAGTTTCTCACTTTGCCATATTGTGTCAATTTTTTTTTTTTAAACATGTTGGTATTTTACACAGTGGACTTCACAGAGTATTAGCAGGAAGTACTCCCTTGACTTATGCATGTTTTTACAGGAAGAATCTGATGTTCAATTCAACTATTTCCCCCACCACACCCCTCCATCCCATTTAAAGTGATTTGGGACATTTAAGTGTTGATTGGACTGAACCCTGTGGCAAAAGCAATTTCCTTTATTTCAGCATGTAACAAACACTGACTCCTTAGAAAGCTTCTTAAAAACAAACTAGATATACCAATACTGACCCTATTTTCCAAAGTTTAGGAGTGTTGACATTCAGAATTTAAATCAGTTGTAAGATTAAGTAACAACCTTTCTGAAATTGGAGAATCACACTTGCATCAACAGAATTCAGGTAAAGGCGTAAGTTCAAAACCTGGAGACAGTGTCCTTTTCCTACTTCCCAAAGTGAAGAAATTTCAAAAATGGGAAGTCTTGGTTTAGTTTTATCTATATAAAGATTAATTAGCAGTGTGCAGACTCCTGTTTCATTTAAAGTCATGACAAGGGGTTGAGTTCTTAATTCAATCTAAACAAATCACGTCAGAATTTTTAAAATGTTTTCTCTTTGCCTCTTAATGAAATTATGCTGTAAGTTTCTGACTTTTTTCTATTATTGTGATGTCTGTACACTTCCAATGATTAACTATTTAAGCAAATGTTTGTTATGTCTCAATCCAGTAATGTTTGCAAAGTGCTGCTGCTCCAATAGATGGACAAACAATAATTTAATTGCAAAAATTACCACAATGACATGTCAAACATATATTTCATGGAAAGCAAACAATTAGAACATCAGCTTTAGTCATTAAAACCATATTGTTTGTTTAGTCCATCAACACCTTTTTAGCCAGCAGAATAAAAATGGAAATCATTACAGCAGTAAAAACCAGCAGGGTCTTACCTACATAATAACATTGCCTTAGCCTTGCTCAGCAAATAAATGTTCCTGCACAGACAGTCTGAGCTGGGGGCACTGCAAGGACAACAAAATTTTTGGTTCTAAAGCTGTCTGAGTATTTGTGCAATACTTCTGTTCACCTGATAAAGATACTAATTCATATCCTACATGGCTGAAAGCTGCAAGCTTTCAGGATAAGAGTACTTGATTCTTGGATTACCACGCCTGCAATGTTCCACAGTTTTTAAAATATTTAATACAGTTTTTGTCTTTTTCTTTTAATACATATTTATAACTGAAATAATTTAATACTTATTTAATGCCTTCTATTACCTTGAGCCTTGAATTGTGATTATTTCAGGGAGATAGCATTTTCTATAGTCATATCAGAGGAATAACAAATTTTGCTGGACACTGATTGATGGGTTTCTCTCTTCAAGGGACAAGCTTTTGAACAGCCAAAACCCTCCTACGTTTTTTCTTTGGTTTTCAAAAACATACGAGCTTCACATTTTTTGAGACGCATGATAATTATATTAAGTAAAAATAAAATTATTGCCTCTATACAAGCTTGAAATTATTTTTCCATTGGTGTGGGACACACTGTAAGTAGATTGCAACTTGGAATTACTGGGAGTATATAGAAAAATAACAGATTTTATTAGATTTTGTTATCAACTGCTTATATGTTACTTTCCCTGTCAAATATGCCCCAAACTATTCCAACTATCAATAGGTTACTTGAAACGTTATTTTGAAATTCTGTAGAAAATATTGTATTACTGCTTTGTTAAGCAAACCTGCATTGCTGCATACTTTCTATGCCTTTTCTGATGTTTGTAACAAGACAAGGTGGCTGAGAAGAGATTCTTTCATTATATTATACAGAGTTGAATATAAGAAATGGAGAACATACTTACTCATCAAAATACCTTTGTAAATTGCAAATTAATTATTTTGGAGTCATAGTTTTTGTCATAGCCTACTTTGAAAGAAATCACTTGCTTTATAGATACTTTCTTGCTCTGTATGTTTCTTAATTCTTTACTCCCAGAACAGTTTCAAGTCTGCCTTTGCATAGCCCAATAAAAGCTACAAGAAATAAAAGTACATCCTCTTACACTTTTATTATTGCTCGTCACCCCTGCATATGTAAGTATGTTCATTTTTGTGTGTATGGCTAGAAAATACTGAACAATCCAAAATATCTTAATGAATTTGTAGCTGCATTTTCCTTTCCTTTCCAAGAAAAATTATCATAATAATATATAGTACCAATGGCTGGATCTGATACAGACATTTGTAAGTAATTTTCCAGTGGCCTCTAATGACTAAAAAGTGATAATTCTGCTGTCTTATATACTGTGAGAGACAAACGCTGGTCCATTTAGACATTCAATTAGTGGCTAGATTTTGTAGTTACATGTATCCTGAATACCTCTTTGCCTGTGGCTGTGGCCATGGTCAGAAACACTATGGCAATTTTCCCTGCTCAAAGCTGCGACATAGCACAAGTCACTGTTATAGACCATAACTGCCTGCTTGGGGGGTAAACTAAAATCTGCCTTCCTCATCCTTAATTTGTCAAGAAGTATGCAATGTGTCCATCTGAAAAGAAGCCCTAATCTACCCTGCTTTAAGTGGTCACATTCATTTGAATGGGTTAAGATTGGATGGTGAACTTTAAAAAATTTATTTTTGTGTTGGTGACAAATACAGTAAATTAACCATAAATCTGTATTTACCTAAAAAATGATTAATACTCTGTATGTTGCAAAGGACATTTGCTGAATTGGTTTTGGCTGTAAACATTGATTGCCCTGTAGGAAAAGGCAAGACTTTTCTGGTGCCCCTTAATCTAACATTTGCAGTCTAATGTTATTAACACAAATAAATTACATACAGTTGTCCAGGAAGGCAGAGTGAGGGAGTGCTGAATTTAATAAAGCCTTCCAATACTTTACTGCTGTGTGTGCTGTGTTGCATTTTTGCATGAATGCATCTGGTGTTAAAGAAATCTAGTAGTGTAATACCATTTCAGAGACAGATCCCTTTAACTTCAAGGCTCTAATACTGTTGAGCACCTATTCAGTGGACAAAGAATTTCAGAATCTACGTGTAACCCCAGTTTTTCTATCTCCTATCTCCATTTACACACATTTCTATGATCTGCTGCAATGTCAGTATTACCCTTCTTATATGTTAATATACTTTTGTTTAGGCACAGTATTTCTTTGCAACAGCAGGCAAGAAGCTTAGGTATTTACATGTATTCAAGAAATACTGTAGAGAAAATTTTCCAGAATATGACTGGAGGGAGCACCGTGGGTGATTCAAAAGTACATGTTGCAATACATTTAGTTGTGTTCTTTGGCTGAAGTTTAGTTGCCTCAACAACAGTGCCTTTGAAGTTATAGTTATATCATATCTTGAATGTGAAAACCAAAATCCTGATGCTTTACCATTACAGAATGGAAAGTGTTAACATAAATGTTTGCATAGACTGAAAAAGACTATGGAAAGATTAACTGTACGGAACCCCACAGGTAAGGAGGTTATTTCTAGATGAACAGTCACGAATTTATGATTCAAGATAATAACTATACTGAAAGTCTTTTGGAGGTCCTGCTTCTGCTGTTATCTATACCCCATTCATACTGTAATTTTAAAAATCAATTATTTCTTCATCTGTCAGATCCAGACAACATTATTAGGATCATTACTGGTCACTTGCTGAATGTGGAAAAAAACCCAAATTTTATTAATCCATTTTTTTCTGAACCACTGACCAAAGAGCTTCCATGTCAATAGATGGAAACATGTAATGCTACCTTTTAAAAGGACTTTTCAGGGGAAAATCCATAATGAACTAATGAAGGAAGTATTCCGCAAGGCTAATAATTCAAACCATGTTTTCAGTAACTACAGGAGAAGTTTGAAATTTCCCCATATTTAACCCAGCAACAGAGAGAAAATGTTTAGTAGAAAGACCTTTTCATAATTAGATCAGTAAGGACAAAATGTTTATTATAGTCAGACTTCATTTTAAGTGAGGTTTATTTCCTTCTGCGGGTAATCACTTAAGAAATGTGATGGCAAAACAGACATGACACAGAAGTTTAAAAGGCAAGACAAAGGGAAGGACAGTTTCTGGTGAATTAATCATATCATGTCTAAACCTGTTTTTAAAATACTGCTCAATAGTAGGTCAAATGCCAAATCCCCTGGTGGTGTTTTACCAGCCACCTATACCTCCTCTGGTAGGAGCCACTTTAGACTACGTTAAATCTCACATTAAGTCTTGCTGCAACTTTCTGCATGATAATTAACATCACCTTGCTTGTTTATCATACATGTAGAACTTGTGTGACTTTGTCTTTCGTGCCATTTTGTTAGTGAATGGTAACCAGATTGTCAGTGAGCAACCCCATCAGTTTTCATGTGTCTTGTGAAGAAAACCACCGCCTTAAAATCACGAGTATTATCTTGCTTTCTAGGTACTTTTAATTTTTGAGGTGAATTTTAAACTAATAATTAATGCCGGGGGGAGGTGTTTTTCCCCTGACATCTGGCCCGGCTGTGTTCCTTGTTTCAGTGTCCCATGTCCCGAAAAGATTAAATGAGGCTTCTTTCTGCTGTTTCAGAGCTTGTTTATTTCTGGTTCTTATCAAAATTTCAGAGGCACAGACTGTGCTGTGACCTCCAGGAACACGAGGACAGAATGGCAATGGCTACCAGAAGCAGGTAGCTTTTATATCTATTATCAACCAGTTAGAAAACTTTACGTATCTTGTTTTGTTCCCAAAACCAGTAAATATCAACCTTATTGACATGTCTCTACGCTAAATTCTATCTACCAATTAACAAGTCACAGGAACTCATGTCAGAGGGAAAAAGGAAGAGAAGGAGAAGAAAGAAGAAGATGATTAAGAAGCAGCCAACACCCTAAAATCTCCATCGTGGTCCCATAGTAATAAATATAGCAAAACCTAAAAACTACAACTACACATTCTGTGGTACACTAAACAACCATCTCCTCATTTCTTTGGTGCTCTCAGCTCACCCAGAAGTGAGGGTAAATGCTCCCACAAGCTTGGTTCGCAGGCCAAGCCTTTTTTGTGGAGCTCTGAGGGTAAAACAAACACCCAGAGGAGCAGGAAAAGTTCCCAAGCTTTTCCTGACTCCAACAATTAATGCAATAAATCAAATGTTTTCATTAATCAGGTGAATAGTCATTTTCACAGCCTTATTCCCGGAAAGAGAGAAAGCAGGTTTCACTAGGCTGCTTTAATTTGCTCTCCCATTAAGAGTCCAGGACTTTGCTTACATATTGTAAATACCTGGTAGAATTAGATGCAGTAGCACAAAGTACACAAAATGATGAGCTGACTTCCAGTGATGTGGAAGATAAACATGATTTGGAAAGTCAATTACTCAGGTGATCCTGGGGCTTCAACTTATCTCTGCTGCGGTCTTTGATATTTACGGTGGTAAAATTAAAGTTACCATTCCAAAAGGATTTCAACAGCTCTTTTCATAGTAATTTTGCATAAATAATTCTGTTTATCACATTGGCACTTTGTTGCTCCCCAGATTAACAGTGCTGATGAAAAAATATGGAAAACGCTTGCTTATATTGGCACAGAGGTGCCCAAACATTTGAGTGACATGCCTTCAGGAAATGGTGAGTTGCCTTTTTGGGTGCAACACTAGAAAGAAACAAAGAAAGCTTCAAAGAAAGCTTTCTTTGAAGCCAGTGAATTCAATGTCATTGATGTAGCCCGTGGTCTTTAGGTCTGAGATTTTAATCTGTACATAAAATCGAAACTAAGAAAACTACTCTGTACGATATTTAAAACTGATTTAAAAAAATCTGTGATTGAATGCAAGACATTCTTTTTACTAAACAGCCAAACACGGCATAAAAGATACATCAACAGTACAATTGCTTACAATTATAAGCAAGTAGGAGCAAGGATTTTTCCTCAGGTTAAATTTTATCAGTCAATTTGTCAAAAGAGAAAGCTCTTTAAGATGCTTCAGAACCTTTTAGAGCACTTTTTCCTGTAACGATGACATCTGAAATACATACATTCCTTACATTTCATAAATATTTAAATAGTTCCCATGTGTTCCTATTAGATCATTCATTTTCTTCTGTCTATTGAAATGATTAATGGTGGACTAGGAAAGAAATACAAAATCTCTTAGAAAACCCTGTGAGAATCTACCACTCTGTCATTCCAATTTATTGGGAAAAAATTATGAATGGTAGTTCTGTAGCAATCATAGCAAAGAAAGGTGAATCTATTTGCACAGGACTGGTACTTGAAAGCACTCCAGGTTTCTGTGTAAGGTAGGGGAAGGAAAATTTAAGCCACAACTTAAATTGTTTTTCAGAACAAAAACTAATTGACTTTTTCAGCCTGAAGAAAATATTTTTAGTAAATACTTAACAGCATTGTCTAAAAAAGACAAAATTAAATTAAAAACAAAATTAAAACTTAAAAAAATTTACAGACAAAATTAATAAACTGTCTCTAATAGTGTGAACAATTTTTGGGGGGTGAAATAAACACATGTTTCTTAAATATAGCAATTATCCTGAAAAAAATACTACTTTTTCATGTTTGAAAATTTTCATCTCATTGATTCAATTAATATTATCAATTATAACATCAGTGACATTAAAATTTTTCACTTCTAGTGGACAAAACGTGATTTCGGTTAGATTCTTCTCGTCCCTAGCTTTGTTTCTTTCTTCCCCAATGTCCAGTGAAAGAGAAAATGTATGGGAAAAAGGTCTTAGTGCCAGTTGAACATAATTTCCATTAATTCACTATAGAATGAGATTATTCAGAAGGGATATAATTAATAAATAAATTTTGTACTGCTGTTTTATATGTCATATTGGCACTGTCTTACGAATAATGAAGCTACAGCTAAGAAGAATTTGCCTACAACAAAACCTTTTAAACAAAAATGGTTATTATTAAGAAAAACATACTCAGCATGTTAGATTGGAAAGAGTTCTGTCAGGGTGGTTTCAGGACCCAGCAGATAAAACAATAAGGAAATTGTTCTGTTAAGTGCTAAGCTATCAAAGTTTGGAATACATCAGAGGCACAGTGGTGCAGTTCCTGTTCTGAGAAAGTGCTTGATGTGCTAGAAATCTGTCTTTACTATGTGCATAAGATTAATCACACCAAGGCAAACTTATCTCCACTTGATGTGACTTTGGAGACAGCTTCCAGTAAATTGTTTCTTCCAATCATTTGAACATTCGTATTGAAGATAATGAAATAATTCAATAAAAATCTGCCTAAGTCTTGAAATGATGAAAATTTAAACGGGTTTAATATTCTTAGGTACAAAGTGTCTTTAGAAATATTACTATAAATACATAATTTTTTAAGATATATAAAAAATTCACAAATTGTTTAATGGAAAATTGAATAAAGTATACTTCTTTGACGAAGGGAATTTTTTTTTCGCAATTGTAGTAGTTACTTGTGGCCAGATTCTACTTCCAGTGTCATGAATGACTACTATAAATCTTAAGTGGGAACAAAATTTTAGCTTCACGAAGTTCAGCTTCTTTCACATAGAATGGAATCCACAGAAGAATATAATGTTTTAAAAAGAAGTAGATGTGAAGGGAAATTCTATCTGACTTAAAAAGCAGATGGGAAGAACAATTCTATCTCAGTAGTTTGAAAGATTTTTGTTTTGTGCTAAGCATATTGAATCAAAGTAGGAAGTAAGGTAGAAAAGTGTAATTAATTAAATTTTAACAGAACCTAGAAAAGCAAACTAATGTGAAGACAAAAGACCGAAATAGAATAATAGATAAGGTGGGATAGGATAATCAGGTAATAGAATGAAATGTTTTAATGCATTTTCATATTGCAAAGGTTACATTCAAATTAGTTTCCCAAAATACTTGATAAGGGAATACATATTCATGAACAAGTTATTCATACTGTAAACTGAACATAATACATCTAATTAATAAGTTAGACTTTTAATACTGTGAAATTTAAATTTTCAAATGCTTGCATATCTATGTCAAAGAATAATCATAGATCTTTGATCCATTTTACATTATACATGAAAGTACTGTCCTTGCTGATAAGAATGTCCTTTTTATCAGTACAAGGAACATCCACCTACTAAGTCACTCCAGCTTTTAACATTGTTCATAAAAATCAGAACAAAAATTAGTCTTAATTGTGCCAACAATTTTGTTAAGAATAATATTAGCTAAGTAGTTAATTAGAATAATGTTTTACAGATTTATATCAATATTAATACTAGGGCTGCAGAACTCATGCACTTACAAAAATGGAATTTAAGGTAGCCTCTAATTCTTGAGGTACTGATCCTTGTGATAATGTTCATCTAGGTTAAGACATAATTCAGTGTGTTCAGTGTTCAAAATCCATAACAGCACTGCTTTTGAAAGATGATAAAAAAAAAAAGCTGTTAGCTTGGCTGTGAAGAAAAACAAAATGTTAGAAGCTCGGATTTTCAGCTTTTGCAGGCATACCATTCTTATGGACTGCCTTTCATTAGAAACTTCATTTGCCTACCTACAGCAAACTCAAATAAATGCACGAGTTCAAACAGAAATGTGAAGAAAAACTGACAGAAAATCAAACTTTGGAAAATAATCCCATTAAAAAAACCCACTGGCTAGATAAATGGAAATATTTGAAAGTAAATGTCACATTTCCAATGAGGTTTTTGTGTTCTTGTCATTCAAACAGTATTGCAAAGGTCAGTTTATTGAAATTTCATGCCTGAAAAATTTACATGCATTTTTTCTTCCGACATTTTAGAAAAGGTTTTTCCAGTGACCATCATCATCTTAAGCTGTACAATGAATTAAACTAACTGAAAGTATGTTTTGTACGATTGTAAAATACAATAAATATGAAATAAGTATTTACAGTTGATACAAAATTCAAACCTTTTGAGTGAATGTGCCAAAAGAGATCAGTACTTATGGGCAGAACAGACTGTTCACATCAAATATATTCTCCTTCTGAAGAGATATATATCAATGAATAAGTCCAAGACTACAGAGACTTTAGTGTTTAAACCTTAATCTAGAACTTAAATTCATGTATAGAGGGCATGGTCTTAATTCTGTTCCTTTTTCAGGGTGAGGTTCAGCAACTTTGCTTCCTCTATGCCTACTTTATTGTATAGTAGAAAAGAGGGAACAACACGCATCCCAGACAGTAAAATGCTCTTAATGATAAAAATACACTTTTAATCTCTTCTAGAAATGTATCTCAGACCAAAAAAAAAAACAAACCAGAAAATCTGAAAAACTATGAAGAAATCCTTTGTTTGATGAATGGTAACTTTCACCCTGATAGAAAAAATCAGATAATTGCAACAGTCAGGATGAACAGAAGAGTGAATATTCACCAAGCATTGTTCTATTTGTGTGATGTTGTAGCATAGACATGGAACTGGAGAACTGTGTGTTGAAATGTGCTCCTTGCTGCAGGACATTTATTTGTGCAGAGTAGGGCTTTCCTAAGCCTAATAACTTTGTAGCTTCTAACAGATGCAAGGCACCTCCCCTAGAGGAGCACCAAAGAATGGGTCACTGCCTAGCCAACATGCCCCCAAAGAGGCTGACTAAATAACTCTAATGGAAGCTGAATGCTCACTGCCTGCAACAGCAGTGTTAAAGGAGAGGAGGAAATTACCTCAAATATTATAATGCCTTGCCTTACTTCGGAGCAAAGGGGCCATTTGTATCACTTCTGATGATAAATACCTGCCTTCTGCAGGAGTCATTTCGACAGACTCTGGAGAAAGCCACAGTTATTCATCTTCAGCAATGCCACCTGTCTCAATTTTGTATTTTTTTTTTTCCTCAAAGAAACCACCTTTTGCGTAGAAAGAGGCAAGGGAAAACATTTCAGTGTTACCATGCTTTTTAAAAAGGAGTGATGGACACAAGCCCTTCTTTTTGCTAGATAAACCATGAAGATCAGTCTTCTGAGAAAGCCTGAATATATCTCAGTTCTCTGAAATGAGTTTAGCTCGCAAGTTAAATATATGTAGAGTACTCACTCCTTGGCAGAGAGGGTCTCCTTGTCAGAGAGTTTTATGTTTGTCACAACATGGCTTCATTTTTTGGGATCATCAGGTGCTCCCACAGCGAAAGTCAAATATCTGCTAAAGCACAGTAGTATTCACTAGAGAGGGAGATGGTTCTCTAAAAGTCAGAGAAAGAAAGAGCAGAACATGTCTCTGAGAGCCAGATCTGAAGTTTCCAATTTCTGTTTTGCAGCCATGTACTCCTATGCCAGTGGTAATTTTCATTACATTTCAAAATGTAGTTTCATTCACTATCTCAAGCTACATAAGCTCCCCAAGGATACCACTTCAGCAGTCTTAGGGCGCAGTGTACTCTGTCTGCCTTCATACTGGCTTCTACCACCTACTTGACTAGAAGAAAAGGGGTTGAAATTCTTTCTGCATAGCTACATCTGCCTTTGATCCAGAGGCTTTTTACATTATTGCTGGATCAAGAAAGGACTTTTTAAAGCAAACATTGAAATAGATAGAAAAGGAAAGGATATGAATGCCAAACTTGTAGGTTTTGTTGTTACCAGAAAGAGTATTCCAACATTCAGTCATATAGTTTAGACATTACTGTATCAATATAAATGAAATCTATAGATAGCTACAGATATTATATAGATGTAAAAATACAAATGATGAAGTTTCTATAGACAATATTTCTGAGAAGTGTTAGAAAGAAAGTAACTGAACAAAACCTAAAAAATATTTAGAGATTTATGACTGAGAATGGTCTTTGGTCTTGATCAACTTCAAAAAAAGAAACTGATAAAAAAGATGTATCAGCTCCTAGAAAGTCAGAAGTGTTGGACAGATGGAATTATTTATAAAACAGAGGTGGCTGGTAGAAGTGTTTCTGTAGATTATTGATAGTGGAATTGTTTTTCTTGCACTCTGCAGGGAATCATGCCTATGTTTACAGAGCAGAATGTTTAACATGTACTGCGCATTCTCCAGTGGTGTTGATGAACATGCTGAGCTGGAAAGGCAACAAATCCTTCCTTTTGGAACTAATTACAGCAACTTCTTCTCCCCCACCCTTTTTCTTCTCCTGTCCTTGTTCCCTTTCTTCCTTTAACACTTTCACTTAATCTCTGTAAAAAGTGACTGAAAGAATCCATAACCAGCTATTTCAGAAGAAATTCTGGTACCATGCTAGAAAAAAAAGCTTTTTATACCAACATATGGGAATCAGAAATTAATTGTGCCGATATAAGAAAATCCCAGTACTTCTGCTGTGGTAGAAATGTGATGTCTCAGAAACAATGTCAGGAAACAACATCTATAACTCACTGCTGTGAGCTCTTTGATAGCAGCCTCATAGCTGCTCTCCACTGATCTACTGCTGTTGCTGTTGGGTTTTTTATTATCATTATTATTTTATCATTGCGTACTGCCTCAGTTCTTATGCAAATAGAAGAATGCGTGTGCAGCTGTAGACATTGGACAAGGCCCTACTACATTCAAATGCAAAAATGAACTGCAAAAGAGCATTCTACCTCTTGAAAAGGAGTAAGATTTATTGTAATTTACACCTAGAGCTAGAAGTAATCAGATACATCTGTTCATTATTAACCTGTATATTCATAGCCCCTCAAAAAATCACATAATTTTGTATACAGTGAAATCCATTCTTATAGACAATGAGGGTTAATTTCTGAACTGAAAGCCAATGGGAAAAAACCTATAATCTGCTCTACACCTACTCTGAAAGAAAAAGAGTTTAAATTGCTTCATTCACTCAGTTTTGAATATAGATTCATGTTTCATTAAAACAAAATAAAGAGGGAAGGGAAGGGAAGGGAAGGGAAGGGAAGGGAAGGTGCGGGAAGGGAAGGGAAGGGAAGGGAAGGGGCGGGAAGGGAAGGGAAGGGAAGGGAAGGGAAGGGAAGTTTTGAAATTCACTGAAGAAACTTTGAAGCTTCAAATACTCCTCAGGTTATGGAGATGACAAACAGAAGTGTCTAAATATTTTCACTATTTTAATTTTGTAACCTCCTATTAAAGATCAATGACAACACACCCACAAAAAATCAAACAATTAAGCTAATTAAGCAGTAACACCCTCAGTGAAGTAAAGCAGTACTTTCTTTTCAGGTTTTATGCAACCACCCTAAGGAAAAAAACACAATGCCAGTGCGAGCAGCAATATTGAAACAGACAAGAAATCAGTTTCCCTGATAAAATACTTTATTGCCTAACTTATAAGGAAATATATTTCCAGCTGAGGAAATACATCCATAAATACCCAAGGTAATAGTATCCTTTGGTCATTTGCTGTGGCAGAGATCAGTTTCATAAAAGCAAGTATTCCATTAAATTAATAGCTGTGTTTGCCTTTTTAAAATCTGATTACAAAGAGAAGAAGGAATAAAACTGTGGCTGTCCATCCTTTGAAATAATGCTTTTAAATACATCCTGAAAAATGCTTCTGTTTCTGGGTGAAAAACAAATGCTGATAAATCTGGCTTTCTCCACAGTGAAATTTCCCAAAGAGACAGAGGCAGACAAATTACTGAGAGAAACAGTGATGCTGTTCCCAAAGGCAGAAGGTAAGAGATTGATGAGTGCCTGACAATCTGCAGTGTGAAGAATACATGACTGGTTTGGAATACTTTTGGTTTTACTTTAAACTCCACTACATTCAGTACTACGGATGTCCCTGTTTCCAGTGCTGATTGAGTGCTTCTGTGTTGGTCAGATATAAGGATCCTATCCAGACTCCTCTTGAAGCCAGCAGTACAAAGGGGTAGGGAAAAGGGAGGCCGCCTCACAGTCACCTGAAAAGTCACACCTTTGTCTTCAGACAGCTGCTATCTGATTGTCTCGTGACTGTCCTAGAGGGGTGATGATGTATACAAAGTTTGACAGACAGCTGACGGGTTTAACACCTTCCACAAGGGTTTCTTCTTTTATTCCCATTTCCAGTCTCAGCATGATCGCTCTCCAAGGAAACCTAGTTAGGCCATCAGCTTTTCAAAATAACTTACTTCCATTACTTAACCATGTACAAGACTCAAATAAAACTTCCTGACTGTAGTAATACATATCATCTAAATTGTCTGTCTCAGAGTCTGAAAAAGTTTTAATTGTACCTAACTTAACTAAAGTTTAATTGTACCTAACTCTGTGAAGTGGATTCACTACTGAATGTATATTCTGTAGCATTTAGTAAATAAATGAAAAAAAATTAAAAAGAATTAAATCTAGCATTTTTCTCCTATCTAAAGCTTCACTTTTCAGCAGTTAATAGAATATTATGGATATACAGTGCAGATAGACAGTAAGTAAGGTGGGGGAGAGAGAGGGTGGTGCTAGTCTTAAATGCCATGCAGCCTATGTGAAACACACAGCATCTGTACCTTGGCAGGAGATGTGAAATAATTCATGTCTAATAGAGCTGTCTTGGTCCATCTGGCACAGGCACCTTTGTACTCAGCAAAGCTTAAGAGAGACACTTTCTAAAGAATGGCATAAATGATTACTTTGCAGTACTCCTATCATTATTCTTAACCAAGTGCTTGCTTCCAGGGCACAAAGATAGGCATCTTGTTCAATGGCAAAAAAAAATCAGAGTAATTACCTGCCTGTCTTCAGCTCTGCACCTTCCTGTCATTCATAAAGTAAAAAATTCTCTGAGACCACTTCTGTGGTACGAAGAAGAGTGACAGACTACTAGACCCTTACGTCTGGCAACCCTACTATCCATGTATTTGCCATTTCCTGATTAAAAAGCAGCTGATATCACAAAAGGATTCAGCATAAAACCCACTTGTGATCTCTATGGTCTCTCAGTACAATGACAGCTTGTCAAAACATGAGAGAAAAAGTCTGAATTCCTCAGTGCCATGGAAACTGAAGTANTTTTTTTTTTTTTTTACTTCAGCCAGAACTGCACTTGAGCCAGTCTTTTAGTAGAAAACTGTTAAACTGTCCCTGTAATTTCAGTAATGGTGAAGTGAAGAGAAGTGAAGTAGGCTAAAAAGAGGATTTTTTCTTTTTTGGAACAGAGCAGCAGTAAGAAGCAGGGCAAATGACTCAGGAAAAGAGGGGGGCTTGGATGGAATTTTAAGGACAGGAAGATCAGGAAGCTGACACATCGGGGGGGGTTTAAGTAACAGTAACTTTTTTTATGACTCAGGAGTGTATAGAAAAGACAGTGTCACAGGGGAGGATGTTATGAACCATAAACAACCTTTTCCTCAAAAGTCACTGTCTTTTCCTTTGTCACATTCACACAGCTCGTGCTTCACAGACCTCTGAAACTGGAACAGGGCAGCTTCTTCCCATCGACAGTCCTCAGCATTCACTGACAGCAGCTTCTGGGATTGCTTCTTTGGTGTGAACTAAACCAAGGGTGTTCTGCTTTATTTGTCATCTCCAGTCATGTATTGTATTATTTCAAGATGAAGAAAGCCTGCAGTACACAGCTCTGTGACACAGGACCACCCCTGCTGCTTTTGAGAACCATTTGAACTTGACCAAGTCTGCCCTGCTACAGCACATTGAGGTTTGCACTTGCCCTGCTGTCTTGGAGAAAAAGATAGCAATGCATCCCTGTTTCTGGTAATCTGCAATTTGGGGATCTCCAGAGGGCCAAAGAGTGAACTGAAGATTCAGTAGCCTTTGCAATCCAACAAATACACTGAAGGAAATTCGTGCATTACAAAGTGTTTGGAAATCCCACCCAACTCTTGAACCCCTGAACTGGAAATAGGACAAAGATGCAAGACTATCAGAAGGAATTACCATATAACCTCTCCTAATGGTTTCATTATTTGTTAAGCTTTCACTTTTGATCACTGCTGAAAATGGGCTACCAGGCTACAGCTGCCTTTGGTCTCACGAAGGACAGTCAGACTTCCATCCCCACCTTAGCTGCTGGTGCTGCTGGGGCATTTGTTTGTTAGGCCAGCCCACAGGAGCAAATGCTTCTCCAAACTCAGTACACTTGTAATGATCAAGATCCTACTAAGGAAATCTTTCAACTATTCTGACAGGCAACAGTTAGTTGTTGTGGCTAATTAAAAAGCTTACAGATGGTCAGGTAGGGTTCAGATAATTTTGTAAGCTTCTCTCCAGCTCCCACAGTTGCTACTAATTCAGCTGCTTTTCACAGCACACTTATGGGAAAAAGTTATGCAATCGGGAATTCAACTAAGTGTTTGCTTTTAAAGTCTCACATTCTTCACATAAAAAACACCTTATCATTGCCTAGATATTTTTCTTTATTTAATCAATAATGGAAATCTAGGTAGCTGCATTTCTAAAAAGTTAGCTTTTTCCTTAGCTGTAAAGTATGAAAGAACTGACAGCATGTATTCTTCTTCCTTCTTGTATTTTCTAGGTTTTCATTATCATGGATGTCAGACAAGTTGATAAACTCAATACCTTTTCCACCCCCTCTGCTATCATAAAGGCAACATTGATCTCTGTGGACAACATCTTCTTCAAATGCATCTTATATAACTATTTTATAGGAAGACAGGAGTCTGACAGGCTCCAGTTTATCTCTGCACAATAACACCCATTTATTGCTATTCAGGAACTCTAGATCTATTTTTATGTTCACAGTAAGAGGCAATAAATACTAATACAGAAATGTATTTTTCCCCTTTCAGGAAACACTGAGCTTACAAACAATGTTTACTAGGTCTTCAGTACTTTGTTCAGCCTTACTGAGTTAATGGAAACATCTAGTGGTCAGTGGTAACAATAAAAAACAGTGGTTCGTACCTGCACTACAACAAATAATTTACATTTTCAGCTTTATATTTTATGCCTACATAGGATAGTATATTCCTCAGCCTTGTTTAAGCCATACAAACAGTTCAGATGTTTATACTGCCTATGTTTTGTGGAACTATCTCATTTGAAACTCATTTTGATGTTATTCCAGAGCTTTGCAATTTATATTGTAGACTCTTCGTGACTATGCATCAAACTGTTCAAACACAGATCTACATTCTAATAAATATGTTATGAGCAGGCAGTGAATAACAGTAAACTTACAGGATTAAACTTCAGATTTATATTTTTATTACATTCTGAAGGAGCAAGTTAAAACTGCTGCCTGTACACATATAATTACCAGTGGAACTTGGCAAGATTATGTTATCCTCGTGGCTGTCTTATATGAGTTGCAGTGACTTGTGAGATACTGACATTTTATTGTCTCATACTAGTAAAACAGCAATGACATCTATATTTTTCACAGCCAGGCTTAATCATAAGTACATCTGTCAAGATCTCAAAATACAGTGAAGACTCTTCTGCATCATGGGTGTCTTTTCTTCGTTTTTCCTTTCCATTCTGCCCTTCCCCAAGTGACATTTAAAGATCCACTTTCCTCCCTCCAGATGTATACCTGTAAAGCAATCAAATAGTCCTCCAAGCATCTGACATATGCTTTTTTGTACTGGTTGTTAACTTTAAAGATGCTGCAGTTTACAATTTCTTTGACAACTACTCTAGAGAATTTGTGCTCCTGAATACATTTATGTAATTTATCTATCCCCAGTTGTTTCTGAAACCCCGATAAAGGCAGAGCCTGATCATTACAAGATATTTGCCATGAGTGTTTGTTAACTGCTTTGAGCATCCCTCTGCTTCTGCCATTACTATGGCACTTCAGCAATCCCTGAATTCTTAGTAATCTTTCATATGCCTTCAGCATGCTGAAACAAAAGACAGATTGTTTAAAAAAGATATCAAGTATATGTATAAAATACATCAAGAATGTACATGTCTTTCTAATAATACATCTCTAATATGCTCCAAGATGTTTGCAGCGTAATATAATAAAGTTAAACACGAGATTTAAAAAAATCCAATTACCCGAACACAATATCAGTCACAGGAAAATCTGTCAGATGTAAGTATTCCAGTGGATGAGAAAAAAACCCCTTTCAGATCATGCAAACAAAAAGAGTGTGAGAGAGACCTGGGGAAGGTAAAAGAGGGACAGAGACCCTGAGTGAATGACTGAGTGCCTGTGTGCCTGCCTGACTGAAAAATCTGAACTGTGTAAAAAGATTTCAAGCTAAAAGCCTGCAGTCTAGAAGCAGGTAAAAGGGCACTGCATGTCTCCTTTTCTAGTAGAGATAGGCAGACTCAAGCTGCGTTTAACGGTGTGATGATATTAACCTGTTTCCTCTCCGAAAATCAGAAAACCACGGCAACCTAAGAATCCAGCAGTGGTATGATAATATCATAGCTTCTGGCAGCAGAGGATGGAAACCAATAAAGTACACAAAATATGCATGAAAAGGTACATAAATTCAGATTGTTATTTAAATCTATAAACAGTAAAAAAACCTAAACCAAATATTCTTTTGCAATCTTATAGTTCTACATGAAACTCCCTAAAAAACCCTACAATTTTGAATTACACAGGTTCAGAGAAAGGCTCAGGCTGGAAAGGACATCTAAATATCATCTAGTCCAACCTTCCTGCCATAAGCAGAGACACCTCCTACTAGCCAGGTTTCTTGAAGCCCCAACCAATGTGGCCTTGAAGAGGGGCAGAACCTTGCACCTTGTTTAATATCACAGGATTATATAAAATTATGCTTTGAACAACCTAAGGATCATGCCAAACTTATACTAAAATATCAACTAATTACATAAAGGTATGAATTCATAATGCAAATTTAAATAAGTGAAATATAAAATACTTTCTTTGGAGATTTGATACAATTCTTTAATATTTATAAAATGTTTAACATTTATGGAAATCAGAAGTGCAATTAAATTCATATTAATAATTTAAAATTCTTAATAGTTTTAAAATTAGTAATATAAAGCTGCCTTATATACAACTCATACAAGAAAAACATAAAATACCAGTAGTATGTATTTTAACCTAAAAAAATCGATTTCATTAGATGCAATTAATACAAGTTTAGGATTCTTAAATCTAGTCCTAGTTGCTACTCAAAAATACTGTAAAATTTTATTACCATTTTCTTTCAGCAATCTAAACAGAGACAGGCTGTAGTTCAGAGGTTAGACTTTCTTCAAAACTTTAGTGTTAATCATCTATCATGAGGAAATGCCTTTAAAATTACCAGGAAATGTAGCTTATTTTAACCTAACTGCAAACCACTCAAAACTTAATATATCATAATTTCTTTTTTAACTGTCAATATGCTCTAAAACCAGTAAAATTCTAGTGTAAATGCATATATTTTCTATATTTCATTGTATGTATATTGCTCAAAATTGAGACTGACTAGCAAGGGGTGGAGTGGTGAAATGGCCCAGTGGTGAGTCTCTGGAAACATGGACAAGTAAAGTAATTGTATTTGAGTGACAGGTTTTTGTAACATGCTCTAGAAGGTGTCTGAAGTTAGGAGACTACTTAGTACCTGAATTGTACCTACCTTTTTGTTTGGTTTTATAATCTGGATTGTGACAGGATCTGAGCAGGATTTGGGAGTAGCATAAAATTATTTTAGCAAATTTTCCATGGTGAGTGGAAAGGTGTTTAAACACTCATGGTGCACTCTAAAACAAGACATGCCAGACAGCAAATTGCATTCTCACCATGCACCAACCAGCTATCCCTGGCAAGACTCTGCAACAACTCCAGCCCCTAAGTGTAATCCATCTTTACACCTGCCCACATTTTCAGTGTGTTTTTCATGTTTCAGACTTGCCCCTTTGAAGATAATATTAAAAATATTCTGTACCACAGGTTTGTCCAGTTTTGTCAAAATTAGTACATCCACTAATCGAGTAACTCAATAGCTAGGATAATTTGTTTTTCTACGGTCAAATAAAAAGCAGGCAGAAAGGGGAGATGAATTAAGGCCTTTTCCAACAGAATATGAAACAATGGAAAAATACATGCCCATCAGAAAACATACCCGCATGAAGCACTTTCCATCTGTGAAGTAAGCTGTGATTAACTTCAACTATCCACAAAAGTAGCACACTAGTTATTGGATTTGCAGTATACTTGATACCAGTTCTTTCTTCTCATCTGATCTAGGAGCAAGGTGTGACTATTCAGTCTGCCAGAGAAACTTGACAAACCAAACTCTTCACTAGGCTCATTGCTACTGATGTCTTGCCCCCAGGTAAGAAAAGTTTCATTAGACCCTGACATCCTTTTGCAGACATATGTAAATGACAAAAAAAGGCTGGAAGTGCTCTTGCTGAAGTCTAAGGAGCGTTTGGTCTGAATACATGAAATGTCAGTAGGGAAATGGATTGGAAATGGATGGAAATTGCTCTTTTTGTGGCACAGAGGAGAGGGTAGTGAGATGGCACAGAACTGATTGCTGCTGGATTGGAATGGGAATGAGATGGGCAATTTTCATTTAGAATTTTAAGGTCTGAGGACATAAGCAAAGTTAAATAAGGGTTAAATAAGGGATAAATATATTTTCGATCTAGTGCAGATAAGAAACGTAAGAAACGTAAGAAAAAATCAGCATGAGCTGGGGAGATTTAATGTTAATCATTGCCTTTGCTCTGAAATTTAATGACAAACTGTAACTTCACAACTGCTTTACAATGACATAAAGCGGGCACAGCTGTCAAAAAACCCAGCCTATCTCCTGCTTGCAAATGCTCACTCTCTGTCTCTATCACCCCATGTTCTACTGGCACAAGTTGCACTCAGGTAGCTATATCCTAAAGCTCACAGAGAATCTGATTAAGGATATGCTGGTTTAAGGTGGCCATGAAACTCCCATTACAGTTTTGACTGAGAGAAAACCTGGACAGAAAATAATAAAATGAGATGTGTATTTGCCTGTAGCAAGTTCCTGCCCTTTCCTTGAGGAACCTGTAGCTGAGGTGGATGAAATTTTATGACCAGTGTAATTAGGGAGATGTGTCAAAAGAAAATGACAGTTCCCCTCTGAGCTCAAAATGTATCCAACTAAAATTAGCATTAGCTTTTTTAACTGTATGCAGTAACAAATATTCAATCAAAACGATATTATCTAACAACACCTTATCTAATAAAAATTGCACGAGTTTAGTCATTATTAAAATGTTGGTACCTTCCTTCTTCCTATTAATAACCGTAGATGATTATATTAACAGTTTAGTAGTAAACAAAGCTGCTCATTTCCTTTCAAGAACCTGTCATTCTCACACAATAGAAAAATGAACAATGTTTGGTTGTAATAGGGTCCTGGCAAGGAAAGAGGGAAAACAAGGAGTTCTGTCCAAACAAAAATGACTTCAAATAACAAAATTTCAATATCAATAGTTTGGGTATGTACCACATTCTCATATTTTTCAGTAAGTAGGTTTAAAAACCTGACATATCTAGCTAGAATTTTCTATTATTTATTTTAAAAATTAGATCTGTAGTGGTGCTTTTTTTTCTTTTCCAACACGTTAACTGCCGTTTTGCAAGGCAGTATCTGTAATCCCAGAGAGAGACATGGAAACAGGCAATGCAAAAAAAGCACGGGATGCAAGCCACTTTTTAAACTGAGGATGCATCATTTTGTCCCTTCATGGATTGCCCACGTAGCATTTGAAGTCCCAAGGACTGGCATTAAGAAGATATAAAATACCATACAAGCATAGGGCACCATTAGGCATTAATTATGCAATTTATGGAAGATTTAACTCCCACAGCATTTGGAATTTTTTTTGTGACTTGCCACGTCCATCAACTATGACATCAAAGTTTCAATAGTTTTAGTGTGCAAAGCATAAGACCAAAGGTTTTATTTTGTTACGTTTTCTTTATTAGATCATGCTGTCTTCAGTTAATTGGTACAATTTGCAAAGAATTTTGTTGCTCTGAGCTTTTCTGTTTTGAAGAGGCAATATTTCTGCTTTTTGCTTTCTATTAAGGCACTGCCTGGCTGGGTGACTGTTAGCATTTACCTCTGGGCACCACTCAAATCACTCAGCAACACAGTTTGATCCCTGTTAGATGTGAATATACTACTGCAAGTCTGCTGGAGTACACGATACAGAGTTTGTGTCAGCTTGTATTTTTATGTGTCTTTTACATAGTTTTCAGAATGTTCTCCAGCATAAAGCTTTCTGGAAACAAGTTACAGTCAGCTTTTTCTGAAGCAGAGCTGAAAAATGAGTTTATATCACCTCAGTGGCTTGTACTACAGAGCTGAGGACTTTCTGATTTTGGGACTATTAGCCTGATCCCAGGATGATTTTTTTACCTTTTTTATACCCCTCTTATATACGTTTCTATATAGTTTTGTGTATTCTTAGTGCTTGTAGCTGGCATACTAGTAATCTTCCAAGCCTGATAACTTAGCTGAGACTCACTGTACTGTTAAACCAGGAGATCAGTCTGGAAGCCCCAGACACCAAAGTCCTCTCCAGAATACATTTCTGTAAACTAAAATAGGCCCATCCAGGGGGAAGGTTCCTCAGAATGGGGGGTTCACTCGAGCCTCTCATTGGGGAATCTTTGATAGCTATGCTAATTTGCAAGGCCTATAAGTGTGTGTATTTTGGTGTGTGTGGGGGTGGTGTGTGCATTTCAGGGCATTCCACCTGAACGAAGTGCTGCGCCCAAGGATCCCTAAATAAATACCGAGGTAAAAACCCCTTTTCCCCATAAAACGTATTTTGGTTTTAATTTTAAGACCAGGGAAAGGCAGCAAGCCTAGTAACAGGTTTGTTTGCTGGAACCCACAGCTATCTCATCAGCTGTCCTCATTTATATATATTTTTTGCTCACAATAGCATGTAACATTCCAAATAGGTCGTTCCATCTGCAACCAAAATTCCCAAGATAAAATACATATACGTAGATTAATAGAAATTCAAATCACTGCTGTTATAAAAGCACATTTGTAAACGTGTTTTCACATGATGTGTAGGTCATCTTTGCAGATAAATATAACACACCATGAAACCCAAATCCTTATTATTATCTGCACCTTAGTAGAAAAAGTAGATGCTTAGCAATCTATTGGCTCTTTAGAGCTCTAGATCTATCAATAATCTTATTTTTTTTCACCCAGATTCATAAAATATGAATGATCCATAATGCTCTCATATTAACCTTATTTAACTTTTATTGCTTCCTATGCTCCTGCTGAGTAAAAAACAAAAACCTTGCAAAGATGATTAGGCAAATACTTTCTTCAGAACCATGCCCTTAGGCTGATCCAGTGGATAATCATACAGTCTGGTACATTGTGGAAAAACGGGCATAATTTTACAGTACCCCTATATTTATGTACTATATGGAAATCATTACCTTGTACGGTATCACATATTTTATTTGTCTATTATATGCTACAGCTGTGAAATATTTTTGCCTTATGTATTCAAATCCCTAAAAATTGTTTCTCAGCTGTGAGTAAACAATGAATATTTGGAGATTTTACATGGAATAAAGGCATATTAATATCTGTCTGAATACCCCAGACTTACCTGCTCTGTCACCACTGCACAGGGTTTATATGGCATTCCTCCAAAGTTTTCCAGTCCGCTCTGTATCATTAGCACAAGTTAATTTCAGGCTCCATCTTCTGGTTAAAGCGTTGATGAGTTTGTAAACAAAAATGCTGATTGTTCATCTCAGAGCATCCACAGTGCTGCCTGTCCCTGCCCAAGCCCGGGGGCTGCCCTCACCATGGCCCAGACCCCATGTCAACCCCAGGGCCATCAGCCCCTGCCCCAGGGATGCTGCGCCAGGGCTGGTCTTCAGCTTCCCACAGCCTGACCCTGCCTGGCCATGGATCCTGAGCCAGGATCAGCCAGGCTCAGCTTGGCCCTGTCCCTACAGCCCTGCCTGGCCATGGCTGACAGCCAAAGCTGCTGCATTGCCCACCCCAGGCGCACAGGAGGGGTCTGTGCCTGGCAGGTGACACAATCGGGTTTCCCTGGGGTCTCCCACACTGCTGTGCTGTTTGTACTAACTATTAATCTGAGGGCCTTGGAGGAGCAGCACTTTTCTCCAGGGGAAGAATAAGGTGCCATCACAGGTGACTCAGGCAATAGCTTCAGCAGAGGTTTTACTTAAAGGAAAAAGTGCAAAAAATGACATTTTGAGGTACATCTGACCCAAGTATTGTTTGGCACTGCTCTACTATTTATTTTCCATGATTACGAGGCTATCATTTTAATTGCCTTCTCTGATTTTAGAGCTACTACAATTCCGGTCATAAGAGCCTTTGGACATCTGCATTGGGCAGAGGAAAGGAAGAGTGAGTTAAGATTAAATATACAGTATTTGGAAAAGCAAAATATATGAGTCAATTAGATTTAAGTAGGAATGGGTTTATTTAATTTAACTGTTGAGGGTTTCACAGAAATTATCAGAAAATAAATTTTTAGCCCACAGAATTGTTAGAAAGCTGTGGATATCTTTTCCACACTGAGCTAATATTTTCACCACAGAGATATTGCATTCTTCAAGCATTCTACTCCCTACCCTAATCTCATCAATCCTGATGTCATTTTGTGGTTTTTCTTTATTTCCAAATATTTCCCTCCATAATATTTTTTTTATCTGGCTCTGTGACTTAGTTGCTAAGCTCATAAACGTCAGCAGCTAGCCTAGCAAGACAATAAATAACTTTGCATTTGTTGAAAATACCAAATGACTTGCTAATGTATGAAATAACAGCTGTACTGCTAATCCTTTCCATTATTTCTTATCCAACATTCCTGGGTTTGGTGGCCCTGATTTAAGAAGGGTAAGGGAGAACAGGTTGTTTTCCTCCGAAGGGACAGCATTGAGGACTGGGAAAACCTTCTTTTGGATTTCAGGAGCACCACTCCAATAAAATTAACAAACTGTATTAGGCACACTGTTTAGGATGTGCTATGAGCAATAATTGTACAGAAGAAAAAAATAAAGGCAAAAATTTTCAAGGTATGTCAAAGATAATGGGAGTGATAAAGAACAGGCTTGCATTAGATAATCATCATCAGTCACTCACAAAAGTCCCCCAAAGCTGCTGCATCAGAAGACACCATTCCAGCACCAAGCACATGACCTTGTGCAGGTCCTCAGTGATAGCCGGTATGGCCAGAGCTCTGTCTCCGGAAGCCAGGGAAGAAGATGAGACACTCCCCATGAGTCTCTTAGAGGACACCAGCCCCGTGTCCTAGTTACAAGTGTCGGATGATTGTTACAGCAGGCGGATGGTGAGGTGCCACAACCTTCCAGAAGCATCTCCATATGAAGTCGCTTGGTCAGTGCCACATACACGACGCGCACACACACACACGTTGGATAGCTCAGCAGATGAGCTGACAGCAAAGAGGCAGGAAGGGTCTTCCGTATGGGGAGCCACAGGAGATGTTTACTGCAGTCATGCACTTGAAGGGATACAAGGACAAAGACAAGGAACAATGGAGGGTCCAGGTTTCAGTATGGGGGGTGGTAGGGGCAGAGAGAGCATCAGGGACGATCCGAGGGCACGAGGGGAGTGCACAGGCGGGGCCAGGGTATGGGGGCCAAGAGGAAAATAGGAAGGAAGGGAGTGGCTGGGGAACGAGGGCCAATGGGGGAGCAGGGAAGGGAGAACATTCTAGGGCAGGGACATAAAAGGTTGAAAGGGGTGGGGAGGCCAATGGGCCAAGTGGGGAAGCAGAACTGGGGTACATTAACATAGTACCGCAAAGGTCCCTGGGAGAAGCCTCTTTCTGTCACCCTAACCTGGGGAGTGGCTCCTAGGGTCTCCTCCTCCAGGGAGGTCTCATAGTCCCTTGATTAATGGGCCCACTAGCTTCCACAGGTGACGTTGGGGGATGTGCAGGTCCTGGTCCAACAATGGTGGTGCTCCATTGTGTTACACCACAATTTTCTTGCTGTTATTAATCCTATTGAAAGCAATCCAGTATAATTTTAATCCTACCAAAAGCAATCATAAAATGATTTGGGTTGGAAGGGACATTTAGAAGCCATCTGGTTGGACATCTCTCCAATGAGCATCTTCCACTTGACCAAGTTGCAATAAAGACCTGCCCAGCCCAACATTGCATGTTTCCAGGGATTTTTTTCTCCACCACTAGAAAGAATACTCTCTTTAACATCAATAAAAGCAGATTTGGACAAACAACAAGCAGTTAAAATACAAAACAATAACAAAAGAAGAACCTCTGAAGAAAGCTCTACCAAAATAAGTTTTCAGAATACAGCAGGCACCTGATTTCAGTGATTTAACCAAAGCAGACTTGCAACTGCAGTCACAGAGCTCTTAGAGACAAAACCTTGTAATCCAATTAACTTCACAAAAAACCTCATTAGAAGCAGTGAGGATTAGGCATGACCAAGCGCAGTAAACAGACACACAGAGCTACATAATGTTTCAGACACCTAGTCCAGCTCGCCTGCTCCCAGTTTAATGGAACAGAATATCTCAGAGCTCCTAATGAGATGATAACGCTTGCACAATGAGATGTTCTGGCAACATCTGTTTGATGTCTCTGTGGAAACTTTATTTGACTTAGGCTGGTCACTTAAATTTGGATAAACTGATAGGTTCTCTTGCTTACACAGCTCACAACCACTTCAACAGAGTTCAGGGGCAGGTGCAAGAAATTGTGGCTGTTGCTATTAATGCTACATGTAAAAGTATACTTCTAATACAAAATAGTTAGTTATATCAGGCCTGTAAATGCCTAGTTCCGTAGAACCGTGATTTTGGTTTTTAAAATAAATTATGATTCATACAGGGAAAGAAAAGTAAGCAGAAAATACAAAGTAAAATCTAATCCATTGATAACAGTGCTATCTTATACAAAGAGGAAGTAATTCTTGCCCTTATAAATCAATTAAATCTACTGAAAAAAAAAAAGAAATACAATATTTTAGTTCAATTGACATTACAGAAACGTTCTGGATGTGGCAAAATTAGCAAAACAGTATTAAGATAAAATACAGAAAACAGGGAGACGAGAATGTATGTCCTTCACTTTCTAGAACATGATTAATATGTGTTGGCCACTCTCTAAGAGGGTTCTTTATAATTCCTTAGCTGAATTGCTTACGGTAAAATCAAGGGTGGCATTTTTTGGGGAATAATTTTATCTGTTTTTTTTAGCATTAACTATTCTACATGCAATGTATATTAAACAACAAGACAGAATGTTTATGCATCATCTAGATTTCTGAATTTTTCCACAGATCCATGGCTTATAAAAAATTAGATTTTTCTTTTCTTTTTTTTTTTCAGCAGTAGGGGTTCCAGGGAGTTTCCAGGGATGAACTTAATGCGCTCGATTTTTTATTGTTTAAGAAACAGCAAATGGGGTCAAGTCTCACACTGATAGACATTTGCAGCTTTCTTGACATAACGGTCAGATTTCATGATGTTAAAGGCTAATCAGAAGATTTTCTTCTTCCTTAGAGAATACTTAATTTCCTGTCTACACAAGAACATTGTTCTGTAGCATGGAGAAAGACTGCAGAAACAGCAATTTGAACACTATTTTGTAGTGGGAGAAAGTCAGATGCGATTTCCACCAAAATGATTAGAATGACTCCCTAACTTCCTGGGAAGTTAAATGAGATTAAAAAAATAAAACCAAAATAAATTACAGATCATAACAGAACTATGGCTGTTGGGAAAACTTACTGAACCTGCTAAATTCATCCCCAAAAACTGCATGCTGCAGAACTTTCCAAATGCTCAGTGACAGCTGGCATCCCAGTATCCTACTTACCTCGTTCACGATCCTTTACTGTTACATATTCCTGGTTTATCTTTTGCTTTCCTTCAGTAACGTCCAGCTGATTAATTTAGCAGTCACTTTGATTTTGCTTGGGTGGAGTACATAAAGGGTCACAATACAAGGAGAATGACAACAGAAAGGAATTTGGGCAATAGGAACAGTTTACATTGTTTCTTCTAATGGATGTGCAAGGGATGTACTCGACTGTAGTAATCTACATAAATATGGAGCATTAATACATCAGTTTCACCCTTAGTTGCACTTTGCTAATTTACCCTTTTGCCTCTTAAAACAGTGTGTAACAAATTTCTTGGCTTTAGAAATACAATCTTACAAATATTCTCCCTCTTCTTTCTCTCTCAAGCACTAATTGTTGGAAGGATAAAAGTAATTTAAAAGCAGTATATTTTTCAGTTACAGTGAGGGGTTTTTATAGAAAAGAAATGCAGGACATGAACAGGCATTCAGTGCTATGAGCTTTAATTTGACTAGTACACATACTTTTTTAGAAATTTGAGTCACCAAGCAAATAATATGATCTGTTTGCATCATTTTAGTTAGACAGAATGAAATAACATCAAATAACATTCATATATAAGAAAAGGATTCCAATTACAAGGTCTAAGTCTAATTTTATAAACAAAATAATGTGCACAACATAGTTCCTCCCATAATAATCTCCTTTTTTTATCAGCTGTGAAGCAGCCATTTCATTACCAAGTTCTTTTACACTGATGGAAATGATTTCAAATTACAAGAAAATCAGTATTCACCAATGAAAAGAAGGAAAAGTGTCTAAATAGTATATTTAGGAGTGGGAAATACTATAAGATACAGAGTAGAAGTAGGAAAGACCATTTATTTCCACTCAACTAATCCATTGATAACAGTGCTATCTTATACAAAGAGGAAGAAACTCTTGCCCTTATAAATTAATTAAATCTACTGAAAAAAATGAAATACAATATTTTAGTTCAATTGACATTACAGAAAGCTTCTGGATGTGGCAAAATTAGCAAAACCCCCGCCCCCCCCCCCCCCCCTTCCATTTTACTGAGTTGTCTGTGATTAAAAATATCCTAAATATCTGCCTATTATTTCATCCATAGCAAAATGATCATGAGCCCTTTTTACAAAAAATATTTTAAGCCATATTCATGGTGCAGTGCTGCATTACTTTTACACAAAGAATTTTTCCAGCATGGGATCATAGTATAAGTATTCTTTCCAACCATGTTTCGCACATTATTATCAGCTGTAACACTGCAGTGAAAATTAAGTCCATATTTGAACATCCTTCTTGTGTCTCATTTTGCCCCAAGAACAATTTCAAGTGCCACTAAGTTATTTCTCTGGATATTTAGTAGTGATTTATTCATAAATTGTGCCTTGTGGCCAGGTGTCTGCAGAACTGGAGGTAAAATAAACCCTTTTATTTTAATATCATTCTTTTTAACAGGAGTTAAAAGGAATATTTAAATCTTCATCCGTATGAATGCAAAGAAATCTGAAAACACATCTCAGGATAACACTGTAGAGAAACAAGGGGCAACATAATGTAAATATGATCCTGCAAGGTTTATTACAGGTATGCAGAGATAAATACATGAAAAAAAATTAATTACTCAAGTCCAGAGTCTGCATTCCTTATAGCAACAGACTGCCTACAAACTACTAAGTATTGCCTAGGAAGAGACTGAAAGTTGGGACAATAAATAATTCCATTCACACACACGACTGTCTTCAGCAGTTACTCCCTCTCCTCCTACCCTTCCTTCTCCTTCTCTGAGGTTAATAATTAGATACCAATTTTCAATTAGTGCATCAGGCCAGACTATCAGGATATTCTTAAATCTACAGCAATTAATTTTGTCTTTACAGATATAGAACTGTGGGAGTAACTTGTTTGTAAAACTAGAACAAGATGAATTTCACTTAAGGTGGCAAATGACAGAAGATACAGAGAAGGAAGAAAAGATGTTCCCTGTGGCCACTGTGATATTGCCTTGTCACAGATTTCAGGGTTGTACAGAAGAGGTTTTTTTTGCTGCTCAGGATCCAGTTAGGCTTACTTATGAAGGACAAACAAGTCTCTCTGCTCCTCTCTTGTAGCACTGAGGGTAGGAGAAAGCAAAACATACAACATGGAACGAACTCTTATCTGTATATATTTTAGTAAGGAGAAAGCAGAGGTCTTGAAAACAGCTAAGCCCACATTCACATCAGCCTTCCCACCTAAAACTCTCTTGGAAGGCTTGCAAGGCAGGTAGGCAAGCTGGGAAGCAGCTGTAAATGGCCTGACTATTCAGCATCCTCAGCAAAGGCTGCCTGCTGACAGCAGGTTAGGGGGACACCCCTCCAGAGGGACAGAATGCCATGATCAGAGTGTTGCACAACTACTGCAAGTGAACAGAATTCATGACAGGAGCAATAAAACTCACATAGGATGCACATAATTAGTCAGGTTTATCTATCACACAACCTGTACAAATCTACCTCAAATGTTGACTGCTTTGTCAGAAACCCCATGGCAGATTATGCGTGTTCAATAAAGTATCAGCTTTTATAATGTTTCATTTAAGTAAGGTGGAATTGAAAACATTACTGCCAGAGGCTCTAGCGTGTTAATATTTCCAGTAGTTTTACAACAGCTTGGTAAAAAACTTAGACGCCAATTTATGGAGGGAAATGCAGGTGTTTGTAATGGGCCAGCAAACATCAGCTCATAGTTCCCATGGAAACAATAAAAAATGCAATGCAGGAGTAATGGAGAGTGATTACATTTAGAGTAATTATGGCAAAAAGTAATTAAGCAAGATGAGGAGAACACACAGCATCATTTGCCTTCTTCCTCTACCAATGGCAATGAATATGCCAGTTTTCAATCAGATTTCTTAATCATCATAAGACCTCTCCAGGGTGTAGCCCACGTGGGGAGTCATTCTTTATATATCTTTAGATGATCAATAATTGACTGAGTAATAGCTGAGTTTTGTCCTGTTTTTTTCTTCATATCTGCTTAGCTCTCATACTGTTAATTACAGAAATAAGAGTGCAAACAGACTAAGGCCAGAAGGGGACACTGTGATCATCAGGTCTACATACTCTGTTACATAAGATGTGTTTTTTTCCTCACAGCAGTGCTATCACCTAGTCCATATTTTGAGATTTAAATACATAAAATCTTTCAAGAAATACCCAGACGTAATTTGAAGCAAGATGAATATATTACACTGGTTCATTAAGCATTCTAAGGTTATTTGTACCCATGGCTTAATGTAAAGGCTTTCTCTTAATTAAAATTTAACCGTTAGAGCCTAATTTCACTGTATGTGACCTTGTGAACTCACCCAGTAGTTTCAGACATGCAGAGCATCAGGTATTTCTCTGTCTGTATACAGAGCAATGTGATGCTATTGGGCCACCTCTTAACAATAGCCCTCTGTACTGAGTTTGTCACTTGGTTTTGGTAGCAGGGGGCTGCAGGGGTGGCAGCAGTGAGAAGGTGCCAGAAGCCATGTGACAGAGCCAGTGCCAGCCAGCTCCATGGTGGCCTCACTATTTGCCAAGGCTGAGTGCACCAGTGATGGTGGTAGTGCCTCTGAGATAACATAGCTAAGGGGGGTGGGATGGGGTATGGAAACTGCAGTGGGAGAAAGAAGTGAGGATACATGAGAGAAGCAGTCCTGAGGACACCAAGGTCAGTGAAGAAGGGCGAGGAGGTGCTCCAGGTGCAGGAGCTGAGATTCCTCTGCAGCCCATGGTGCAGACCATGAGGCAGCTGCAGCCCATGAAGGTCCATGGTGGAGCAGAGATCCACCCGAAGCCCCTGGAGGACCCCATGCTGGAGCAGGTGGATACCTGAAGGAGGTTGTGAAGCCATGGGAAGCCCATGCTGGAGCAGGCTCCTGGCAGGATCTGTGGCCCTGTCAAGAGAGGAGCCCACAGTGGAGCAGGTTTGCTGGCAGGACTTGTGACCCCATGGGGGATGCATGCTGGAGCAGCCTGTTCCTGAGGGGCTGCACCCCATGGGAGTGACCCACACTGGACCAGCTTGTAAAAACTGCAGACCATGGACAGAAGGACTCATATTGGAGAGGTTCACGGAGGACTGTCACCAGTGGGAGGGACTGCGCACTGGAATAAAGGAAGAGTGTGAGGAGTCTTCCCCCTGAGGAGGAAGGAGTGGCAGAGACAATGTGTGATGAACTGACTGCAGCCCCCATTCCCCGTGCCCATGTCCTGGTCAGGGTGCAGAGATAAAGAAATTAGGAGTTAAGCTGAGCCCGTGAAGAAGGGAAGGGTGGGGAGAGGGCATTTTTGAAATTTGAGGTTATTTAATACTATCCTATTCTGATTTGATTGGTAATGAATTAAAATACTTTCCCCAAGCTGAATCTATTTTGCCCATGACAGTAACTGGTGAGTCATCTCTCTCTGTCCTTATCTTGATCAATGAGCCTTTCCTTACATTTTCTCTCCTTTGTCTAATTAGGAGAGGAGTTTGCTGAACTGCTAACAGATTTCAGCTGGAGTATTTGGTGGTTTTTAACAAGTTCTAGGAAATATTTTTGTGAACCCCCATCCCCCGGGCAGTAGTGCTTCCTGTGGCTCAATTTCACTACCAATAACCTCTGAAATCAGTATTCCAGGGGCTATGCAGGTCATTTCAGTTACACAGAGTTGAAGGTCATATTTAGTTTACTGGCAATTTCAGATTCATCATTTTCCAGTACAATAATAAATTTTTAAAGTTTGCCTCATGTTCTTCATTCCTAAATGTATGACTTTTCATTTTACTTTATTAAAACTACCAGTTCGCTTATGCAAAACTGTGAAATTCAGTTTTTGAAATTCATTCACACCATCACCTCCACTGTAAATGTCCCAACTACAAGACATTAGCAGTAATTTTGTATTTTCTTTCAGAATCTTGATATTAAACTTCAGCAAATTGATGAATTCTTGACAAATATTGCTAAAAACATCTATGTAGCTCAGATGATGTATTACTAGAGGAGAGATTTTTCTCAGCAAATTTTAGATGTGGTTAGATGTTGTCTTGGTTTGAGACAAATTCAGAGGAATGGAATGTCACTCCAAGACAGATGTTTAGGGAGGAATGGAATGATCATGCAATGGAAATTATATGAAGTTTTCCAAGAGGAGAATGCTGCCCTTAAGGAAATATTCCCATAGAACGAGACCTCAGCCTTATCCCGTAAATGTATCTGGCCAAGGTGCATCAACATTTCTACAAATGTCATACACAAAGGATTCTTGAGTATCAACATGAGTAAAGTTGATAAAGTGCACATAATTTTAAATCCATGCTGTAGCATTTACTTTTGGTTTAAAAGGTTTTCATTAGGTGTGAGACCGATTTTATTTTGGTTTCGTGCTCAACCAGACATTTTTACTGTATTGAAGTGTGTTGCTGGGCGAAGCGGGGTGTCAGCAGTGAGGTGCCGCAGCCTTCCGAAAGTGCCTCTTTCCTGAGCCGCTCAGCAGGTACCACAGGCACACACATCACACACACACACACAGGTTCTTATCACAGGCACACGCACATCACACACACACACACACAGATAGCTGCTTATCTGTGTCGGTGGCAAAGGGCAGGGAAAGGCCTTCCTGTGAGTGTCCACGGGGATGGGTATTGCAGCCAGGCTTGTGGAATGGCTCAGGGATGAAGGCAGGGGACGATGATGATGATGAAGAATGCCCCCAGAGCAGGGTGCGCAGGGGTTTAAGTGTATGGGGTGGGGAGTAACAGGGTTCAATGGGATGAGGGCCAGGGGGTGGTACATAGGAGGGATCAGGGTACAAGGGCTACCAGGGATAGGGTACAGGAGGAACTAAGGGACAGGGACCAATGGTGGGTGGAGTAAGGGAGAAGGTTCTGGGGATCAGGGAGGGTTCAGGAAAGAGTGGCAGGGGGTACCCACCCAGGAGGGATGGGTTGGCCACCAGGCCAGGGGGAGGAACAGAAGGGGGGTACATGTAAGGAAGACAAGGGGAGGAGAGGGAGCGTGGAGGGCTGACAGGCCAGGCAGGCAGGAGGTGTTACCTTAGCAAGGCGCTGCCTAAAGGGAAAGCCTTCTCTTTGCCTTGGCTCCCAAGGGAGGTTTGCTCTGTGCTTTGGAGCTGTGCCACCAGCGTCCAGCTGGCTCAGGGACCCTGCTCTCCTCAGCTGTCCCAGCCCCCCCGCTGGGTCACTGTCACAGAAATAGCCTTTGATCAATGTTGAAACAAATATACACACAAATATGCACCAAATCGACTGCCTTCTTCCAAATGTGGAGCCACAGACAGGCTTTTTTAAAATAAGTTGGGACTTCACATCATAGAAGAACTCATAGTTTTTTCTCAAATTCAAATATATGAATCTGGCTCTGTTTGTTTGTCTCTTAAACTATATATAAATTACAGCGATTTAAAGTACACTTGAATAAGAAATATCAATGAATTCCATAAATTTCAATAGACTTCTTACCAGCCTGAATAAAAGACCATGCCTTCTGCACTTAAGTACTTGCAAATCAGAGTATTTTTTATGTCATTTAAATTTTTTACACCTAGTGATATCTAGCCATAAAACTCTATTCAGTTATATGTTTACACTATTTTTTCTGGAAGTTTTCCCAAAGATGCTGTTTTTTTTAAAGTATTATGTAAACATTTTGTAAGAAAAGCAGTTTGAATCTCATATGACAGAGCCAAGAAGAGATGGTACAGATCTATTGGAACTATCCCTTGAAAATTCATGCAAATTACAATATATCTCAGAACAACTGCATGCTACTTTACATATATTATACATTGAAACAAACACAGATTTTTAATTTTTTGGTCTTCGACATTTGCCCATCTACTGAATACAGAACGCTAACACAAGCTCTATATGCTACAAGCTGTTCTTTCCTCTGCTGTCCTCTTTTCTCAAAATACCACAAATATCATCAGGTTGAATGTGTGCCATCACACTGTGAAGCAACCATGAAGATAACAATGTCTAAAATAATGTATGCACAGGATTATTTTATAAAGAGATCCCTCTCATTCCCTACAATGTGGGATTTTAAGCAAAATTTGTTTCACTGCAACATTAAATATACAAAGCTTAATGTTTATCTCTTGGAGATAGTGACATTTTTTGAAAATGGAGATATAATCAATTATGAAAATAATAAAGTTAGGGTTTGAAGGAAGAGATGCATGCATACAAAGTAAAAGGCAACACAAAGCTAAAAGACCATAACTTACAACATCATTTAAATGCCCTATCTTCCTAAAGATTACATGATTTAAAAATATGTTTTTTTCAATGTTCAAATTTAGAAAAATATAAAAATTTTAAAGAATTTTTAAATACTCACAGATCCAACTAATTTCATCACACAAAATATTGAAAGAATATTAGGATTTCACATGGGGACACTCCACTACAATGGTTAAGTTTGCTCCTTATACACTCATTATGTTTTTTACATATAATTTCAGCCAGTTTGGGCATATTTTTGTAATATCTATTACAGCATAAAATTTTGTTACCAAGCTTAGATATATGAAATTTGTTATGAAATTCTACATTTTTTGATACAAGAATTTTAGGCAATTATGAATTATTACATTACCACATATCATGTTTACTACATACTTGTGACTGAGAGCAGTGTAGTTTAATGACTCAGAAGCAGCAATTAAGTGTCAGCTTCACTTGCAACTAATAAGATTCCTTTCTTCAAAATTAGTTAAGTGGGCAATACAATTACCTGTGATCAGTATGGCAGGGCATAAAGTTACACGAGTTCCTTCATTTTCCAGCATGTTTGCACATATTGAACAGTATGTTGGCCAAGTGCTATTTAATTGGTTTTTTTTGGCTATAGTACCTAAATCTGATTTACGTATAGCAGTGCCCAGTGTCCATCTGGGTCCACACATGTCTTGGAATGATATTTCAGTCTTTATTAGGGGAAGAAGAGCACTGCTGTAATGTTTTGTATTATACCTCAAACTCCCTACCCACAATCAGGCAGAGCAAACATGTCACCAACAACACTGGTGGAATACTTTATTTACCTCTTTTAATGAGGTTTCTGTATCTCTTCAAGGCAAAAGTGGTGCAAAGCAGAAAATGTAATATATACAATGCAAACTTGGTTAGAAATCTGCTGCAGTGTCTTAGTTTGAGTAGAATCTGAGTAAACATTCCTGTTGCCTATTTTGTTTTTTTACAGCATAACTTTTTCAAATTTACACAACAGGATGGAATTCAGTGGGATTATTTCCTCGGGCCTAGCCAGAGAAATCTTTTTTTCCTCTTGCCTTTACTTCATATACACTGAAATCAACCTTTCTGGTTAGAAAAAGATGTAAAAAAGCATACTAAGCAAGTCAATGAGGTGAAACTTTTGCTTTGCTTTCCACAAGAAACAACAATCCCTGCCCACAAGCTCAGAACGTCGAAGCAAATACTCAGTTGTAGGGGGTCTTAGCAGCCATTCCCTGCTTTTCTACCCAAATCAGCCATTTCTGTGGCAGGACGCCTTCCTGACCAAAGGTCCAGCTGCTCAAGGTTTTGACACAGTTCAGAGCACACATTTACACTGTTTTATAGTCACAACCTTCGTGTCACAGCTGAGTATGACGAAGTCACACTAGAGACACGGAGCAACAAAGACATGTTTCAGGCAGGGAGCTGAACCCTGGAGCATCAGCTGCTTCTCAAGCACCTGAAAAGTCAGGTGGAAGTTTTACTGATATTCACCGGGAACAAGGTGGGACCTTTTAAACTAGTTGTTACTGCAGTCCCCACCCTCCCACTCCCTCATCCTAAAAATCTGAGAAAGATGTAGCTCCATTACTATCAAGCACCTAGGTTTAAAATGATGTACAATTAAGGCAAAAAAACTCTTCTCCAGATGAAACAATGAACTCAGCTTGTTATTATAATTGTTTTTACAATTATGTGTTTACATTGCAATTTTTAGTCAAAATCATAAAATAGCAATTTTTTAAAAATAAGAAATGCAATTTTCAAAATTGTACACTTTCCTACAATGTTGTAAATTCAGATAAAGTCCGATAATGCTTTAATAATTTGAGTGTTTGAAATTATGAATATGTGAAAATTCGAAGGAACTTCTTTCTAGGGAGTTTCCAAACCTCAATCCCAACCCAGGAAATTATTCCCTGCATAAATAGTCTTATTTTCCAACTGAGGGGGCTTTTAGAATTTATTTATTTATTTAGTGTTCCTAGCAGTATCATCAAGTGGTCTCTTCATATGAAAGAATGGACACAAACACCATGCATGCAATAGCATGTCTTCGATATTATTTTACTGATTCCAAGCAGACAATACGGACACATAAACATAGGTATTTTTATATGAGCTAACCCTCTGTAGTTGACATTCCACCACTCTGATTTGTTTTTTTTTTTTTTTGAAAGAAAGTCTGTGGAGAAAAAGGAATCTGAAAGAGCATCTGGCCAACATCACTTAGCTTCTTCAAAGACCAGGAGAAGTTTGCAGGACTCTCTCAGCAATTTTACGCACGATACCCAACCTGGGGGAGTGGTGGATATTCTGGAGAGCAGGAGTACCTTTCAAAGGGCCCTTGGTAAGCTGGAAATACGGAGGTAACAGCTATCAAATGCATGAAGTTCAAGAAAGCCAAAAGCCACGTCCTGAAACTTAGACTGGGACTCAATGCAAATCTGTGGAAAAGGACTCGAGTGCTTGTAAAGCAGAAATTAAACATAAGTCAGCAGTGTACCCTTGCAGCCATGAATTATGATAATATTGGGCTGTATTGGTGAGAACCAGCCAATGGGCCAAGGGAAGCAATTAGTCTGCTCAGTGCTCGTAAGGCCACATCTGGAACACACTCCTTAGTTTTGAACACCTCAGTTCATGAGAGGGATGGATACACTGCAGGAAGGGCAGTGGAAGACCACTGACCCAGCCAGGGACCTGAGGAGACACTGAGAGCAGCACATTGTTTCAGAAGAGAAGACTGAGGTGAAATTCAATGGCCATCTTAAAATTACGTATTAGTCTGCTAGAGAAAAGACTTCAGTATACAGGGGAAGAGCAGAAAGCAATGGTCACGAGATACATCAAGGGAAATCCCAGCTGTGGATAAGGAAAAATATTTTAGTGAGGGTGATTAGGCACTAGCACAGGTTGCTCCAAAAGTATTGTTGAATGGCCATCCTTAGAAGTTTTCAGATCTTGCCTAGACAAGTGATACAACTCTGAGGGTTACCTTGAGGGGATGTCCAGAGGATCCTTTAACTTGATTTGCTCTGTGAGTCTATGGGTCATTAATAAAAAAAGGTAAAATCATGTCTTACTCCAGCTAAAAGAATGTTTTCAAAGGAGTAAGTGTTCTTCCATTATTTCTTTAGTGGTTTCCACCTAAAGACATTTTAAGTACATTTATGAAATTGTGGAAACTACTAATTTTATTTAAGAATTTGAAGAATTGTACCATTTACCTTATGTACTTTGCATTTATTTAAACGCAACCTTCTTTGTATTTCCAATTTAGAACTACATGATGTCAAGCTTCACCTACAACTTTTAAGGGAATACTATCTTTAAGTCCTTAAGCATTGTCTAGAGTTGCTTTCTGGAACATAGTATTTTAAATCATATGTATATGTTGCACACTTAAAACTGTATCTCTGTCTCAAGGTCTACGAAATTAAGAAAACATACACATGCACATGCAGCACATGAAGTAAAGCTTTCCTCAGTTAGACACAAATCCTCATTTTGGTACAACTACATTCAGGCCGTAAAAAAAACTCCTATATAGTGTACACAAAAGTTCTGTGTATACAGTAAGGAAGTGGTAAACCAGTCCATCCTTGCTCAGTAATACACATTAAAACCAGCTAAACAGATAGAATTAGCATTTCCTCTCTAACTGCCTCAAGGTGTACACAACTTACTCCAAATCAGAGCCCATGTTTACTTTGAAAAGAAAAAAGGCATTGTCAAAACAATCTGAAGAGAGAACAAAAGCTTTCTTCTTTGACATGATAATAGTCGAGTATTTATTATCTGTAGGACGAAAAAATTATCCATTTTTCACTTTCATGGAGTAAGATGTCAGAATGTCCTGTCCACATCAATATCTTCTTCATGTACATTTCTATGCTTAGTAAGGATACAGACATGTCATCTCAACATTTTTTTTTCTCAAATATCCATGAAAGGTCCAAGAGCTTTATTTGACAAAGTTATCTAAGATGCAAAGGATCAACCCAGATCAGTTTCATATGAGTTTCACAAACTTTGGCTACAAATGCAACTTCAGTACATTAAATACCAATTAGCTTTATCAAGATAAACTCAGGATAAAGCTCATTGTGCTTTTTTTCTTGGTGTTTTGTTCACATAAAGGAAGAACCAACATACAGGGCTTCTCGACATTCACACGTGGGTACAATTAGTAGAGGGTGGTGTATCTATCCGACTTTTATTTTCCTTAGCATCATTCAGAGGTGACTCATTACCAATCTGGCATTTGAAGACTTGTTTGTAGGCCTTCCTAAAATTTTCAGATAGAAATGCATATATGATTGGGTTCACAGAAGAATTGCTGTAAGCCAGGCAGTGTGCAGTTACCCTGAAGAGAAAGGAGGCTTGAGTCAGTGGGAAAACTCCAAATTCAGCCCAGAGATGGATCACGTGATGAGGCAGCCAGGAGATGCCAAAAACCACTACCACCACCAACACAGTCTGTGCTGTCTGAGACAAGGAAAGGAAAACACATGTGTCTGATGAGCACTCAAAGAATCAGCTTTAAACCTGCTTCAAAACCACTATTTTGGGGAAAAAAACACACCAAAAAGTATACTGAGAGGGAACACATTGGAATATTTGTTATTGATTTTACCCCATTACCTATATGGGTTTTATTTTGCATAGTGAACTACTGCAAGGAGAACCCCAGCCTTGGACAATTTCATAGTAAAGAGCAAATGCACAACTGTCCTCAATGGTAAAGAATGATGTTCCTAACTCCCTACACAAAAGCTTAGCCTTTTCTGAAGTGGACCTAGGCCTGCTGTAAAATAATGACAACAGGAGTCTTTAGGAAATCTCATCCAGATCAAATGATCTATGTTTTAGTACAGTGCACAAGAATTTCTGATGCAAATTTCAAGAGAGATCTATTATACATATCATCATCATCATCATACATATCATCATCATACTATTATCATGTATTATACATGAAGGCAGTTGGTGGAAGAGCTTAGATCTTGCTCAAGTGCTTACTAAAGGTGCAGGGGATTTTTTGAGAGTGTCCTTTAAACACACAGTTTCCACAGGGAGAGTCAAACAACAACATTCTGGGATACAATTTGTGAAAAAAAAGGAAGGAAGGGCTTGAAATTTCTGGTGATTACACATTATCAAAACCAATCTGGAAATTAAAGTTCACCACCAAACACTAAATTAAAAAATGGAACAAAAAATCCTCAGTGCTGCTTCCAAACTCCAATTTCACTGTTTATGAGAGGACCATCAATTTCATTAGATCCGTTCTGACAGGATCTGTCAGAATCAGTTAGTACAGACCCTTCACGTGCTGAAGGAGTTCTGTCAGGGAACAGTGGAATTTGACTGTCTGTATTTTCTTTAGCTTTCACTTACTTCAGAAACAGCAGTTAGTGCTTTGCAGTGGCCTAACTAATTAATATCTATTCCCCTATCAAGTACCTCTTTCAGCTAAATAAAAGTCTAATAATAATTCCAAAGCATATTATATTGTGGGCCATTATAATTACTATATTAACACTTTATAACTTATTTCTTTCAGATAACTTAGGTTCTTCTTCACAGCCAAAACTAACCCAGTGGTCACAGAGTGATAAATACTACAGCACAGAAAATATATGGAGTTTATTGAACTTGGTCCGTACTTCTTGAACTGATTAATGCTCAGTAATAATTCAGACTGACCTACCTAATTAGAACATGAATTAGCAAAGAGAAATTTATGGGAAAAACATTTTGATTTCTGTGGCAACAGGCCAAAATAACTTATGACAGATGCTGTTGTTGGTCAGTATAATCTCACAACAGAAACCAAAGGACATTATATCAGTAGTTAATATAATTTGTTTAGTCTAAAGCAATCATCTGTTTTCACAAGCTGTTCCTCTGCTTAGCCCTATGGAGTTTAAATCAGTTGCCTCAAAAACAGCCACAGAGATATTTTCTTTTTCAGGTCTTATCAGGAGAACATGTTCTAACAAGACTGCATAAATTAAGAGCAGTTTATTCTCTGATTGATGTGTTCACTGGGTTAATATTCCAAGTAAAAACAATTTTTCAGGATACCATATGCACAATTACTTCAGAAGAGGCATATTACTTCAGTTCGTTCAAAATTCTAAGAGAAATTAAACAGGACTCCTGAAAGCAGAGGGTGACAATGTGTCTCTTGTAACTTTTAGTTAAGGTATTTAATATTTGCAGAACAAGCAATTTCTTTATTAGGAAACCTCACAACATCTGCTTTATCCCATTGCTCCTCCTAAGCCTAACTTCAGAGCTTACCTTTCCAAAATCATCACTTTGTCTTGCAAGCAAGGTATCACTAAAGAGCAGCTCTTTTGTTACTTACTGTGAGCTTGTTTAGGGTTTCTCATTAGCAAATAAACCCCACCTGAAATTATGACATTGATATTGATGCTTTCTGAGCAAAAAGAATGAAAAATAGAATTTAGGCAAATTAGTTTTTCATAACCTTTTTTTCCACACATCTAGCGAATTTATTTTAAGATTCACCTACTAGAATGTTCATAAAAGTTTGAATAAAGCGAAAAATGTATAATTACACCTGAAATGCATTCTTCACAAGACAGGAGAAAGAAAAGTAGAAAGATATGTTAACCAGAGAGAGCATGAACACACTAACAAAGACAGGGTTGCTTTGAAAAACATGAGTTAGGCCTTAGGTTTAGAAACTCATTTTCTAAGGCAAAAAATATGTTGGAGTGCTTTTTGGTTTTTTTCCTCCTTGGAACCCTGATACATCCAAGCAGTCTTGATCATGCCTGTAATGCTTTACCCTGAAGCTATGGAAGTTAATTCCTAGTCAGATCTGCAAATTTTAAGAGTTAGTTGTTAAAGGAAATGCAGAGATATTTCCAGTTTGAGAACAATTTAGATGAGAGATGGCAATGTACAAAATGTCTTTGAAAACTACACCTTTGGCCTTGACAACATTAAATGCGAAAGTATAAATGTTAATTATTTTACTGAGTCAAGGCCATAATGCCTTTAATTCTAGAAATCAAAATCTATTGGGTAGGATATTTCTCAAAAAAATAGAGAATGCATAAATAACAGAGTACTCATTCCCTTTTGAGTCCATGTATATCTCATTTACATTGCAGTCAGTCTGCATGCCCATATGAAAATAAATGAAGAGCTACAGCCTAAGGGGTTTTTCCTCCACATCCATAAACTGAGAAGTTAGTGAAATGATTACTGTGGTCAAATCTGCTCAAAAATCACAACCACATTATATTAACTGACAAATTCTCAGTACAAACACATCTTTCAAATATTGTTCTAAATCCTTCTTTAAACACCTTTCATAATTCTGTTTGTATCCAGTACATAACTTATGCCTTGAATGTAAGAGAAGAAAAGTTGTGTGGAAAATCAGTAGAACTGGAGAATCATTAAAAGTCTCTTGGACTCCTATTGGGAAGCACAATAAATTTCATTTTAAAGATTCCTCATAGAACCTAGGAATTCTTTACTGAAACATTGCATAATCAGCTAAATAAAACATAAAAATCCCATGATTTACAAGTCAGGGGAAAATGTCTGGGAGGAAAAAAAAAATTTAACATTAATGACAGGTTGTCTCCCTGTGCCTAAATTTCAGATGCTCTGAAGTTCCAAATCTAAAGATCTCAGGTAATGGCTTGATGCAATGTGATGGAAAACTTGGATCAGAAAAGATTCCAATCTGCTAAGGTCAGAGGGACATTGAACACTTCATTAAATACTTAATTTCTTCTCTCTGTTATGTCTTTAGCAACAAGCAATATAATACCAAATTAGCTTAGCCATAAAACTAAAGTACAAATGAATGAGTATTAGTAGTGAATGCAACATACCTTTTTCTTGGATGCTTCTGACTTCTTTGACATGTTTCTCCACTTCTTATGCAGATGATTAAGAACCTGAAAAGATTAACTTGCATCTCTATCATATTTTACCACTTTCTATTCAAAATTCAAACCCATTAGAGTACTCTCATGCTCTCCAGTACTGCATGATTTGCTGACAAACATCACTGAACCAACTTACACATTTCAAACATGCACAGTAAGAAAACCAAAGGAATTACATATCTGTGTCTGTGTGAACCAACAAATACAAAGCAGACTACAACTGAATTTTTATATAAATATTCAGATGTATTACATAACAAATACATATCACAAATTAACAAGGAAACAGATGGAAGCCTATCCTGCACATAGAATTAGCAATCTCTCTTCTTCCATAAAAAGTCAGACTATTGGTTTAGAATGACCTTTACTGTGTGAAGCATCAGAAAAGAGCATTTTTTGAGTAAGAGCTTTTCTGAGTCACCTGCATAATTTGCTTTCTTCAGATGGATGCATGATTATTATAATATAGGCGTTGGCACTATTTGATCTTTGAAAGAACCTTAGGCTTTCAAAAATAATTGATACCAAAATGAGGCATGACACACGAGGCATGACACATGAGGCATGACCTTTATCAACAATGTGATGATAATCACCATGTGTCTTTTATAAGTAAATTTTAAAAATATGTTACAAAAAGGCTTATCAACCAAGAGCAGGGTCAAAACTTTAACGTAATCATTTACACATAAGGTTTTAGATAGCGGATGCATAGAGATCTTGAGGTGAGGAAAAGAGTCGAAATTCAGATTCTTTTATATCATCTGGGGACATTTTCTCTGTTTTCTTTGGGATGCACAGCTAACCACTATCATGACAGACACCAGTCGATGATCTAGAGATCTGATCCCACCCTGGTATTTGAGTCTTAGAGACATACATATTGAATTAAAAGAAGCAAGATGATATTTGTGAATAACCAGAGCTAATCAGCAGACTCCATTTTTTAGATATCTACTCTTAGCAACCAACCACCGACAACAATAAAAATAAGAAATTACTTGTAACCACTTAATATTGTAAGTGCAGTTCATTTGTACTTGTCTGTGCACTAACATGTGACTCACCCTGCATGCACTTCCTATTTGGAAACACTATCCAGGCCTCTTCCCCGGCTAACCTGAGCTAATGAGAAGTAAGAGAAAAATAAGTGGGCTTTCGCTGAGAAAGTCCCTTTTTGACTTCATTTCTTTCTTCTTCAGTATGAAGCAGGTCCAAAGGAAAGGACAGAACATCAGCAGAAGACCAGGGAGGTGACTGGCTCACAGACCTTTTATTCACCTGCTGTCACCCTGTACAAGCCTGAATGACTGAGTCCATCAGTGAAAAACATAAAACCAAAAGAAAAGGGCACGGGAGGAGTGCAATTAAGTTCACTTCCCATCACTACTGCTTCATCTATCATACTCCCTTCACATAAATTACAGTGATGGGCTGTTTCTACTGGACCTTTGCAAATCCCATCACGTGCCGCCCAGTGACTGCACTGTTCTGTGATTTGCTGTCACAGATCAAAACTAAAGTCAGATAAACTATTCCCAGAAATCAGAACTGCAAAATCTCTTTTAAAGTTACAAACATATTTATCTTCTGTTCGGAAACTTTTAGACCAAACTTTTGCATTGCATGTTCAAAGAAAGATGCAGCAGACAAAACAGTTAAATTGGATATTTGAGGGGGATGGGAGGTGGTGGTGGAGGGTTTTGTTGTTAATGTAGATTATAACCTTCAAATGAACCTTCTCAGCTTCCCCGCTTTCAGATTACATACACATTGCATAAAATATTTGCAGTGAAAGCATGTTGGCTTTACATAGTATTGCACAAGATGGCATGAAAAGTAGCAGCAAGAGAAATGGAGAAAATGCAATTACTTATCAACAGCAGTGGAACAGCTCTCAAAGACCTACACAGAATGCCATGGAGTATTAAAAAAGAGCCATGCTTATGCACAAACACTACAAGGCAAATTGAGGACACTCCCTTGTTCAAATTGCTTCTCTCTGGGCCAATGAATAATCAATTGTTCCTCTAACAGCCTGAATGAACAATAATTCTACAATATGCCTCTTAATTTGTCTCAGGCTATTTCTCTTAAGAAGTTATTTCAAAATATCCACTTATACGTTTGCATGTGCATTTTTAAGACATGGAACTAAATACTCCGCTTGCTAAAAAATAGGTCCCGACCTGGTTTCATAAGATGTAACATTTTCAACTCCATCTTTCATGTACCTGTTGTTCAGAGATCAGCTTCCTGCTTTCTGGAGATGAGGGTGGGGTGCTGTGGTAAGAAAATTATGTTGTTGTGTAAGAGAGTGCAAGGAGACTTGTAGGATCTAATCTGGTCCAGACTGTATGTCCACGACTGCCACTCATGACATTTGACTCAGGCCCTTCCTTTTGCTTGCAGACTATTTTATTTCTCTTTCTTTCTCTGTCTCTTTCTTTCTCTCTTTTAATTTTTTTAAAAATTATTCTTTTCCTCCTGTTGTTTCAAAAACTACATTCAAGATGGCTTGAGAGCCCTGGCTAAGGACTTTGACCAAATCAAGTTGAGAAAGACATTTTTCCAATTCAGGAGTGAAGAAAATAACTTCAACTATCTGGGCCTATTCACATAAGTCTACCAAGCATTGTGAAAGTTTGTAGTCTACACTGTTAAAAACCATGTTTAGTGTCTGGCATTCCACTGACTACACCCTCATTATCAGGCACTGAAAACCATGCAGAAGGAAAGCCTGAACAAGGTCACTATCTAGTAAGAATGAACTGCTTCTTTTATATAAGCATTACATTCTGAACCATCTTTGCAGTATAAACCTGATTTAAATTCAAATGCCACTGTCTGCAATCCATGTTTTAAAGTAATACTGCTACTTCTATTGTCACAAGAGATCTTTTACCCTCTTTCAGCTCAGAGTGTGTGACTAATGTGTCATACCTTTTATTTGTCTCTTTCAGTGTAGTTTAATAAAGTTTTCCCCCTGTTGCTCAGCAAAATTTAAGATATAATATTTAAAGCCAGATAAGCTTGTATTTGATGTTGAGGCGCTTACTTTTTATGGCTTAGTTTTAACCAAGTCTGTAAATCATAATGACATTAATTCAGAATGATAGATAATAATGGAAACATTCTTAAGGCAAGACATATTTGTTTTAAAGAAAGGTTCTAACATTACACACCTATAAAAGGAAATGTTTGCTAATAATTATAGGTGTCCAACCTAAAGGTTTGATTGAAAGAGGCCTGACTTTCAAGGACTGAATCCTTGAAAAATGGAGGTACCCAAAATTAGCTGTAACATTGCACAACCCTGGCAGATGTCAACTGTTAGAAGCTGACTGGAAATCATTTATCACTTTACCCTTCAAGAACACATTAGTGAGCAAATGCTGTAGCAGTGTTACAGAACACATACAAAACGTCAGTGTTAAAAAAATATGGCAAGTAGAATGATAAGCAATAAAAGAGTCAGAACACGAGGTGTCTGTGAGTATGCAGTGCTGAGATGCAACTGATCACTACATCATCACTGCTCCTCCCCCTCACATAGTAAGCTTCTTTCAAGAGTAGTTCTGTGAGACAACAAAAGCTGGTTTCCTATGGATTCGTGACTTCTTTACTGTGTACCCAAAAAGATGTGTCTTCTCCATAAGTTGATGCTACATAAGGCTTCTTCCCTTATGGCCTGTCTGGTGTTTAACAGTTGAGTGCAAACTGACTTCTTAAAAGAGAGGGGATAACCAAGACACTCCACCTTCTTCATTGTCTGCTGTTTTCACAAAACCGGGGAAGTATCATTCCTTCTCATATTTTCACTTCTCTATCAAAAATTTGGATGAAACTGAAGCAAAATTATTTGTGGAAGAGAGAAAAGAGGTAGCTGTACACACAAGACACAGAGCAGGATCTCATAAATCTCTGCCTGAAGAGCATATCACGTGAGTTATTTTGGGAGGACACTGCTTCCAAATACCTGGCATTAATTACTTCAGGAATTCTGTACATTGTAACAGCATTGTTATCCATGGGGAAAATACAAATCTCTGATAATATGATATAAAAGCGTGTGAGAGAGGGAAAGAACTTGGCTCACTATTAGAGTGCCTAAAAAATGAGACTCTCAAAACTTAAAGTTCAATTGCAATTTGTTTATGAAAGAAACAAACCTGCCTTAAAGGACTCTGGAAAAGGCAATATATTCAAATAGAGAAATGAGTCTCCTTTTTCTTAATTTACTGTATCAGAAGATTGCGTTATCTCGCTGAACCGCAGTTCATGAAAACCAGTGAAGTCCATATGAAATGAATGCAGAGATTAATGTCTCCTATGAAGACAGGCTGAGAGAGTCTGGGTTGCTCAGCCTGAGAAGGCTACCCCTCTCCCGTCCCAAAACACTGCAGTTGGAGATTTGTCAGTGGCTCCTAATGAAGGCAGGAATGAGTCTTTAGCTGTGGGGTGCAAATACCTTCGATAACTTTGTAAAAGTCATGGCATTTTTCAGCTTCATTGACACTGATGGGAATACCAGCTATCCCCTAGGTATCTTCTAAAATTCATCCCTTCAGGTTAGCTCCTCCAGCCTGACACCATGGCAAGCAGGATCATACATACAGGCTCAAAACACATTGCAAAGCCAGGGTGAGATCCTAGCCTGGCAATAGCTTAAGCACACGATTTCATTGGAACTTCAAGTGGCCTTGATTTTACAAACTTGTTCTTGGGCACGTTTTTCATAAAGTGGCTTTTGTTGGTTTGGGGGTGTTTTTGTTTCTTTTCTTTTTTTAACAACATATTCATACTAATATTGAGAGATCTACTTCTGTAGATGTGCTTTGTAATGACATGGTGTGTTTTATTTGCTGTGTGTATATTTTGGTTAAGCATATTTGCTTTTTTCTTGCCTATACTGTACAGCACTATCCTAATTTTGAAAGATTTCTTTTTAATCTTCTCTCATATAATTAGACTTCAGAGGCCAGTGCTTTATGCTGAAACTTAAGATGCTTTGGCTTTGAAAAAGGAAGAATTACTAGCTGACAGCCTCCTGTGCACACGTTCCGTAATGTTCTCCCTGCAATGTGTAATCTTTCTCCAAACTGACAATCTATCGCTACAGCTCAGTCATATTCAACACAGAAGATGAAATACAAGTGTATTCATTCAGGGAGAGCAGGATTTGGTTTATGCATGGAAATATGTGTTTCTTCTTCATTTGTTCCACTATGAACAGCAATTTAGAAATGTTGTCCTTTGTGTTCTGCATGCCTTCATCAGATTTGGATGACATTATAGCCTCAATTTGCACATCACAATTAAGCTGATGTAACATATATAAAACTGAGCAGAACATAAAATTACTTGTTCAAATTAAGTACTTCAGGTACATCTATTAACTTGCCATTTGAAGAATTGACTTCCCAACACTTAAGCAGTCCTTATTTTCAAGAGCAGTTCTATCCTCTCAGATGTAAATCTCTGCCTAACAAGAAATCCTGTCACTGAAGGCTGCTGGCACAGAAACAGGAGGATCTCTGCCTAAATCAGCAGGTAGCAACTGGTGCTCCAGATCCTGTTCAGCAGAAGATTGTACGCTGAAGGCTGCAATTATCACTACAGTAAAATGCGACACTTTGCTTAAGCAGAAAAGTCCTTAAATACTTGTATTCAGGCACCCTGACTTACTGCTTTTTCCTACCTGGGTCCTCATGCCCTGCTCCCTAGAACCACCTGCCTTTGCTGAAGTCAGAGGTAAATCTCTCATCAACTTCAACAGGGGCAAGACATGGCACTGCAGAGATGAGGCAGCATGACGCACATTATACTCTCAACAACTTCACAGGTAATTCATGTCATTTTTAAGTGCACTGAGCATTTTAAAGAGCCACAATGCTTCATCTGACGCCTGAACAACTTGTTGCTTTGTTGTACTTTATAGAGCCAAACTCCGCATACAGCACTGCAAGTTATGGTGATGGAGAAGGCAGCAGGGGCTTCTTAGCATTCTGCAACAAGGATATCTGAGAGAGAGACCCCAGTAATTGCTACAACATCCCCCCACTCACCCTGTGAAATCCCTGTTCTGACCTTTCTGTGCCATTAAACATATTTTGTCCTCTCTCAGACATCCCTCAGCTATAAAACCTGCCCTCTCCCTTAGTGGGACAAGCTCACCTCTGCTCGTTTTCCTCCCAATAGTGCCAAGTCCCTCCACATGCCCAGAAATGGCCCTACGGCTCATGGACACCTTTTCCACCACTGTGTTCCCCCCCATCCTTTTACATTTGCCCCACCTTGGCATAGCAGAAGGAGATGAGCAGCAGTGGGAGCAGATATCCAAAGACAAATGTGCAAATCACGTAGACCTTCTTGTGGCGTGGGTTGGGCCAGAACTCCCAGCAGAAGGTCTGGTTGCTGGTCTCACGGTGGAAGATGCGCTGGTGATGAGCCACAGGTGAGGCCATGGCGAAGGAGAGTGCCCAGATGAGCCCCACACCCAACATTGCGTTGCGGGGAACACGCAAGGCTGAGGAGCGTCGGGAATGCACGATGGCCACGTACCGGTCCACAGACATGGCCGAGAGCGTGAAGATGCTCACCAGCATGGAGATGGTGAAGAAGTAGTGGATGAACTTGCAGATGAAGGCTCCTAGCACCCAGGTAGGGAGCACGTAGACCGTGGACTGGAAGGGGATGCAGAAGAGCAGGTAGGCCAGGTCGGCGATGCTCAGGTTGAGGATGAAGATGTTGGTGGTGCTGCGGCGCTTGCCTGGCTTGCTCCGCGCCAGCACCGTGATCACCAGGGTGTTGCCCAGCACCCCCAGGGTGAAGATCACACCGAAGACAATCAAGGTGATGAAGTTCTCGATGCCGATGCCGAAGAGGGGCTTTCCCTCGGCCTCCGGCAGCCCGGAGAGGTTGAACTCCCCGCGGGGCGTCTCTGCCGCGCCTCGGGACAGGTTGAGGGGCGCCTCCGCGGGCTCCCCTGGCTNNNNCGCCGCCCCCCGCAGCAGCGCTCCGCCCGCCTCGGCCCCGCTGCCGCCCCCGCTCCGGCCGCGCCCGCCGAGCCGCGCAGTGCCCGCACTGCCTGCTTCGGGAGACTCAGCTCTCCGCGAAGGTCTCCTCGAGGAAACGGGAGGTGGGGCTATCCTGCCCTCTTTATTTCCCCCCCATCCTCCGCCTTTTCTTCCCTCCCTTCAGCTTGCAGGTGCCCCCCCAGGGCGGCAGCCGGCACCCCGGTCCTCTCCCCAGAAAACTTCTCTCCGCTTGGTGCCTTCGCTCCTTGGAGCCGCGTCTGCCAGCAGGGCTAGGCGGCGCTCGGCTGGTCCGCCCGGGCTTAAATGAACTCGCTTGCAAAGACAGAAATGATGAAGCGCCAGCGTGAGCCCACCTCAACAGGTAGCCGGCAGCAAGAGTTACTCCGGACTAGGAACCGCCTGTGCTCACTGTTCTCACCGCCTTCACAGGTTTCCCTTAATCACTCAGTATGTCAGAGGACAAAAGGGGCAGACATTGTCACGCCTTCCTATAAAGAAACCAACAAAGCAAAGCAAAA
>VZRF01010477.1:145623-204102 GCA_013396875.1 Vireo altiloquus | reverse complement strand
AAAAAAAAAAAAAAAATAGGAAGTCTAGCGGCTTTTCAGTGCCAAATCACGACTCCCTTGTTTGAGAGCTCCTCCGCGGCAGGAGCGCATCTGTGCTGAGGGCAGCCGCAGGCAGCGCTACACGGGGCCGAAACGGGGGCTCCTGAATAGCCAGTCCTTTCAGAACGGGGCGAAACATAAAACTTACCCCAGCGTACGGAAGCCAGTGCATGAGAATATTCTCACCAGCATATATACCTTGTGAATGAAACGGGTTTGCCTGAGGGTTTTACCCATTTGTTTTTGAATTACCAGTCAGTGAGGTACAGCTGGCAGCAGCAGTGACCGACAGAACTGCCCAGATGTGCTGTTGGAGGCAGCGGTAAACAGGCTTCTGTTCGCATAATTTTCAGCCTGCAGTTTGACGGGTTTTTTTTCTACCTTTCTTTTTGCTACATATATTGAAACATCTCAGCAGCTGCACGTCAGCTAACTGCAAAGCCATCGACTTCTGCAGATGTAGATTTTAATTAAACTAATATATGGTCTGCTCCATTATGTCCAAAGGAACACATCATGGGAGAGTGCAATTCAGTTTATATTGATCTGAGAAACTTTTATTTGGATTGAGGTGGTTTCTACATCAGTTGTAATTAATTTAAGAATTTATAAATATATCAAGCGAAAATAAACTAGTAAAGATTACTCAAAGACTTGGGTTTGGATTTTTTGTAATGTCCATTCTTTTTAATTTTGTTGACATGTTTGATGACCATGTCAATCTACTAGTCTCTACTTCTGCAAGAAATTTGAGAAAGAACACAGTTAAATATTTCTAGGATATATCAGATATCACATACTTTTTGGAAACTCTCTGAGTATATTGTGAAAATGAACAGAACTCTATAGATTTTCCTAGTGTTGCTGGTGTCTGTGTTTGCCTCTGAATTCCTTCATGTGGTGAGACTGATGCCTTAGGTTTTATATTTTTTCAAATCCTGTACTGCCCAGTGTAACTCTGAAGTTTCCTGTAGCTCGTTAGCTACAGCTCTCTCATGCTAAGACAGACATAACAAAGCCTCTCTGGCTTGCTCTCCAAGGACACCCAGACCATCCTAGGCCCAAAAGTGTAAACCTTCATCTTGGGGGGGCGGGGGAAACCTTGGAGAAATTACATCATTAGCTAAAGTTTTAATTGGTGAATTTATGCTGATATGCAAAGGAACCAAACCTATAAAAGGGGGAAGAACTCATGACCTGTTGTCTTGGGATCCACTGAGGCAGGAGCCTCTGGACTGCCCAGGGTGTAACATTTGAAGGCCTTTCAAAAAAATACCTACCTTTATTCCCTTTTTCCTGTCTAGTCTCTGTTTTTAAGTAACCAGATAAGGTATCAAGAGAGATACAAGAAACATTTTGAATACAACTGACGGCTTGCTTTTGAATCATGTCATGCTGCCAGACATCACTCATTTTCCAGGAGGTCTTGAGTGCAGCCCTGGTTTTGATGAAGTTAATGCAACCCTCCATCTGAAATGCTGCTGGTCCTCACCACTCACACTTCCGTTTTCTTGCTAAGTAATGTATTTTGAAAAGAATACCCTGAAAGATTAGAGAAGGGATGTAACACTTAACAGAAAAGTAAGCAGGAAAAATGGGTATAGAAACAAAATAAATTTTAGCAGAAATCAACCTTAAAATCACACTAATGATTTGGATGGGAGAGTTGACCATTGATTTCCTTTGGATATTTAGTTGACAGTTTTGTGGTTCAAGCTTTGCTTTTCTGCTACACATCTAATGTAAAGTGTATAGTTCCTATAAGAATACCCTGAGCATTAGGGGAAAAACCCCCCAAGAATACAACTATATTGTAGCTTTTCTGTCAGACCTTCAGGCTTCAGATTTTAGGTGAGTGAAGGAAAGTTCCCACACTGAAAACACTCATGATTGCTGTTAAGATTGTCGTAACCAAACAGGTATTGACATGTTAAACTGCTGCTCATCTTATCTAGACTGAGTAAAATTTTCATGCAAAAGAAGGTTGAGATGGAAAAGCTGTTATGAATTTAGTACAAATAAATATATAATTAAATACAGGAATTAGTTGAAAAGCTATGAGGAAAAAACAGCAGTAAAAATATTTCATTGCACTTCAAGGAAATAAATTTCATGTCTTTGCAAAAGAGATAAATATGTGCCTCACATATATAAAACCTTGAATCTGGTTTTATTGAATCTAGTCATGAACACTTTCTGACATGAAAAGATCTACTAAAACCAGAACAGCCTATGAACTTTAGAAAGATCAAGAAACTAGATGCAGTGTTCTTCTGTCTGTAACTAGAATGCACAGTCGTCTTTATCAGATAACTCACCTCCAAAAATTTGTTTGGCTCCAAAATTTTGCATAGCAATCAGTGGAGGAAATAGTAGGAGAAATGTCTGAAAGAGATGGGAACCCTGTTAAGTCTAGGCCTTCATATTTACTCCTCAGTGGCTTAATCCAGAAGATATTGCTGTAAAAACATACAAGGATGTCCTTACTTTTGCTCACTCCAGTGGTTGGGTATGTTATTTTTATATGGTTCCAATAATAAAAATATTTTACACTGGTACATTTTTATTTCAGTAGTAAGAAATCCATTTAAAATTTTAATTTGATTTAAAATGTTAATTACTACTAACTTCTTTCTTCTGATTTAATACATGTATGTAGGTATAATAAATGCAATCAATATAATGTCAGTAAAATCCATTTATATTTTAAAGTGAACATTTAATTAGCATCCCAGAAACAATAAACAATGCACTTTTTAGCTTTTTATTAGATTTTGATTGAGGCACAAAGATCAGCATCTGATTATACAAATACATACACAGATATATGTCTTTATACCTTTTATCATTCCATAAGAATAAAATAATATGATATACAACTTCTTCAGAGAAGAGCTTCAGTAAAATCCTGTATAAATTCTTCTGGGGTCTTTTGGAAGGGTTTTCAGGCTTTTTTCTGTAGTGAAGTTGAAACTGGATTTGAGGTTCAAGGCTCTCAACCGCACCCCATTGTCAATAAACAGAAACCATTTAAAGTGTATTTATATTACAGCATATGAGAAACCCTAACCTTTAGAAATCTTTTGACAGCTCAGCCCTTAGCTGATTGACCAGTTTTCTTTGCTGCAAAAAATGTTCTGCAGATTTGGTCATGTTTTGTTTATAAAACACAAGACTGAAAACAGATTTATTTTGAAGACTGACTCTTTTTATTTATTTGTGGAACAAGATCAGGTGCAACAGTCACATAAATTGTTCCCCATTATATTTCTTTGTGACAAGTTCCTGGAGTAGAAATTTGCATTTAAAAGGTGGATGTGAACTTTAAATAATATTCAAAAGCCAAATAAAAAAAGTCCATGATTCATAACCAACCTTTGATCCACCTTCTAGAAAGTTACTAGTATGTAAAAGTCAAGCATCTATAAGCATTAACCTTCCTTCTATCTATATTCTTGGGAATAATGTAACCCTCAGGTCACAATTGCCACTACATTCAGATTTCCATAGTGGAGAAGTGTCACCAATAAACTGAAGTTTATTGCTTCTTGCTGACATTTAGAAAGAAGTAAACATCTGCCCATATACATTGGAGAGTCATTGTCATTCCATCTCTGAGTTTGTGCTGATTTTTTTTCTCCTAGTTCTCTATTCCAGTTCTTAAAAATCAGTTCTAAAAAAGCCTTAAAATGCAGGCAATCAGAAGAAGTAAATTTGAAGCTAAGTTTCCAAAATCCCATTTGTAATTTGTATTACTATTTAGTGCTTTAAAGTAATATGTTTTAAGCCTAAAAATTGTACATAAAAACATGTATCCATACTTTATTCTATGCCCAGAAATTTTCTCTGTAAAAATGCCAAAAGCTAAACACCATGGTCTAACAACATGAACTTGCTTTATAGTTGTTGAAGGGAGTTGCTTTTCTCATTTTCCTTGATTTGTGACAATTACCCCATGGGATGCTTTTTAATGTTGGCTGCAGAAGCAACTTGCCTGTGCATAAAAACACAGCTGTGTTTTGTCTAAAACAGAATCAAGTGTATTTTGATGAACACTTGTAATACAATATAACACAATAGATCAGGTCTTACTAAACTCAGGAGAATGCAGCAGGTATCCAGGTCATGGGCACAGTGGCTGCAGAAGTCTTTTAAATGGACAATTATTCTACCTTCAAACTGCTTTGTGAAATGTACTTCTGACTGGGGTAATGTCGTAGGGCTTAAGGCTTAAGTTCTGTAAAATGAGTGCCATGTTTCTATATAGGAAAAACAGAAATATGGTCTCGAGAAGTTACCTTAGCCATGATGTAGGAAAATATCAAAATGATCAAGGCTGAAAGAGGTAACAGTGGAAAGGAGTAACAGTGGACTCCTGTTGAAGCAGGTGTGTGCTGGAGGTAAAGCAACCAGGAGTTTGCAGGCTGCTTTCTCTGGGGTCAGCTGGAGGCAGAGGCACAGGCAGTGAAGGTCTGATGTAAGAGAAAAGGCCAGGACCTCACTGTCCAGCCCTGGAGACCTTGGTCACCAGGGCATTTCTTTGGGCAATAGAGATGCCTTAAATGGCTACCTAAAAACAGAGACTAGACAGGAAAAAGGGAATAAAGGTAGGTATTTATTTGAAAGGCCTTCAGATGTTACACCCTGCGGGTCCGGAGGCTCCTGCCTCAGTGGATCCCAAGATGGATGACAGGTCATGAGTTCTTCCCCCTTTTATAGGTTTGGCCCATTTGCATATCAGCATAAATTTGCCAATAAAAACTGTAGCTAATGAGGGACAAGCTAATTTCCCCAAGCTTGTCCCTCCCTCCCCAAGATGAAGGTTTACGCTTTTGGGCCTAGGGATGGTCTGGGTGTCCTTGGAGAGCAAGCCAGAGAGGCTTTGTTATGTCTGTCTTAGCATAGGAGAGTGGCAGCTAACGAGCTACAGGAAACTTCAGAGTTACACTGGGCAGTACAGGATTTGAAAAATATAAAAGTTAAAACCTGAGGCATCAATAGGAGAAAACAGTGGACAGCGCATGGACAGCTTTCCCAGCAGTTACTGCTGCCTCTACACTCTCCTCCATCCTGAAAGCAGCAGTTGCAGCAACCTTGGCTCCTCCAGGCTCTCCACAGTGCTCAGAAAGGGCTTGTGTGTCAGCAGCACCCTGGACTTGGCTTGACACCAGTCTTCCTTCTTCAAGAGAAGCAAAATCTTATTTGTACACATTCACAAGGAGCATGGAGATGGCTCCAGATACAGCTATGAAGGGAAAAAAAATGTGAGTGGGTTGCCATTTTCCTGAAGGTATCAGGTCCAAAAAAGAGTGTAAATCATAATTTTGATTTTTCTTGGAACATTGATTTTTTTTATATGGATACCTATGTAAGCAGAGATGTATAGTGTCTAGGAAAATGGTAAAAATATACCTCTATGGCTGTGAAAAGGTATTGCAAATATGTAATAAAGAAAAACAGGATTTTTGTAGACAAAAACTGCTAGTTCACCATTTATTTTAATTTTGTACGTCAGACTGTCATCATATAAATTGTGAGTCAGGAAACAAAAACCCTAAGGCAGATTTAATAGTCTTCATTAGAACTACTGTTACAATTACCAACAGAACCTGTCTGCTTTACAAAATATCCTATCTTTTAGTTAAATAGCCTGGGGATGACTAAAAGATTATTTTCTTTTACAGGTTTGTATGCTGCACATCTGCAGCTGTTAGGACATCGGCCGCATCAGAATTCAAGGAAAGGACATTAACATATAGACATCGAAATGATGAATGCAACACAGCAAATTCATTCCATAGTTACCATAGGTCTTAACTTAAGGTCTTGCAGAAGCCAATTTTCGGTGCTGCTGCCAGCTCTCTCAGTTTTAGTGAATCCTTTCCCCAGCTCTTGGAATTTTTTTTCTGACAGAACAGAGATCAGTTTTACTTTCAGGTAATTAGTGAAACATTTTGTTGCAGTGGATGGAGGTAGCTTAAGCTGGGTTTTGTTTGAGCCAGACTTTTCTTCTTTATTGGTTTTAGTAACTGCTTGAGTTGGCACTTATTGATTCAGGCTCAGTTGTGTGGTGCTCTAATTTGCTCTGAGAAAGGGCTTCATTCAGAGTCTGGATCATTAAACTCATCCCATTTTTCACTTTTCTGAGATTTCCTGGGAGATTATAAAAGTCGGGGTTTACTTGAAGCTCACCAAAATTATAAGTGAGGTTGCCTTCCCTTCCCTAATCTCCCAAGACTCACGAGGCATATGCAGAGCACCATGGAAGAGGGTTCTCCTGGAGGAGTTCCTAATCTGACTGCCCTGCATCTCAGAAGACAAACAGAAATCAGAAGGAAGAACAATTAATTATGTGTAACCAATATTCATAAATACGTATTTATGCTAAAAAACCAGCACTGATGGAAACCCCACCACCTTTGTAGACACTCCTAGTGCTCAGCTATCATTTACGACTAGAAATCTCTGCTATTGTTTACTTAACATTCCTACTGCAGCAACTTCAGCATGCTTCTCTCTTATATATGAATGTGGAAAACAGTGGATTCTGTCTGCTTTTGCAGATACTTTTCAATATTTGGAGATAAGCAGCCCTTGCTGGAGACAGTTCAGATTCACATGTTCCCAGCTGGTGGAGGAACTTGAGGTAAAAATTCGATCCAATATACAAAGATTCCTAGGCTTTTCCTCCTGGAAGGAAAACAGCAACGTGCCTTGGTGTACAATGATCATTTTTAGTGAATTCGGAGGATTATATAAGCTATCCCGAGGAGCACTGAAAGTAGACTTTCATACTTTGTGCCTTTTCATATCCAACTTCTCCTGTTAGGCTGGTGTGCAGCCCAGTCCTTTGTGTCAACAGCATGAAAAGCTGTGTCTGCTTATGGTCACCAAATCCCCTCATTACATTATTTTTGAGTTCTTTCACCCCAAGGAATCCTGGAGTAACCTGTGTAAATCAACATGCAAATGGGGCTGTTACATATTTAATTAACCATAGGGAAAAACTGAGTATCAGAAGAAAAATTATTCTTGTACTTTCTTTGGTCTTTTTAAGAAATTGATTTTGAGTTTTAGTTTTGTTTTGATGTGAAAAAGAAGACAAACAAACTCATTTTAAGGTGATTCTTGCAACATCTTTTCTTTTTTTCCTTTTTTAAAATAACTCCAGAAACCACCCTTTGAAACTTCTTTTTTTTAATAAAAAGTAATTTTTTTGACTTCTAATTATGTTCGTCTTCCACTGATATCCCACAAGTAATTGTCCAGAAACAAATCTAACAGAGCATCAGGTTAGTAGATTATGGAATTGGCATAACTTTGTGAATCTGTTTCCTATTTTTTAACAATTAGGTTAGAGTGAGCTCTCAGATTCACTGAGTTTGAAATCTATCACTGATGAAATTTGGCTCAGCTGGAAACTTGTCAGTTTGCATCAATTTTGTATCTATTTTATAAAAGTTATTTACTAAAGAAATCCTCAGCCTATACTCATATGCTCATTTAAGAATTTAATATGGTAACAAATTAAAATGCAAGCTTTTTTGTTTTGTTATGGTCATCTGTGTTTGATTTATCTTTTTAAGGAAAAACCGAAACACTGAAGGGAAAAGGTGTTTTTCACAGAAACTAAGAAGTAAAACCACTTTTCAATTACTTTAGTCATATTTCTTATATTTTTTTTTTGTACATTTCTATTCAAGACTTTTAAAAGAAAAATATTCAAAAGAGACATCTGGAGTGAATCAATAGTTTGTTTTATCTATCTGAGAGTTTTCAATAAACTGTTTCAGTTGTGAAAGGATGACTTTATTCATGAATATGTTCTTTTGCTATTCTTACCCAAAAATATCATGTCAAGATAACTATCCATCAGTTGTATCTATCAGTTGCTTTCTGCAGATAGAATTACCTCCTCAGACTTTTTCAACGTAGGAAAAATAATCAAGAGATAAAACATTTCTTCTGATATACAGAGAACCCAGAGTAGTGTTGTTAAATCCTCAGTACAGCTTATCCAAATTGAATTTAATGAAATTGAAGTACTTCAGGGATTTTGTTTCATGAGATTACTGCATTTCTTCCAATTATTGTATACGGTGATCTTTTCTAAGAGCAAGATGTTTGCAATTATACAATTCCTTTGCAAAACCATAGGAAAATGTATGTGTCAAAGAGAGGCACAATATTACATGGTAATGATTGAAGAGAATGGGTTTGTGTTTATATTGTCTTAGGATAAATCTGTGCTAAGCTCTTATAGTTCGCATTTCCTTATAAAAATTCTGAAGGAAAATTTCAATGTTTGAAATTTTTGCTATGTTAGGTTATTGAAAAGAAACCAGAAAATTATAATTAAAACACCATGGAAAACCTAATGTAGACAAACTTGAATCAACCAATAGCAAACTAACTCATGACCACTTGCACAGTCATATAAATAGCTTATTTTTGTATTTATTAGTCATTGCTAAAATAGAAAGGCTTCATGTCAAAAAATGTGTAATAAATTACATATTTTCTTCAACAGTTTGGCTATATTTTTGCAAAGTGGAGAACAATGTACTATTGGCAAGGACTTAAAATGAAGCTGAAATTCTCTCAAGGCATTCTATGTAGCCATTACATCAAAGAAATTATATTCATAAGTTTCTATAAGTAAAACACAGTTTCATGCCCATGCATACAACCTTCACATGACCTGACCATCATAAACTTCAAGAAGAGAGGCTGTACATCAGCAGATCATGTACCTGGACAGGGGTGCATCATTAGCAACGATGTGTTGAGCTGCCTAAATGTGTTCCACAGGTTTGCTCCAACAGTCAAAATTTACCCAACACCATTTTTTTTCTGGATACATTGAAGAGCAGGTAGCTTCTTCGGGTTGAAACATGATCATAAAAATATGTATCATAAAAATATTATCACTCAGTGTCTCATTATGTCTGTACTTAGCTGTTTCTTGGAAATGAAATACAGGTATTTAAACCATAAGAAGTTCTGAAAAGGCAATAATTGTTAGAAGCTTGACCTCAGTGAAAAATTATTTAGTCTGAATTCTGTTCATCTGCAAAGGTGATCCAGTTAAAATAGACTTGTCAAGCATGTGACCTGTGAGCTGGGGCTGCCTTCTGCAAGCTTTGCTGTGTTTCTTCCTAATACTGATTTAATACAAAGAATTACCATATAAAAATATTAATACTGTTACTCTAATTAAAAAAAAAAAAACAAAAAACAAAAAAACCACTTCTTTATGTGCCTTTAGAGGAGACTTTTCATTATATTGATTATGGAAATATTTTGAGAAATCTGTAGTAATGTTATAATTGGCTGGATATCTGCTCAAAAGAGGGCCATATCTACTGGGATTTGATCCAGAAATTCTCCCATGCTAGTTTGCGATATCCTGGGGATCAAGAGAAAATGCACATCCACACCTGAGGTAGGAGAAAGCACCGTGAACTAAGAGAAAGTATGACACATCCCGATTATTGGAGAATTTTGCCTGACTAAAGAGAGATACTAAAAGCTGCTTACCTGAAATTTTGGATTTAGGTGTTTTATTTGCATCATTAGAACGGGTATTATGGGATATTAATCTACTGGTTAGGTACATCTTCTATTTCTCTCTTTTCAAACCCCAAAAGAATTTGAGGGGAAAAAAAAAGGATTCACAGTAGACTTTTCAAATATTTCTTAGCTCAGGAAGCATATTGTGATCTAGATTACACAAGCAGAGTACTTGAAGCCTTATACTTTAACAAACGGATAGTTTCCTAATTATTATTATTGGAGCAAGAAATGCTAATGTGTTGGAGTCCAGGAAAAGCCTGTGAACTTTTCCTGCTCCTCTGGGTGAGCTGAGAGCACCAAAGAAATGAGGAGATGATTGTTTAGTGTACCCCAGAGTGTGTAGTTGTAGTTTTTAGGTTTTGCTATATATATTATATAGAGCCAACATGGAGATTCTAGGGTGTTGGCTCCTTCTTCTTCTTCTTTCTTCTCCTTCTCTTCCTTTTTCCCTCTGACATGAGTTCCTGTGATTTGTTAATTGGTAGATAGAATTTAGTGTAGAGGAGACATGTCAATAAGGTTGATATTCACTGGTTTTGGGTACAAAATAAGATAGGTAAAGTTTTCTAACTGGTTGATAATAGATATAAAAGCTACCTGCTTTGGGTAGCCATTGCCATTCTGCCCTCGTGTTCCTGGAGGTCACAGCAGAGTCTCTGCCTCTGAAACTTTGATAAGAACGAAAAATAAACAAGCTTTGAAGCAGCAGAAAGAAGCTTCATTTAATCTTTTCGGGACATGGGACACTGAAATAAGGAGCACAGCTGGGCCAGATGTCAGGGTCCAAAGAACACCCCTGGCACCAATGGAATCATCCCTGTGGGTTTTGTTGCGCCTCTGCCCCGGAACCAGCAGGGGGAGCCCGAGAGGCGGCGCGGACAGCGGAGTGGGAACGAGACGGAGCAGAAAGGGCGCGGGGGAAAACTGACAAAAAACCCCTGGTCTTGCCTTCCTTTCCCTGTGCTCGAAGCTGCCGTACAAGCTGATGTTTCCATCTATTTCAGTAATGAAATCTGTATGGCTGAATGGTTTCCTGACTGAAATCCTGCAGGAGCACAGTGAAGACTAAATGATGCATCTGTACTTCTTTAAATCACACCCAGAGACTTTTTTTTTTTTTTAGTTAAGTAGTTAGTGGGGATTTGTGTACTTGATAAATTGCCCTAACATCTCCTAAGGGCTGTCTTTAATTCAACAAACAAAACAAAGTAAATTGATTTAAAGACTCAAAAATGTGTTTTCTTCTTTCAGTACTGGTAATAACTTCTCTGATATCACTGTGGTAACTGGAAAAAAACAAGGTGGCACAGCTGTCTAAATGAAATTAGAACATTCATATTCTTTCTGAATATAGTTTTCAAGGTTAAAAATGGTTCAATGTCAAAGCCAACTCATGTATCAAATGGGATAACTGCAAAAAGTTTTATTTCAGACATGTTCTTCTCAGTGATTTCATTAGTTACTTGAATTGTAGAATAAAGACTGAACTCAACAAATTTTCAGACACTGTTGTTGTTGTTAACACTTTCAAGAGCAAGCTTAGAAATCAAAAGTATCTGAGAAAAACTGAACACCAATGCCACTCCCTTAGTGGCAGAATAACATCTACACACTTTCAAGTGACGAACAACAGGTGAGGCAGAGGTGCTGTAGACAAAGATCTCAGGATCATATTGGATTTTAGGCTGGACCCTGGCTGAACAACACGATGTTTTTACAAAAAAGGCAAATGCACGCTGGAAAATCAAAATCAAAATCTCCTAAAATTCTTGGCTCAGACAAAGCAAGATGTTATTTGATTTTACAGTGCACTTTGTTAACTACTAAAAATAAGTTAATAGAAGAAGTTAATTACTGGGAGCCTACTAGTTGATTGACTTAATGGGAAACAGAAATTTCTTTATATTGCTGGAGTCTCATGCATTTAAAATAAAGTTTGGGTAACCAATTTTAAGTGACTGCTAACAGTTTTAAATGAAAGCTAATAGTTTTAAGTGACTGCCAATATTTAGAGAAAATTAATTTGGCTTTTGAAAGCACTTAAACAAAACACCTGTACTAAATTTGGAATCTTAAGTCTGAAGTTTTCATCAGTATATGTGGACATCTGTGTTTTGAAAACAGGATCTGAATGTGTTTAATGGGATATACATTTCTAAATGTAAATGACAGTGAACCACTACATTTTTTCTTAACCTTTTTCTCACAGTAATAGATGAAAGATGGGATTATAATTGGAATTAATGTTCCTTATAAGAGGTGATTTCTTAGGATGATGGTCTAAAGAATTCAGCAATATCACTGGCAGATCCAGATTCTTCTGCGGAAGGACATGGGTTCATTTTCCATCAAGACGAGTTTTAACACAGCTTCATAAAATAAGGGCTAGCCCTCTCTGTACTTTTAAACAGTATAAAGTGAATTAAGTTTTTTAACTTCAAAAAATTTGTAAGGAAATATGAGCATTCTTTAACTTTCTTACTGTACTTTCACAAATTGTGGAAGTTGTACAAAAATATTTCTGTTTCTTTTGTTTCAATCATTTATGGTTGCATTGTGGATGTGGTATTAAATAATATTTTAATTGCATGGTAGCTCATGCAATAAAATAATATTTGAGACAATTGAAGAATTTGAATGTGATATGATTTAACATCAGATCAAGGGCTATTTTAATTTTAGATGTAGCTAATTCAATAAAAATATTCCACAAGAGCATCCAATGATTGATGAATGGATGTGCTAACCTTTTGACTGCTACTCAATAGCTGGATTCCATAAAACTTGAATGATATGGGAAATATGATTGCAATTATCAGAAGAATCGTACTTGCTTCCCCTCACAGGTAAAAGTTGGCTTTCTTGTGATACCATGTCCTCAGTCCCCAACATCTGATTGAATGTTTACACCTTAGCCTCTGAAATGTACAGTAAAGCTACTGTATGTATATATGGTGTAACCTGTGTGGTGATTTCTCTTAGGCAATTTCTCTCAGTGATAGTGGGAATTGAATAATAAGTAACATGCTGAAACAAGCCTCAAAAATTGTGGGCAGAAACCCAGCTTCTGTTTGCTAAGCCTCCCACTCTCTGTGTTATGGTACAGCCTCTCTGATTCACAAGTTGTTTCACAATGTGACAAGATCCAGTCATGAAGGATGGCAGATTGTCACGGAAGCAGAAGGGAATGAATGCTTCTCTGTGGTTGGAGTTTCTGCACTTCCAATGAAAAATAGGAGGAAATGGTAGGAATTCTCTTTGTTTGAAATTGCTGTTCCTGACTAGATTTTTAAACTGGACAGGAAAGAAAAAGGCAGCCTATTTTACATTTTAGCACTCTTGATTGATTCCTCAGCTTTGATTATATTTGTAAACCCCCCCAAAAAACCAGCTGTCTCTGGGAAAAGCTTACAGCTGGAAGGTCTGAGAGCTGTAGTCTCAGTTCTTTCCATAGCCATTTTTAATGCTATATACTGAGCAAGTAATCAGATTTAATATTTTCCCTCCCTTGTCATTAGTAAATTCCCAGGGAGTTTTACAATTGCTCAGGTACATTACTGGCCAGAGATATATGAATACCTAATGAGAAACCAATCTCAGTATAATTTTCCTTTCTGGACCTGATGGCCACGAAGTGAGCTGTGTATCCCTTTGTTCATGTTTGTGTGTTATCATTTCTCTAAAAACAACCAAGGAGCAAGAATTGTTTTCTTATCTGTTTCCACAAAGTGAAAGTGAGTCAATAAGTGATAAGAATAGAAACCTTGTGCTCCAATTCAGACATGCAGCTGTTTGATCTTCCTAAATAACAGCCTCTAACCAGCTATTCAGGAAATTCTTCTGGGTTTTATTTGTCCTAAACCAGAAAAAAAGTCCTTCAACTTTTAATTAATGTTAATATTCCTAACATTTTGACAAGTGTCCATGATCAAACAATATCTAATTGTTTCATATGTTTAAAGGAAATGTAAAAACTCAGTTGCTACTAAGACAACCATATGGAAAATACCTGTAAGTATCTATATGGCTTCTATACATAGGAGTATCATAGGATATGGTAATGATTTTTCTGGGGCTAGCAGAAGAGCTAATCATGAGGTTGAGTAGTAGTACAACCAAAACCTTGAAAGGCTTTTGTTAAAGCATTCCCAGATGTAAAGCCAGATAACCAGTTCTTAAGGTCAAAAGGTTTTAATTCTCTTTTTTCTTCCCTTCCTAACAATTTACTATAAATAGGATGTTACTGCTACCATAAAAAAGAAAACAAAAATCCTTTCAATCAGTACACTTTTATCACTAATGACAGTTAAACCATTGGAACTGGAGTTCTTGTCTGCTTGGGAAGATTTATAAAAGAGCACTTGCTACCTTCCATGATTGGAAAAGCAAGAGCATTACATCCCACTTTACAGATGAAGATTGGGCTGAGGTCAATTCTTACAGCAGAGAGCATTAGTTGCCTGCATTGCATATGACATTATGACCTGCCAGAGAGGAAAAAAAAAGAAAAAATACAAAAAATTAGGAAAAAGCAGAGCACAGAAATGTGATTAGACGTGGGAGAGAGCAGGGTTCAACTCCTCCCTGACTGGCTGCCTCCTCTGTGCCTGCTGCCTGAAATCTTTCAGTCTAGGGAAAATTTAGGGTTTAATTACATGATTAGTATGATACAAATCCCTTTAACGAGGCTGTCTTGTGGCAGATCTTCAAACAAAACCATGAAATGATAATAAAATAAACATGGTTTAAATTTTAACTCAAGGATCATACTAACAAGAGAAAATAGGCTTGTAAGGAAAGAACTAGAATCTCAAAAGTAATTTTCAAGGAAATTGGACAAAACTTCATTAATGGAGTGATCTCCAGTTTATCAGTTATCTTGAACCTTTCTGTAAGGTCCTCACAGGGGATATTGCCTGTATAAATAAAGCATTGTTAATGCAGAAAAGAAAATTTAATTCTGCACTATTGAAGTCAAAGGAAAAGTTTACCATCATGTGGCTTGGCAAAAGACTTAAATGCCAAATTTGGTTTATCATGGTTTCCAGTTTTTGTGCAAATAGGCCTAAATGGTACTAGACAAAGATGATGTTTAGTAGGACTGGTAAAGCTGATAGATTTGTAGCAAGTGATTTTTATACTTGAGCTACCAACTTATACTCAAACTCATGATACGCTGATCAAGAAAAACGTAGTGTAATGAGATGTAATTTCCTGAGAAAATTCTAATTGTAGGGTAATATTTGTGTAAATATCTGATTCTTCAGGGATTTCCTTCATTGGTATAAATAAAATTGATACACTGCTTTTCTGGGATAAAGTTTTTCTAATCACTTATTACTGAAAGGAGATTATGTTTATGTTGAAAAAGAAGCATCATTGATTATGATTTCAAAGGCACCATATAATCTCATGAAAAAGCAGCAAGAACTCAAAAAGATGAAGGAAATTGCTTAGAATTATTTATCCTGTAATGATATTAAACACTTCACTGGTATTAATTATTTGGTGTAGTGCAGGAGTGTATGGAGAGGCAGGAGTAAGATCTGTAGCAGCAGCAGATGAAATGAGGCTGAGAGCTGTGACAAAAGAGGCATGAGAAGCCGAGTTCAGAGGCATTAAGCACCCTCAGTCACATTCCTCTCTTTGGATTCTTCTCATTACTTAAACTGTGACAATCAGGATCAAATCCCTGTGCTTTCAGGACAAGATCTTTTCTATTTGAATAACCCATCTGCTTCCACATCGGTGACTGGCTGAGTTGTAGTACTGATCATAAAGATCTAAACCGTGCTTTGCCTATGGGCTGTGTGTACAGCAGTTCACACCAAGGCCTCAGGACCAGCCCGATCCCGTGGGTTATTCCATCAGACACCTGCTGTTTCTAGGGTAGAATCCTTACGCCTTGATTCCCCCTTAATATTTTTTATCTCATCAAGGCTGGACACAAATTGCACAGAAATGCAAGGCATCATGGAAAGTACCATCATACTGTAGCTAATGCGAAATTAATGTGTCTTGCTTCATCTGTCTCCTGAGTTTGAGCATTTTCATTTAAAAACTATATTCAGTTTTTGAATAAAGCTAAGCTAAATAATACAGAACTCTGTCAGGTTCAGGTCAGTATAGAAAGAGTTGAAGGATAAAATTATCTTTCTTGATTAAACATCTTTAACTGACATGGGGGAAGGTCAGTTATTTTTCACCATGAATTAAAAAACATATAATCACTGAAGGGTTTCTCCTTTTAAATGTATTTTTTAATCCCTAAATATTCCCTGCTTTTCATGCTGGCCATACTATAGGACAATATTTTGCTCTAAGATACCTAGATTCAAATTTGCTGTCTAGATTCAGATTTCAAATTTTTCTCACACACCCCTAGAAAGAAATAGCCATTAACTTGAACAGAATTAGAAGTACAGATTCATACAGAATTGTTAAACCCCAGCAAATAAACTGGGTTTTGTATTTATTTTAGAGGCTAATATTCCCTTGAATGACAATGAGGAGCAACTCTGCTGGAAGGGCAAAACACTGAGCTTAAATATGATAAGAAACTGATTAAAGGATTATGGACAAAGAACAATTCCTGTATCAGTGGAATGTAGTGTATCCAAACAGCTTCGGATAAGGTCATTTCCCCTGAAATTACCACTGCAGTTCAGACACAGATTTAAGCCTGCATAAATTAGGCTCTGGAGATTTATTACCAATAAATCTTGCCTAAATTATTATCAAGGACAGAAGTGAAGTACATAAAAAACAGATAAATGAAGGCTGAATGCAAGGAAACGCAGAGGTTCACTTAGCCGATAGCTACATTAGCATATTAATTTTGCTCAGGAGTGTGTTTTGAAGCAAATCTGCAGCTGACACTTGTTCTTGTAATTCAGTTCTTCCCACTCAGGCTGAGCCTGGAGGCTGCCTTACAGCCAAAGCTGAGCTGGGGATATGATACGCTTCAGAATGCACATCATGTGCTGCCACAGCAGGTGGATGCCCTGTGCCTCAAGCAGACTGAGTGGGGTTAGGGTAAAACTGCTGGAAATGTGTTTATTGTGGAATTCGGGTCCCCAGCACTAACTGTGTGGTTTGACCGACCAGCTCACCTCGTGCAGTGCTGCTTAGTCCCATAACACAGCAAAAGTGCAGCTCTTGCCTAAAGGCAGCAGGAAAATCATCTTTTTAGAGCAGTAATTGCAGGTTAAATAACTCATTGGATTTGGGCCAAAGTCAGGTCCCTTTCAGTAAGTGCAGGGATGTTTTATACCAAGTAGAATAATTGGAAGAGGTGAACAGCTATTAAGCTTGGTGTGAACAGCTATTAAGTCAGTCACTTAAGCAGCAGTGGTTCACTGCTGACATTTCAGTGGCCTGAGTATCCCTTCTCAATGGGTTTGCTTGGGTTATGAATGTTACATTTGGCAGTGGATCTGCCCTCTCGTACCTCCTTTACTGAGAGTAATGACAAACAGTGAAAAATTATTTGAAAAATAAAGAAGCATTTGCACAAATAATTTGTAACTTCCTTATACAAATATCCTTATACAAACTTCCATATATCAAATACTTGATGACACAAGTATTTGACATGTAAATAATAACACAGTAATAGATAGACACCTTAGCCCATTCTAGTCTCTCATAATAAATGCAGTTGCATAATAGTAATCTTAGAATTTGAAGTGGAGTTTAGAAGGGAATTTATAGGAGCAACAGATTTGAACAGGTCTTGACTGAGTCCTTTGATTAATCATGCCTGAAATTTGCTTAAGAGTTTGTGTTAAAGAAATACATCTCAATGGGAAATAGTGGTGTTTAACTTCTTGCATTGCTAGATTCACTTTTACTAAAAAGCTGTCACAACTCAGAGCCTTTTATATTGAACTTTATTAATCGCATAAAATATAGTTATGTTAATAAACCCAGACACTGGTGTTGGCTGGGATAGAGTTTATTTTCTTCTTAGGTGGGGGTACAGTGCTGTGTTCTGGATTTAGTGTGATAATAATGTTGATAACACACTCATGTTTTGGTTGTTGCTACGTGGTGCTTACCCTAAGTCAAGGACTTTCCAGTGTTCCATGCTCTGCCAGTGAGCAGGTGCACAAGAAGCTGGTGGGGGAGCATGGCCAAGACAGCTGATCCAAACTGGGCAAAGAATCATAGAATGTTGTTTTCAGTCGATAAACTGGGGGAAGTTGGTCAGGTCCTGCTAATGGCTGCTCAGGAATGGGCTGGGCATTGGTCAGTGGGTGGTGAGGAATTTAATTATGCATCACTTGTTTCTCTTGGGTTTTATTACTTTCTCTCTTTTTAAATAAAAATAGTATGATTATTGTTATTATTTTAATTAGTATTATTAGTATATTTGAGTTTGTTCCAGTCATCAAAGTGTTCTTATCTCATCCCACAAGGTTTGCCTTTTTTCCCCAATTCTTCTCCCCATTGAGAGTGGGGGAGTACTTAGTTGCTGGCTGGGGTTGAATCACAGCAATACTATTTACTTCCAACTCATAATGGCTCACAATAAGCTTTGTTCTCTGAAAATTAATAATTAGCTGAAGATATAGGGTTTGCTTGTTAAAAAACGCCCAGTATTTTCCCTCTTTAACATGAAACACACAAATGCTGTAAAGATGTTTAAAAATAACAAACAGAATTGAAAATTATTCAAATTAATTTATTTGTCAGATACAAAAAGAAATACAGAAAGGACCTTCTAGGTCAGTGTATTGCAGGCAATCACTGTAGACAGATAGGGTACAGTCCCCTCAGTGTCATGGAGAAGCAGGAATTTCATCATTATTATTGAAGCACTGCTTCCTTGAAAACATCGAATTTTATTTACCTTTTATAAACCTATTGTTCTAAGAGAATGGTGATTAAAAAATGAACCAATGCAGTTTTGATCTTGGAGAACACCTAATGAATCAAAATAGGATGTGTTAAATCAGTTCAGAGACTCTCTACATAGACTTTGGCATTTCTGGTTTCATCTGGTGATTTTCCTTACTGGTGTTTTGTGGGTGGAGAGCTGTGTCTGTATATTTGTGTGTGTGAGCACACATGCATGCCCTTATTTTTCAATCCAGGAAAACAGAAAGGTTTCAGATAACATTTGGCACTATGACACAAATATATGAATAAGTTTCTAGACAATATAAAATCCATTTCATGTAAAAAAGCCTTTAAAAAATAAATCTGAGTAACCAATAACCACAGAGGTCTGGCTGGATTTCCAAGATTCCCATCCAGAACTCAACCTCAGGTGAAAAGTTCACTGAGTACCTTAGCCTTACTTGGCAGTTGCTCACCAGGTTAGATACCACCTGTGTAATTTCCCTATTAATAAAGAAATTCTGTATTTTTATTACTTTAGTTTTTAAAATGTGAGACTAGAGAATCAAAATTAGATCAGTTCAGGCACCCAAACTGCTATTTGAAAGGTTCTCTTTCATATGATTCTTTCAAATTCTTACGTCATGTTGACTTCCCTTCTCAAGGAATTTAAATGGGCAGGGAATTTATTACCCATGATGGGCATCCAAAGGTCTGCACAAAGGATACAAATCAGCAGCAAAGGATGCCATTCTTTATATACCACCTCATCACTCATATGAGTCAATCTAACAGGTAAAATGGGTGAAAATAACAAACACTTTCAAGACACTTATTTAAAAGAGCCTCTCAGTAGTTTGTGTGAATGGGGGTGTTCTCTTAAAGTACATTCACACGTACAAGGATATGTTCTACTGCTCATTCTACTCATTTTATAGGAATCAGTCACTAAAAATAAGGTCACCAGATAAAGCTGCTTTAAAGCTCTTGCTTCTTTGCTCACCTTGTCAGAAAAAGAATAAAAGCAAGTTCTGATCAAGATCTGCGCTTACTTATGAGATCAATATACACTATTGAAATTTTAATGATGAGGCATTTTTTTAATGCTCGGAAATGACCTGATTTATGTGCCTTCTCTCAGGAATCTAAGCTCCATAAGTAAGCAACAATGATGAATTTAAGTACTCTAAAATGGCCTCCAGAGGTCAACTCTCGCTGCCAACTACCAAGGAAAACTGGGCTGCTCACCCATATCAGAGCTCTACAGCGCCTGACGGTATGTGCTGTACTGAGAACTAAAAACATACATAGAAATAAGACCCTCTCAAGATCCCATAGGTTAAAACCACTGATCAACCCAATTGCCCTCACATATATCAAAAGTCAGTGACAGTTTCTTGTAAACACGCAGTCTATTGGAAAGATGACACACAAGTTATAATTAGAGAGTGTTACATGGATGGATTCCAGACTACTTACCCACTCTGTGTGCTTGCCTCCTGTAATGTGAGGTCTGAAAATTAATGGACCTAGCTTTCAGATGAGTCTTTTTAAGTTATTTACCGGCAAAATATATTCCTGGGGGACAGCTCCAGAAATGATTCATTTTTATAACTGTGAGAACCCAGTTTTCCTGTCAGTGTATTTATGAAAGGAATTGTCTTTATATTTTTTCAGTCTGCCCTAGCAGAGCTATGCCTAAGTATGTGTATTTTTTATTTCACAAAATCTCCAGTAAAGTGTTTGGAGCACTAAAACAAAATTGATAAAAATTCCTCCAAGAAAATGTGTGATTAGCTCATATTTTTCTTTTCTTTTTTTTTTTCTTTATTATGCATTATTATTTTATTCAAGCAAAACATCTGTGTGTGTAAACATTGCTGCACGCATGCTGCACGGTGTTTGCTTGTGGTGCCAATTCACTGACTGAAGCCCTGTGAGCAGGTGCATGATTGCCTCTCGTGAGTTCAGTGGTTTCAGCAGCAGTTTGCAGAAGACAATGGACTTATTTCTTCTTCATATTAGTGCTGCCTTCTGGCACCACTGCTTTAGCTGGCTTTCACCTACCCAGCAGAAAGAAAAATTGGACCAAAGGTGGTATTTTGATGATGTTCTTCCTCATCACATCATCTTCTCAGGTTGTAACACATCATGTTTTTTAAGGACTCATATGTAATTTTTCTCTGCAGCTTCCAGTTTAAAGAATTTTTCATGAACAGGATTTATAGCAGGAGCAGTTGCAGATGCAGCACATCAATTTCAGCTTGATCTCATCTTGATAGTTATTTTGCTCACCCTGTCTTGTTTGTTGGGATATAGTAATTTCATTACTACTATGCTGATGCTGATCGCATGTGCTACTTAGTGAGCTGTCTTCTCTCCTCAGACAGGATTTATTTTAAAATCAATGTGCTCCCCTCAGACTGGAAAAGACTGATTACTTATCTGGAATTCAAATACAATGATCATGCTAACACACCTAGTGATTTAGGTGCACTTCAGAAAACTGGCACCAGGGACCTAATTCCTCAAAGAAGCTGCATAAGCAGGAGTAGTTGTTCTCCTAAAACAGAAAACTCATTCTTCTCAAAGTTTTGTCTCCATTTGTTAAACTTAAATAATAACTCAGCTGAGACAAAAGTCATTATGGGTTTGGGGGGTTTTTTTGGGTAAGTTTATTCTCCTTGCATAAATGGGCTCACTGGGTTTGCATGCATAGGTTGCTCAGCATAGAAAATGCCAGCAGTCCAGCACAGGATTGTAGGTTCTGGAACCTAAACCTAATAATACATGCTAATTCCAATGGTAAGTTTAAAAGAAGTCGAAAATACAATAGGTCTATGATGCTTGAAGTTTTGTGAATCTGTTATAATCAAAACACTTGTGGCTGCCTTCTTGCTAGAAGTGGTCTATCAAGATCTGTTGAGACAGCTCTTGATATGTTTGCATGCTAGGGAGTAATTTGAGAACCAGGCAATTGGAAAGGATGTTTTCTAAAGATGTACTTGACTTTCTTTTATAATCTTTGAAGAGGGCACTTAAGAAAAATGCATAACCATTGAGGAACTACACCTGGAAATGTCTATGTACATCGGAATCTTGGTTCCTCTTAAATTGACCTGCTGACCTCCAAGTAAGTGATTACACTGACTACAGTGAGGTCTTGGATTGGTTACCTAAGTAAGCATCTTCCACTTCGGTGTCATAATACAGCAATCTGCAGACCTGCTTATCGAGCTGCCTACACAGAGCCTCTTGTTTCATCAAGCAGGGAGCTACTGGCAACACATTTGTACTAGTTTGAAATCAAACCAGTGGGAGAATCACAAGTCAGAATTATAATTTAATAGGGAAAAAATTAAAAGAAATAAATAAATGCAGTAGTACAAGAACACTGACAAAAACAGAATACAACCTGACACCCTATGGTGGTTGCAGTCCAAGCAGAGTGGTTCTGTTGAAGCAGTGATCCTGNGGCGGGAGTTATCTGTGAGTCATGTGATAAGGCCTGATGGGCCATTAACAGGAGATAGTCCAGGAGGGAGTTATCTGTGAGTCATGGGCAAGATGCTGATGGGCCATTAACAGGAGATAGTCCAGAGTGGGGGAGGTAGGGAGCACCGCCTCACCTGGTTTCAACAGTTCATGATGGTGATAGAATATACTTCAACCCAGGACAACATTCCAACTAGGAGTGCTTTGATTCGCTGGAAGTCTTTTGCTCTGAGTTTCTTAATCTCTTAATTTGACTTCTCTGGTGAACTGCATGGGAGAGCATGGGAGTTATACTTAAAACAATTTTACCGAGCCTGTTGTAAAAAGGCTCTTTATGGAGCAGGTGGAGAAGGGGAGAGGGAAAGAAAGAAGGGGAAGAGGAAAGGAAATGGAATGCTGGAGAAAGAGCTTATAAGGATCAGTTTACTGCATTTAAAGTTGGTCACTATGAGCCCTCTCTTTAATCTCACTCCCTGTGGAGAGGATATGATTTGATTGATCTGAAAAATCTGTAACCACCTATTAAGCTAATATTATTTAAGAAATGCTCATTATATTAGTTATTTCTGATCTAGGTCATAGATACCAGAAATGTCCCTCTCTGCCTGTGCTTTTCAAAGTGTGATGCTTTCTACAGTGATTCATTTAATTAAATTTCTTTGCGCATCTAGAGAAGGAAGTTCAAAAGACGTAGCTTATATATCCTGTCACCAGATATTTTTAGGGTTCTGCACATTTTAGTTATCAGCTAGAGACATGAAAAAGGCATGATAGCATTTTTTTATTTAGTCAGTTGAATGTTCTTGCATATCTTGCATTATTAAAAATTGTGCAGCACTTTTGAAGACATTTTGTACAATTATTCATAGGAGATAAGGTCATTATCTTCATAGCCACCTGAAAAAAAGGTGACAGTGCATTTTTTCTTTATTAATTATCCATTTCTCTAAAATCTCCATGATGGTAAAAAACTCTTTTGTATGATTTAGTTAAGAAACTCCTACTGGGCAAATCTCACCCTCTAGTCTGACTGAAAAATATGTTTGATATTCCATATTGACTCAATTTATTTTGAAAAGTATCTGGTCTACTAATGTGACAACTCCCAGTGAAGTTCCATTGTTACACAGGGGAGTAGAACAAAGATTTTTTTTCCAGCATTTGACAGCCCAGCGTTTGGTCTCCCTGAGGCTTGGGTGAGGAAAAGGGAGAGGCTAAGTTATAAAGTTAGCATAACTATTTTCCCCCATGTCTGAATATTGGGCCTCTGGTTAGCTGGTAGTGTAAATGTGCCCTCCTTGCCTAGATGTGCAAAAGAGGGGTACGTAGACAGAGAAAAGAGGGGTATGTAGAAAGAGAGGTAGAAACAGCCTAGCTTTTAGAGACAGAGAAGCAGCTACTATTGATTGTCCTTGTGAGCCTTTCTAAGATCTATTTCAGGACCAGTAGAAGCATTTCTAGTCAGTCGGATAGGGAGGTCCTAGCAGGAACTGCAGTGATGACCACTTTTAAAGCATGAGAGTGAAGTGGATTAAATGGATAAACAATGAATTTCAGGGGTTTTTGTCAGGTTTCTCTCTAGAAATTCAGGAAAATAATCCTTTATTGATACTGTTTAACTGGCAGAACTATTCCAAAGGAGTTTATTTTTAACCAAATACAGTTCCCTTGTTCATACATTCACACAGATGCTGTGCTTTTGTCTACACTGAACCATTCTCGGAGCCTTTGCAACAAATGATAAAGCATACAATTATATATGCCATGGAGTTTTTTAATCCTTATTTACTGACAGGAGTAAGCTGTCAGAATCAAATAATCTGAACACTCAGTATGTCAGAAAAGGTCCCCAAACTAATTTGGTATCAGTGTGTTCTTTGCCTGTTAATTTCATATGTATCTTTGATATGATGAAGGAACGCTGTCACGAATGTGATTTTCTACAGCTTAATCATTTTAGAATTAGTTCTGGTTTTCATCTCAGAATTCCCAGGACCACATGCCTGCTTTATTTTTTCTTGAAGTCAGAGCTGGCTCAAGTGTTAACTACAGATCAATAGGCTATGTGAACAGTTGCAGGTCAGATAGATAGATAGATAGACACACAGAAGACTTGTATATCTAAACACATAGTCTAATAAAGTAGTATGTGTCTTCAAAAGACATAGAGATGGAAGGGTGTACTTCCTCCTACTGTTTTGTCTATCTCAGTTTGAAACCTGACTCATATTTTTATCTATGTGAGATTCTTCAAACATTCTTCAAGTATACATATGCATTATGTGAGTCAAGACAACTACTGTCACTGCTTGCAGACAAAGCATTTCTTTCTGGAAATGTATTCCTGCTATATTTTAGCAATGAACGTTGCTATTGCCTTCAAAGACAGATGGGATCTTCACTGCTTGCTTTCTACCAAGCAGCAAATGTAAATGAAGATTAGATGGTAATGATGCAGAAGTGTTGCAAGTGTAGGGAGGAATTATGTTGCAGGAAAATCCATCTTAGAATGCATATAAATATGTGTGTGTATGTATATATATGTGTGTGTGTGTGTGTATGTATATGTATATATATGCAAGATACTGCCTAAAAGTCCTTGGACTAAAACTTATCCATGGGCATCAAGAGAGGATTTTGTCCTTTTTTGCTGCTTAGTGCAGATTTACCTGATATTGGATCTTTTTTCCTTTCTCTGTATATTTCTCCTCATAAAAACACGCTTGCAAAGTAATTTCTAAATCATATCCCTGATAATGTTTTAATTATTTCTCTTGGTGTATTTCTCCACCAACCACAGATCAAATCAGCAAGAAGAGTAGTCCTACTATGTACTATTTAACAGAGTGAACATAGTAGCTGTTTCTCTGGTAGCATTGGCTGCCTCTTGTCTTCAATAGTAGCAATGCTTGTATAAAAAGAATAACTTGAAAAAATATTTACAATACATAACCAGTTCATATGCAATTGGTTAATTGCAGCACTGTGGAAGTGCAGGGATAATGCTGTATTCTACAGAGGTTCGTGGAAAGAAATTGGCTTTTGTAGAGGAACTGGCTTTATAAGGAACAGCACAGTTCTAATTCAAAACTGGAGTAATCTCATATGGTTTACAGCTTTTAATTTCCTCTTGTTTATAACTCAAAATACCTGCAGCAACTTGTTTCGTCGCCACAGAGCTTTAAATCTTTGAGATTTTATACATTTGTTCATTTAAGAGAACATTTTGGAAACAGTCAGAGGGTTTATCAAACTCTGAAGTACATTAGAAGACTACACATTCATTCAAAGTGCCTATAACAAAAACATTTCCTCTGAAGTCTTGATGGGAATTGCAGTAAAAGAAATGTTGTTTCTCTAGTTTCAAAGCTATTAAAAGGAAATCAATAATATATGATGGGAGGCATTTAAAAGAAATGTTAGAAAAACTGAGATAATGGAAACCATTCTTCATGCTGACATGATTAAAAAAAATTCCAACAGAAATAATAATTTTCATACAAACTAGCAGTCCATGAATGTCTTTTATGTACATATACAAATGTGGGCTGTCTTTCCTTTAGGAAGAATAATTTTCCTCTAAGAATAATGCTTGATGCTAGACATAAACTCTTACAGTTAAAGCAGACATCAATTAGTGTTATTAATATAAATTAGAGAGCCAGAAACATGTCATATCAATGTATAATCTGAGACCTTCATTTTTCCTGAGCTATTTACCCCAAATTTCTTATTTTTTGGGTGAAATCAGAGGGACTGCTCATGCTTGTTTGATAAAATACAATTTCCCATGTTTTAGTTTCCCTTGCTTTCAAATCAGGGTAATATTTTAAATAAATCACTGTAAGGCTTAACTTGGATTTTCTATAGAGTTATTCATGAATGCTTTCTTTTTAAGTATTATTTGCTATCAGTTAAAACATTGACTTTTTATGTCATTAGTTTTTTTCACATTATCAACATTTTTTTGTAAATGGAAGCAAAGCCAATTTTAAAATCATGTTTCTCACAGAAAGGTTAACATAATAGTTAATTTTTAAAAAAATTAAAGAAGGAAGCATTTTAATTTAGCTGTACTTCTTTTAACATAATATTTCATACCATATTATGGTACAGGGGAAGTGCCAGGTCCAGCACAGCAGGTACAGAGCGTGGCAGGGCCCTGTAAGCCTGCTTACAGCACAGTTCTTACCCCTTCTGTTTGTCAAGTACACAGTAAATGCTATCATTTATAGTGCCAAACTCTTTAGTTTATTTTCTTATGCCTCTTTTGCTATACTGTATTTCTATTTGTTTAGCATGTTGGCACCATGGTGCAGTGTCACGTAAAGGTTGCTATTGCAATTTAGCCTGTTTCCAAGCAAACATGCCAGGCTTTTTCCACATACTGAGCTGTGTTTGAAAGAAGTCAAGTGAATTCACACGTTCTCTAAGCACAAAGCGCAACATCCCTCTTCAGAGTACATAATCACAGAGAACAGTGTGTTCTCTGTTTAATGTGACTCTATTACTTGTACTAGAACATAAAACACAAAGAATTTCTTTGGAGGGGAAGCTCTTTTAAAAGTATCTTGAAGAGAGCTCACATAATTTTATTCATGTACTTGATGCCTAACAAAAATCATTTAAGCTATGCTGTGATGAAGACTGTTTTTACTTGGTTTAAAATAGCCTATACCAGTTGCAAATGAGTCTTACCTAGCTCCATGGTTGTCACAGAAGGTGGATCAAGCCTTGTATCACATGAGAGGGAAAACATCAAAGAGGTGGGAGAAACACTCAGCATCTGATGTGACAAATGCATGCAGGTTTATTTTGCAAAGTAGTCACAAAGATGTACCAGAGATAAAGACAATGTTGGTGATTAATTTCTCTTCCCATAGAAAATAATTTTTCCTGGAATGTTCACAAGATAGTTCATTTGCAGCACCTGCTTCATAGATTTATTTTGCTCCCATACAGGACTTTATCTAATGAAAGCAATGCTCCTCTGGCTATGTTGAAGATTCATCCACTGAATATTCCTGGGTACTCTGCAGTCACAGCCAACAACCCTGACATGACCCACATACAGGTGTTTCTTATGCAGAACTCTTTCGTCAGAGAACTTTTTGCCTGATCTTAATAAAAGGGCAATTTCTTCCTGCCAGCTGCAAAATTATCCTCATTCACAGGGTGATATAAACAGTGTCTCTAGGTATGTCTCCTTCAATAACTGAGAATAAAAGGATTGGTACGACATGAACTTCCCATTATTGCTCCCACTGCTGCCACAGTCCCTGCACTGCCTCTTAAATAAACCCCATGAGCAGTACAACTGCACTAATTCTTCTGCCTGAGAAATTCAGTATCCCACGGATATATGAAGGATGATATTTTTATCAGTCAATAGAAAGGTTTCTAATATTCTAGGCTTTTCTAAGCAAAAATCCCTCCCCTCTTCTATTCTTCACAAATAATGCTTTACAGGAGTGTTATATAGTCAAAAAGAACATGCATCAAAGTGTGAATTTTATATCTAAACTGATAGACTCAGAACTGATTTTGATTTTTGATTCATATGCTAACCCTGAGCCAAATCATCATGGCTGTTTATGTGTGGATATGCATAAACATACACAAGCTCTAAATTTTGGTGGGTTTTGCTTTATGGCAATCATAAAGGCATGCTCAGGCCAGGAAGGAAGGAGAGCATGTTCATGAATTATTGATCAGTCTCAGTACAGACCCAGAATTTTCTTTTGCTAATATGCCCAGATGGGCTATTACTGTTATAGGGAAGTCATGCAGAGAAAGAGAATGATGCTGAGCCAAAGAACAGGAGTGGCTCTTGCCTTGGGAATAGTGGGGTCCATCCTATCAAAACCTCATACATCCTTCTAAAACTCATTTTTGTCATTTTATCTTAATGGTAACATGCATAGCACAATACAAGTTGTAAGTAGGAGGCAACATGCCACAGTAAATGTAAGAACCCAGAAGCTACAGCATGTACCAACATGCATTTTCCATATATATATGTATTTTTTTTACTGGTGCTTTAATGCATCATAAAGTTTTCATGTATTTATCCACCTGCCCAGTATCTTTATTCAAGAAATTTTCTGGCTATCCTCAGGCTTTCAGAGATGAGCCTGTGACAATTTATTCAGCACAAAAATGTTGAAGAAGAAAATTACAAGGCCTTTTATAAGGTAGTGGCTCTTCTCTCTGGTTTCCAAAACATCAAAGTGTAACATTGAAGTTGTCTTGTCTTCTCAGTATTATTGTATTGCTGTTAGGAATAGCACATGCTGTTCTTGCTTTGTGCTGCACTGCTCACTGAAATATCAATGGTGTTACACAGGCACAGATTTGTGGTTGTGCACAAATCTACTCCTGCGATTTTCGGCTGAGACCTTCACCAGACAAAATGTGTTAGAGTTGCCACTGAGGATGCTTCATTCTAAATATCTTCTAGTGCAACATCATTCTTTTCTTCTGTTAAGGTGGCTGATAGGGGGTTTCGTAGCCTTAGTGAAAAACTGTTTTAATTCTCTGTGTTTTATAATCACACCTCATAAGGAAACAAAACAAGAGAGACAAGGGCTGGTTACTACATGCAGTTCCCTCTGTAGTGTGCTTAGCAATTGCACACATCTTTTCATTCCCATCATCAATGGTACATGAGAGCAAGAGCAGGAAGCATTCTTTTGGCAGCGACATCATGAAGAAACCAAATATAATGGATATTGTCCAGTTTCAAGACTTCAGTGGTGCAGATCAACGAATGCATCTACAATGAAACTACAAGGGATAACATCAGAATGATAACATCAGAAATTCAGAGGAAAGGGGATAGAACCAGGAGCATCTCACTTGGCAAATGTTACCATGTGTTTTTAGTGGTGATTATCCTTAGAGGCATTAATGAGTGATTTAGGCAAGCTGTACTGTCAAAGGGACATTGTATTTCAGCAGCTTCTTTCTCTGGGAAGGTAAACAACTGCAGCTGTTTAGTCACAGTACAGCTGCCTTGAATTGCACAATTCCCCCAGTAAAGATAGAAGTCTAACCTGTGTAATGATCTATAAAAATCAAGGAGAATCTTCTCCTTTATTTCTGTAAAATTAGGGAACAGTTCTTGGTAGAATCAGCAGTATCATAAATAGGCAGATGGTTCAGTAAGTAGCAGAAATGGAGTATTGCTGTACTCCTTTCCTAATTTAGTATGAAAAGTGGGGGTTTTGTCTGTACTTGTACATACATCAGCCTGCATTCCCTGAGTTGAGAGAAATATGCTCAATCTCTTAATTTACATTTCTGCTATGTAGAATTATTTTGTGCAGTTGCTCTCTAAAGCTCAGCATACCTCCTTCTAAACTGAGCTAAGAATGTAATGTTAATGTTAGATTCCTCTTGCCTACATAAGGGAAGCCACAGAGCACCTCTTCACTAGCATCAGCCCTAACGATGTACAAACAAATCCAAAAGGTTCAAAAATCATTCAGCTAACACAGTTAGAAAATAAAACAATTACGGAAGTTTTAAAGGTCTCATATGCCTAATTGTTTGAAACTGTATCCTGTTTGTAGACTGATATTGGAGGAAGTTAAATAAAGTTAATTAGCAGGTATTTTGGCATTCTGCTCAGTTTAATTCTATTGCTACATCCTGCAAGGTCAGAGTATCCAGAGGTTAATAATGATGAAGATTTGGAAAAATCTGTCTTGTCTGTGTGGCTGTCATGGGCAATTGCTCTTACACCATTGCCTACATATTGTTTAACAAGCTACCTGACCAGACTTCGCTGTCAGAGAAGCAAGTGGTCACTTATCCACACTGGTAAGGTTGGGAAATAGAGGGAACATTTTTTTTAACTATTCAAATACTTAGAGAAAACAGCAAAAAAGCCACTGCCTTCAAGGGGTATTTTGTTTCCTGACTCACCTCAGCTTCTTTAACTGATGGGGAAGAGGTGCTTGCAATGACACAATACCCAAGGAAATGGCCAGGATCTGTGCTCCCAGGTAGAGTAATGGTGCAGAAATACTGTCTTCAAGTATCAAGTATCAAGCCAGGGGAGTGACTTCTCAGGGAAAATGGAGAGATTACAGTTTGTACACCACACATACACAGTCCCTGGAACAGGTAGTATGTCCGATAAAAAGAGGTATGACTACTGCAAATCCAAAGTATCACTTTTTTTGAAAATGAAATCTATCTTTTGGCTAGTCCCTAGAAGCCTGGTGCTAGACTCCTGAATGAGTTCACAGTAGCCTAAGCAAGCAGGCTCACATGTTAAAAAGCCTGAAGCACCAGATATGTTTGTTGCACATGGTTCTTTCATGTTTCACCTTTGCAGAAACACCAAAAGCAAATGGCGTGGAGTTGTGCTTTTTTCAATAATCTAAATTTACACAGTGGGACAACTCTGCTAGAGAGCAGATCCCCACAGCCACATGGGTCTTACCAGATCCCTCTCTAATTTCCCACTGCAGCAGGCCAGAAAGCAGGAATCAGTCATTCTGAGCCAGCTGCATGCAGGAGTTTCTGGACAAGCCCTTCAGTCACATGTTCTCTGTAATGCCATGTTACAATTCCTTGAGCTCCTCGTATAACCTGCTAGAGAAAGAACTACTCTCTTTACTGGGGAAAGGTGGATAGGAACATGATTTTATAGCTCAGCCAAAGACCAAATCCAATTTGCTTTGGCTGGCAGGACAATCTCTCCCACAGGATCAGCTACTGGAAGGACAGCAGTCTTCCCTTCACTCAGTGGTTATTCCTTCTCCGAATCCAATTTGCTTCCATCTCTCGCTTGCCCAATCACTCACAGGATGCACAATGAAAGCCAAAGTTAGTACTTTAGTCCTGCAGAAAGACAAACTAATGGAAAATTCCCTGACTGGCAATGCAATTTCATTCCCTGACAGCATTGCACTAAATTCCAAATCTAGGGTCCAGTAGAAGGAAATATTTTTGCAGGATGAAGCACCCAGCACAGGAAACATTACACCAGCTCAAGCCTCCAGCTCCATCAGCCTGACTTCTTCACTAATACCACATTTCATCGTTGACCATGCATCTGACAACTTCGTGGGCTCCAGTGGAACTACATTTCTTGTTCCAAGGTTCTGTTCCTCTGGACATTCCTTTAGTTTCTTGTGTGTTGGAAGAGACTCCTGCACTGGAGGAGGTGGGCTCTGTTCCAAGCAGAGCTTCAGAAATCTCACCAGAATCTTTTTTTGCCATTTTGTATAAGTAACTGTTGACATGCAATGGCAACACAGCACAGTGGAGGCAATGTGTGATTCTGGAGATAGCTGCTCATATTTGCTTTCATATGTATGTTTGTGTGTAAAAATATATACATGTATGTATACATTTTTTTCTAATGCTTTTATGTGTCATAAAGTTCTCATGCATTTGAGCCCCTGCATAGAAGCTTGCACTGAGGGTTTTTATGACTATCCCCAAGCTTGCAGAAGACAGGTCTGTGGGAACTAAGATTGAAGAGGAAAAGGGGCATATGGGAAAAAATCACAAGGTGGCCTTTTACAAGGAAACAGCCATTTCCTTTCTTTTTTCTTCTGTGTTTCAAAGCATAGCAACTACATATTTTAATCTGGTTAATATTATCTTGGTAATGAGTGACCCATACTGGTTTTATTTTCTATAATGGTCTTCTCTCAACCCTCCACTATTTGCACTCATATGCATGAATCTACACAGAATTTTATAAGATCTGGTAAAAAGCACTAGCACCACCACCACAGAAAATGAAATCTTGGTTTCCAAGGGGTTCAGATTTAAACTTTTCTTTAGCAAGTAGAAGTACTGATAAATCTCATATTCATTTCTGGATCTTAATTCTCGTACTACCTGCCCTTTGAGTGATGTACTGTACTTTTGAGGATAAACATATCTTGGAGGTTGTGGTATGGTTTTTTTAAAGAAAATATTGCACAGTGCAGTCATTGGATCTATATAACATTACCAGAAACATCTGCAGATCTTCAATTCCCTCTAATCTTATTATTTTCCTGACAGCTATAAAATGGTACTTCCAAATGTAACATTTACCATGGATAAAAATGTTTCTTCTCACCAAAGAGAATTCCTCTGGCAGAAAAATAGTCTAGTGACAACAGCAATAAGGTAGGGATTGTGGTGGAGCTGTGCTCAAGAGGGAATAGAAATCATTTACAATTCTTGTTAAAGTTTCAAAGTCTCATCCCCTGCTGTGACCTTTCAGATACTAGTGGGTTTTCCCTTAAAGTCATCAATGGTTCATGTGACTTGACTGCAACCTCAACAGGGTTATTGTTTCCTTTGCAGCTGATTCAGAAGTCAGAATGCAGAGAAAAGTCATCCACTATTGTAACCATATTAATATCAATTTCATGGGTTTAGGTGTTAGACTGGCAAAATTTTTACTTGTTAGAATATTTGGACTTGGAATATTCCAACTATTAGAAAGCAGCTACAGATGCTGTGGGACCTGCAACCTCTAACCAGTGTAGGTTTGTATGTTCACACGTGGTTTGGAAGGGCTCTTAATGACTTCAGCCAGTTGCAAGAACTGGTAATTCTATAAGAAGAAAGAACAACTTGGATAAGTACCCACTGGTGAGATTAAGTTTGCATACAAATTCATCACAGATAATCTAAAATTCTCATCCTTTCTGTTATGCAGTTACCTAACATGCCTTGTGTTGTGTTTGTGTTTTCTGACAATCTCTGTCTCTTGCCTAACTTTAATCAGAAATGACATTTATTTTCAGACATGATACAGTGAGATGAGAAGTAACTGCCTCATAAAGCTGCTGTTGGCAAACAGAGATGGAAGGAGATTGCACTGCTTCATGGACAATCTACACTTTGAATTGTTCCCATCTAGTCCCAGAGCAAGAAGTTTTAAAGCATTGCAGGGCACATAAGACTGCTGAACGAACAGGTAGTTTCAGTGCAGTGAAACTATATATCTCAGGCTTGTGATACCAGTGGGAGAATGAAGACAAGTTTGTACACGGGTCTGTTACTGTCCAGAATATGTTGATTCACTGATTTTAAATAAAACATGTTACATGTACAAATCCAAGTCTTAACATCTCTGGTTATTTTTTCGGTCTTACACTGCTCATCCAGGTTCCCATTTCTCAGTATAGAGGCATCAACTCTGAGTGATTTAATAATGGCTGTTAAGCCAAACCTTTCACAACTTACATCACTTTCAGAAATTTGAATTAGAACAGACTTCACTTCTAGCTTGGTTAATTTAGTTGGGTAAACCATTGTAATATTTGTTAATTAAAGCTTGGTTTAATTGAAACTATGGAGAAATACTATGACAGAAATACTGTCATTGTATTAAAACTTTATCCCTTGAAGTCAAGCTTCTAGAAAGATGTACAGAGGGGTTTTAACTTGTAAGTGCTGGAACTAATGCTTGGGGTTGAATCAAATGCAGGTAGGTAGGTAAGTAGGTAAAAAACTATTGTTATAATAGTTTTTTTCAGTCTTAGTCTTGAAAATTAGCCTTTCATTCCTAATGAGACAGATGGAGTTATATGAGAAGCTCTGTCAAGGCGAGGCAAGAAATGGATTGGAATTTGAAAGTTCATCAACAAACCTTTAAAAATAATGCAGGTTAGGCATTCAGTAGATCAAAGGAAAACTGAAGTAGGGTAAAACTGCTGAGTTTTAAAAGCTGTTTTCTCAGTAAGTAGTTCAAGCTCCCTCTAAGCAATTCAAATGTTCTGAAGTTTGGGAGCACAGCTGCAACCATCCACTGTAATATAAAGAAATGTGCTTTTTGTCCCCCTAAGAGGGTTATCATTAAATCCTCTAAACAATCCTTTATGAGCAAAATGGATGCTGACCAGGATCTGCAAAGTTATAGGGAAAGAGGCATTTCCTCAACAAAAAGAAAGAGAATTTCAAAGGTTTCTCTTTTAAAATGGAAAGAATTCTTTCCACACTCAATTGGAAGTTGAGTAATACGTAAGGGAAGTAAAACTTTTTTCTTCTTCTGTTTTACTAGTTTTTTTGACCTATTTATCGGAAAGGATATGCCTTCCTAGTCAGATATAATGGCTAAAACTTGAAAACATGAGAAGCAGATAGAATACACCAGTGAAGAAGTCTCAATATGCTTCAGTTTGTGATGTAAATTATATTTATGTGTTGTGCTAGTAGCATAAAAAGATTAGTGAAAGAAGATGTTGGTTGAGACAAAATATTAGAATACATCAGGCCTGGCTGTTTGATTAGGTTCAATCTACAAGTCCTGCTTTGTATATTCACACCCATTATTCAAGTGTAGACAGGTCTTTCTTCTAACCTTAGAGGCTGCTAGCTGCAAATGATAAACATGAAATAGTGCAGTACTTGTTACAAAATCTGAATGTACTACTTTGAGGCAACATCATTTGAACGGCATGTGTTAGACTTATCTGAATTTTGACGCAAGTGAAAAAAAGGTGAACAAAAAGGTCTCTGCTACTTCTCTTGCCTAATGAAGTGAATTGTATTTGCTTGATTTTGTATTGCGTTATATTTAAAGACCCAAAAATATTGCAAATTTTGTATTGTAGAGTGATTGCATCTTGTTGACAGCTCCTTTTGACACAATCTAAGATCCGTATGAACGCCAATTCCCAAGAATAAGTTGCTATGAGGGCAGAATCAAATACATATTGGACTGTCTTGCAGACGAACTCTTTTATTTAAATTTGAGTGCTATACATGACAGCTGCTTAAATCTTAATGCAGTAAAATCAGGTATGAAAACAAATCATATGTTTGTATCTTGAAACTTAGTAAGTTTATGTGAGAAAAAGGAGAAGGACTATTCTAAGTCCCTCCTACTTTGTGCTGTGACAGCAAGCATGCAAATTAATGATCAAATAACAATGGAAGTTTCCAAAATGCAAATGGAAAAGGCCTGAAACTTGTCCTTTTATGCCTGTCTACAATGATTATTGTAGTTCTTTTTCGCTTTTAGAAAAGAAGGCATTTGGCCTACAAATTTCCATTCCTTGTTTTTGTAAGAGCTTTTTTCAGAGGGCTTGAGTGAGATCAGTTGAGCTGAGACTGAAAAAATGAAAATGTGGGACTTTCTTACTAATGTAAACAAACAAAGCCAGAAAACAAAAAAGCTCTGTGAGGGTAATCTTCAATCATATCTGCCCTGAAGTATAACACAATGCAGGCACTGCACTTTACTCTGTGGGTTGAGTGACAGAAAAGGCAGTAGAAACCTCAGAGTTTTTGCAAGAAGCTAATACCTGTGTTCATGAAAAGCTCTTGTAGCTGCCACTGTCATTCTTGCAATTTTGGTAGAAGATTGTACCAATCTTGACTGATTTTCTTGTGGGCACACAGCATGCTAGTTACATAGTAGGACAGTTTATATAATCACATTGTATTTGTTCACTGAAGGGGTAGTTCCACTAAGTGAGACTATCAAATGCAATGGGCTAAGTTGAATTCGCTTATGCATCTGTTCTGCAACTACAAGATGAGCCAAAGAGACCTTGGCTTTTCTGCATTCAGAATGCAACATTCCAGTATTCATTAGATACTTTGAAAACAAGCTATCAACAATTCAGTCTGGGTACATAAATGAATAGAAACATCTGTCTTTAGTTTCTGGCTGTATTCTTCTGCTTGTGTATCAAGTGAGCTGTGAAACATCCTAGTGCTATGCTTACAAGCAGCAAAAGAGATCATGAGAAAATAAACAATTCTGTCTTTAGAATGGTATTTCTGCAGGAAATGTGATAAATATAAGACATAATAATGCATTACCTGAACATTGTTGCGAAATTCATAGCCAAAATACTGAATTGCTGTCTATCTGCAGAGCACTACCCAGCTGTGTGCTGAATGAGGCAGGGGGACCACTGGAAATTCAGTTATGTGGTCCTTATGTTTGTATATATTAACTTTAGAAATCTTGACTTAATACGTTTCCTGTTTGTGGTTGGTCTGTTTTGTAACTATTACATATTCAGGGAATATCAAAGTTTTTGTAATGTGGTAAACAACAATCAAGAGAGTTCGTATTTCCTTAATCAGCCATCATAAAATAATCACAGAAAAGGTGGAGAAAGGATCATAAATGCAAAAGCAAAATTTAATAACTTTGCAGTTTTATATAATTATTTACACTTTTCTTTTTCTTGTTCCTGTCAACATTTCTTCAGACTCTGCTTCTCTATCCCATCCTATCACCTGCATTTCAGCACAGCAATTGCTGAAAATATGTATGAGAACAACTATTTCCAAATCTCTTTTATATTTAGATATTGTAATAAAAATATAATGAGCCTTCAGCAAGTGATTTGCAACATCAGAACTCTGATTTTCACTACATAAAATGTGCTCAAAAGTGCGAAAATTTCACAAATAACAAAAACAAAATAATGGAAATTAAAATACTATCAAAAAATTATACCATACTAGCATTTAGTGGGATGTTTTTCAGACTAAAATTTGCCTTTTTTTTAACCTTCAAATTCTGTGCTAAAATACTGCATTAATTCCTGGACAGATAATTGCATATCTGCAATAAAATAGAAAAAAACTGTAAATCAAATGCTGTATGAAGTGTTAAGTTAAAAGTTACTATGTTTAGACATGAAAAAAATATGTAAAATAAACTGTTGTCTGTAGTGAGAAGGTTCTGAAATTTTTCTCTTCAAATTCAGAAACGGCTGTGAGTATTGCTCTCAGGATTGAATTGTTAGCTGAATTCTCTATGTAAATCAAACAAATATATGTAAAACAATTTTGTAAAATTGTTTAGATCCTAAAAAATTCAGTAATTTCTCCCTAATTCATTCTTGGTTTCAAGCCATTTCCCACTGTAAATTTTAATACTATATTTTACCATTCAGATCCAATATATTTTACAATTCAAATCCAAAACCTTTTCTAAGCCTCACATACACCAAAACTAAAAAGCTTTGACAGCCAACCTGATAACATCATGAATGTAAGTCATCTGATTATAAGCAAAACTCCTCTCATTTCTATGGTGTCCTAGTTGCTATAAATTAAATAGACTCATTCAATGCAAAGATAAAGGACAAAGTGTAGAGCTGCATAAATATTCAATTACTTTAAATTGTTTAGAGCTCATAAATAATTGTCTAGCTTTGCACAAATGTATGCCCTATCTGCAAAAGTTCATCATCTAACACGTATTTAAACTGTCCTGTGGGTCTAATCTAATTAAATGCACGAGCATCAGTGCAAGATGCAGGAAGGACAGCTCCTACATCAGCGCTGTGTTCAGGTGCACCCCTCAGGAGAGTAAGAGCATAATAGCACTTAAATGTTCTGCAGAACTGATGTTTCATTTGACATCATGTGCCACCAAATATCCCAGAACTCCTTAAATTAGTGGAGAAGGGGTTCAGTGGGTATCAGATGGAAGATCACATCCAGGAAAGGCACTAGGTGGCACAGAGATGGTTATTCAGGGCAGGGCAGAGAGTGCTAGGAGACCTCGGAGACTTAAAGCAGCAGTGCTTAACTGCCAGGGGGGTTCTTTGGACCCTGGCTTCTGGCCCAGCTGTGTTTCTTATTTCAGTGTCCCATGTCCCAAAAAGATGAAATGAGGCTTCTTTCTGCTGTTCCAATGCTTGTTTATTTTTCGTTCTTATCAAAGTTTCAGAGGCACAGACTGTGCTGTGACCTCCAGGAACATGAGGGCAGGCAATGGCTACCCAAAGCTTTTATATCTATTATCAAAGGTAGCTTTTATATCTATTATCAACCAGTTAGAAAACTTTATGTATCTTATTTTGTTCCGAAAACCAGTGAATATCAACCTTATTGACATGTCTCCTCTACACTAAATTCTATCTACCAATTAACAATTCATAGGAACTCATGTCAGAGAAAAAAGGAAGAGAAGGAGAAGAAAGAAGAAGATGCAGAAGAAGAAGAAGAAGATGCAGAAGAAGAAGAAGAAAATGCAGAAGAAGAAGCTGACACCCTAGAATCTCCATGTTTGCTCTATACAATATATACAGCAAAACCTAAAAACTATAACTACACACTCTGTGGTACACTAAACAACCATCTCCTCATTTCTTTGGTGCTCTCAGCTCACCCAGAAGTCGGGGCAAATGCTCCCACGAGCTTGGTTTGCAGGCCAAGCCTTTTTTGAGGAGCTCTGAGGGTAAAACAAACACCCAGACGAGCAGGAAAGGTTCCCAGGCTTTTCCTGGACTCCACTTAACAGCAATGTAAACTAATCCTTTTTATATAATTTGCCATTTCAGACATTTAAAATTGCAGTTCTGATGTAGCAGAAGAATATCGACCATCACTTTTAATCTTGAAAGGGTTAGGATCAATGAAATGTATTTACTTCCTTGACAGACCACTGGTAATTTTGTGAATTTTCACTTGTATTTCTCTTTCTTTCTTCTCATATTTTGCTTTCTCAGGAATTTCCTGAACCTTTTGGAGTTACATCTGCTAATGGAGCACAGATGCCTAGGAGAAAACCTACAGTCTCCCTAAGGTGTAACTCTGACACAAAACAGTTGCTAAAGATTATTGTAGCAAAATAGTATTGTCTTCATAATTCATTCCTAAATCAGCTGTTGAGGAAAAGGTCAGCATGTCTCCACACTCTTCTCTCCAGAAGTTTCTCCTTTTGGCTACAGCTCTGGTTTCCTGCTCTGGGAAAAGGACTGACCTCAAGGATAATGAATGAACTGACTCACACTTCTGTTAACGATTAAGTCATATTAAAGATTCTCCCTTTGTGTGGGCAGAGGAAGCTGGGCCTCATTAAGAGTTCAGAAGGAAAGATTAACATACTAATTAATGCACTAGAAAATGACAGCCAAGAGCTCTGGATCTGATTTCAGGCTGTGCTCTAGCTGCAGTATCTCATGATGCTTCTTCTAGATTTAGTCAGAATTTGTTCCACAGAAGATTGTTCATACTCACGTATTTCAATAGGATTTCCCATTGTTAAACATCAACACTAATGGTTTATATTCCTTCTGAGAAACACAACTTCTACCTCTTCATCACTGTGTATCATTGACATTGCTTTAGTTAACTCAGTGCAAAACTGAAGGTGAAACCCAGGCAAAATCATCCCCCATATTCTTGTAGTACTGTAGACAAAATTGTGAAAAATAGGTGTATTCAATTTATAATTACTAGCTTGGTTCTGGAAAGACTCATTATCAAGTTTTGTGGCGCTCTATCTCTTGGTAAGTAAATAGAAAATGTAATTTTATAACTCTGTCACTAGACAAAAGCTCTTTATTTATTGCTTATTTTCAAAACTTGAAAGTCTTCTATGAACAAAGATGCTGCTTTTTGAACTGTGAAACCTCCTTAGAGATGATAAATATTGGGTGTATTGTGGATTGGGTTTGCATTTAGTTCTTAGCAAAGGGTTGTTTACACAGGCAACAAGGAAACAAAAAGTTATGTGGCTACTAAAAACTACTGTATTAGAGCCTGGTGCACCTAAACTACTATGTCAGGTAACTACCAGTGTCTCAACAAGACCTCCATCAAAAAGATCTATTCCTCCTATTTGTAAAGATTTGTATTGTATTTCGAAAATGTTTACATCTCCCACTGAAATATTTGGAGGTGGGTAATAGAAAATAGAATAAAATAGGGTGATGGTAGTTGATTCAGCATATTCTCAAATCCTAAGCTTACTTACTGGTATTTATTGTACATTATATCACTTTGGAGGTGTCAAATTAAAGCTGTAAGCTAAAGGAGCAAACAAGGATATTAGAAGCTGTATTCATTCTTTCATTCAACTTCTGTTGATTGCCACTGATTTCACTCACTCTTACCCAAGCTTTCTATTTCCATTTTTCTATAATTGCTAAATACTTTTTTAATGCATAGGGTTTACCTTTTTGACTTGATAATGAATGATTGGAGTCCACAGAATATGATAAATGCAGTTGCCTTTCACTGGTTTTTGTTTGTTTTCTTTTATCATCCTTTTCTGGGCATTTCTATGATATCTTTAGATCATAAGTTCTTCCAGGTGAAGGCATTGTATTTTTCCATACATCCACTTGGTTCATTTCCCCTAGGTACACTTCAGAATCATAGAATTAAGGTTGGAGAAGACCTCCAGGATCAAGTCCAACATTTGACTGAACACCACCATTTCATATTGCAAAGTGGACAATTTAGAATTATTTTAAAATTTAAATGTATTTTTATTGTTAATCACAAGACAAGAACTTTTATCATTTTCACCTGTAGATTTAACTTGTTTGCAAAATAGAGGAACATTTTTTAACTTTTTCCCCATACATTTTTTTTTCACCTTAGAGAATAACTGCTCAAATTGTTGCGTATGCTTTGAGATCATTGGTAGTCTGCTATGCCTTTCAGATATTTGTAAAATTCAATCTCATGCTTAATGATTCTCATTAGAAAAGAAATAATCTCTTAGACCCAATAATTTTAAATGTACTTTGGCAAGAGTTGTCCATGACATGGTTATTCCTATTCTGTTCTCATATTGTTCATCCCTGAGTGACTGGAAATCCCAGCAAGAATTCTGGGGCATGTATAATTAATGAATATGCTTGGTTAACAAATAAACATTAGAGGAAGAATGAAATGTCCTCTGGCGAGTATCACTCTTGTATCCAAAGAAAGGATAGCTGACAAGCCTGGGCGGTGTTCCCTTTAACATTATTTAATTCCTTGCATTTGAAAGGGATTTTGCTTTTCTTGTTTGAGGCAGGAGGGGCAGAATGTTTTGTGCTCTGGTGCCATTATTTACAGGGTCCTTTCTTCACCTACTGTCCAATACAGACAATATTTTCTCTCCACCTTTCCCATTCAACATTTCAGAGTATCACAAGCAAGTAATGCCTTTGGTGGAGAAAACGAACACAAATAAACTAGAAGTCTAAATTGTTGTGGATATGTTTGAAATGGGACACACTGGGCTTCATGCTGACCCATTTTCTGTGTCGAAGCTGGACTGAGGGCCTCAGAAAATGCATACTCATCCCTCTGCTCAGCAAGAGCAGCTTGACTTCTCATTCTATTTTTCCGGGGCGAGACAGGAACAGCCAAGCTTTGGTGCATCATGGCATTGGCCCATGACATTGGTGTTAAAAACAAATATATTGTTCCAGCTTGTTCTGCACCAGGAGGAAAATGCTATGGGTGTACATAAGACCAAGAAATTACTTGCATTGCTGGAGATGTTCAACTACAGATGTTCAAGTCCAGTGGCGAGATGGGAGAGTGCACTGCCCTCTGCCAATTGCAGAGCACAGAAGGGTGGGACCTGTGGTGGTATCGTATTTTCTCTTTTAACATTGCAGAAGAACCTGTTTCTAGCTGAACCCTACATTAGAATGAGAGGAATATGTTAAAACATAGGTGAATTCCACAGAAAGAAGAGATTTGGCCAACATGTAACATTTCGTTGTCCCCACTTGCTTGTGGAGCAGTCCCACTGTGTTACAGCACTGAAGTGCAAATAATTCAGACAAGGCAAGCATTCTTCACTCTGCCTCTTCTGTGCTCATTATATGCATATCTTACACTGATTTTAGGTTGGTTAATGACGTAACCTTTTGCAATTCCAGCATTTCACTGTTAGGTAGTCTCCCAAGCGTGGCGAAAGCTGAACTTGTTAGCACGCATCCAAGAGGAATTCCGAAGTTACCAAAGCAGATCCTGACTCTCAGCGTGGTCATCACAGGCTTCAAACCAGCATATTGGAAAAGCTTCCTAAAGTGAAAGTATCAGTGTCCAAATTTGTTCCCAGATCTTGTCAGGAGATTTGTTTGACTAGATTGGTTTGGTTAGATTTCTTTGGCTAGAGGTTTTGTAACCTAACACAGTTGGATGTCACCAGATGCAGCAATATTAGTATGTTAACTATACAAAAAAAAAGTAGATTATTCATATCCACCTAGCAGGGAAAAAAAACCACTAACACTTTTTTTTCTGTTTATCTGCTTTGAAGACTAAAACCGGATATTGTGTGCCAGACAGTAGAAACTGTACAATTTCTGTGGGGTAATTTTTTTTTTTTTTTTAAATGAAAACCTGTAACAGCTCTTGTCTTTAATTTATTTGTTTACTTTTCCTCCCACTTTTCTAACAGTAATATTGGAATTTTAAGGAAGAAATTGCACTACATTTCCCAATTAACACTCTTCACTAGAAGACTAGAGTTTCTCACATAATAAGTAGGTAGAAGTGCCTTATATTTTATTTTCCAGTTCACAAAGTGTAAAGAATAGATAGAGCTATTCTGCCGTTGGTGGTGGCAAGCCCAAGCCTTTTACTCCTCCATCATTATAGATGTACAAGCCACATACCAAGACAAAAATGCTAGGTTTTGACTGCTTGTTGGTGAAATGCATCTCAGCTCCATCCCTGCTGCATAGTACTCAAAATTAAGCGGGGAAACAATTTTTTCGAAACCTTATTGAATTTAATTATCGGCTTTGTTCATATGTTAGAACACAGTGTAGGGATTTCTGCCTTAGAATCTGGCATTTCAGATGATGTACCTTCTGAAGATACAAGATAGATCTAGGAATTGTCTTGGTTAATTTTTCTGTATTTATCAAGAGCAGCTTATGTTCCCTACCCACACAGAGTTGTTCAAATATCTTAGTACACTTTACCCAGAGTCTGCCACAGTGCCTTACTCATGACTCGAGGCATCAACTAACACTTAGGAATTATGTAACACATGATGCTTTCTCTTCAGCACAGACCATGTCCCCCAGGGACAATCTCCTTATAGAAGGTCATCTGATTCACAGATGATTATGTCTGTCAGCTCATTTCTGTACAGAATGTTACAGATTTCAAGATCTGGGGACAGATACCACTAGGCTGAAGGGAACTAGTGAGGAACGAAGAAACAGCTTAATAAGAAAAATAACACAGATGAACGTGGGTTGTTTCATGGTTTCAATTTTTCCCCTGATAATTTTTGTGTAGGACTTTGATTATGAAATTTGGGTGAGATTAACTGTAGATTTCACGTATGTGACCAAACTTTTTCAAAACCTTATAGACTGTTAGATCTGACGGGTTTTTTTCAGGAAGACCCACATTTTCTGCAGCCACTGTCACAAGTAAACTGTGCACTTAAGCAAGCAATTTCATCTGTCTTTGCATCCATTTGTTCCTTAATTTGGCTAGTTTGTCTTCTGCATGATGGCCCTTAGTGTTTTTCGACTCCGCTGTTATGATGGGCAAATACAATCTTGGCAGCATCTTGCAAGAAGTATAGTAATAATAATTAAAAATGTAATAACCAAGACATTAGTTTGTTTTTATAAATGATTGCAGAATACAGAAGTGTTAAACAAAAAGCCTTTTCTTTGAGTTTCTGAGCATCAGAGATATACACTAAAGCCTATAATTTCAGGGAGGTACAGAAATAAAGGCAGAGTAAAATGATGGAAGAGTAATTCCAGATTGTGAACTCTAATATTACAGATAAATATGAAGTCTAAATGTCAGCTAAACACATTGATTTTCCCATTTTGGTTTTGAATGAAACATCTTCTCTCTTCCTTTTACATAATCTCCTCCTTTTGAAATTCATGTCATTCCGCTGTTCGAAGGAGAAAACCCCTGGGGGGCTTTAAGGGCAATGCATTGCAAAGCTTTTGGAAAGAGCCTGCATTGGAAGATCATATTGTAGTTTTACTGGTTCATGAAACATTTATGCCTCATCTCCTATATGGTTTTCACTCCAAAGTTGCTGAGCAGCTTGTAGAGCATGTGGCTTTGTTCTATTTCCTAAAAGATTCTTTCAGCCTTTAATGCAGTAGAAATCAATAGTGATGCTGACATTTTCCCTGCAAGCCTCACATTTAACCATGACTTTCTCCTGATGTCTGTGGTGCAAACTCTCCATCTGACTGGTGTTACCAAAATATAGCCTGTTCTGTCACCCTCTGAGTATAGGAATATATACTAAGGAGGCAAGGATTTATTGAGGTAACCCAGTATGAGGATTTTTTTGGGTTACCGATGTCATGAAGTTCCAGTTAAATTAAATCCTATTCAACCTCAGTTACAGTAGAATGCAAACACAAGCATTAATTCACAACATCCCAAAGCAGCACAGTTACAAATCATTACCAAAAAAAAGATATACATGCAGAAGTGAAAGAAAACCTTGCCTAGTGTACCTTAGGCAAGGTTATGAAAGAAAAAATTTTCACCCGTATTTATGTAAATACTATGTCTGTTTTTCATTTGTGGCTGGGTCTTTCCCTCCTGTCTCAGATTGCACCTGCACAGTAACCTCCACCTAAAATCTTGCCCATCACTAAAGATGTTTTAAGCTTCCGATGGGGAAGCATCTTCACAGTGCATCTTCAGCTATGTTTATATCTCTGCTTGTCCCCTTCTTACCCTTTCTTGGAATACTAGCTCTCCCTTCGGTCCTTCAAGGACATCCAGATGAATCTATTCTTTTGCTCCAAAACTCATGTTCATCCGTGCTTACACAGGAGATAATCAGGCCATTCTTCTTAAAGAAAACCAGGATTGTTTCCCCTCATTCAATATGTATATATTGCTTGCAGCAACCCTTTGGACAAGGCATTGTTGCCTATATGTAACTAGCTAGCAGAGAAAACTTTCCTTTGGTGAGTAAAATTCTTTTGTTCCCCTCTTTAATGACTGTTTCCCATGTTTCAGTGTGGGATGTAGCTTTCATTGCACTTTTATTCTATACCAATCTGTACACTGAAACCATTACTGAGATAATTACACTTAGTTGCTTGTCTGCTTCTCATTATTGGCTGAGTACTGCCTGGGCTGACAATGAATTTTGGTGACTGATCACCAAACTCCTACTCCAATTTGGCATATTGATGGTCTTAGGACAATAAAGCTGTACATGTAATATTTTTTATTTTTAGTAATCGAAAAAGCATTTTTCTAGTCAGTTGTAACTCAAAATTGAAGAATTTGGTGAAACTAGAACTAGTCACTGTGTGATCACTGAGTATATATGTTTATTGATCTTGATTCAAAACACCACTTATATCCAGCTTAAAACACATGACTGAATCCCACTGGAGTTGCTGTAAGCATGTGCTTGAGTGTCTCCTATGAGTAAAGATGGGCAGAAATCTTTTAGATCCACATTCCAGACCTTGTGCCTTCTTTCCATCCTCCAAAATTAATATCCCTATGGCTGCTTCAGTCTTGAGAGTTCCAGAAGATTCTGACTTGTAGATCATACTTGCTCATCTGGGAATGTAAGTCCTCTACCTGAAGCATAATGCCTAGAAGAATTAAGCTCCTGACAGTGGCTGAATGCAAATTTTGATTTTATCGTGTCACTGCTGAGCAATTCACTGCATATGCATGATCCTTTCCAAAATCAAAGAGAGAGGTTTGATCAGTGGCTAGGTTTGTTAACTGAACTCTGTGCCAGGCTCTGACTAGGCTTAAAGAGCCCTCTTCACTATTTCAGGACCCTGAAAGCTCTCTAAAGAAATCTAAGAAATATGCTACCTCAAAGGTGCGTAGTTTCACTTAAGGCTTCTTGACTCCTTAGGATACTTTTCCCAAACACTTGACAGGAAGCTTCAACCAATAATGTCTTTCTATTGTTTTCACAATAGAAAAATATGGGAAAATTAATGTGTTGGGGTTTTTTAGCTTGATTGAATGGATTTAGAATGCATTGGCAGTATTTATACAATTCTACTACTATCTTTTTATCTTATTCTGCACAGACATCAAATCTAGGAATTTCCTTTACTGGAGGGGGGAAAACAGTTTCATAGTAGATAAAACTGATCTTCTGCACCGCTATAGCTAATTGGCTCATCAGGTGCTAATAGTTATGCATTAATTTTGCATCAGGTGTCATGATTATCACATTTTCCTTTCCCAAATCATTTGCATTTATTTCACTATTACAGCCTTTTTATCTTTGATTAATGGTAGGAAAAATGAAGGAAACTAGCTGGAGTTTTTCCTCAGTGAGACTAATTTTTCAAGAGCAAAAAACAAATTACATTTTTTGTTAAATAAAAAAGGCCAGAATAAATAGATCATCTCTAAAGTCCTTTCCAACCCAATGCATTCTACAATTCTATGATAAATCAAAGCCTGTTTGCCCCACAGAAGTGTAACATCCCCTATTTTTACCTCTTTTCACAGTAGTTCAATCTGAAGCCTGTTATGACAACTGAAAAGTTAATTACCAGTGTAAGCAGAAGCTAGACACTGAATTGGGTCACAACAGCTGGGAACTTAACTCCCAGTGTTCAAATGGAATGCTGTGACAGTTTCTTTGGAAAAAAGACAGGTGGCAGCACATCTATATTCAATATTTTCTAAATCATGCCTACAGACAACGACACTTTTATAGACCTTATAGCACAGTACCCCTCTTGGGCAGTACATACACATGTGTTAAAGGCTTCTGATAAAACAGGTCATTGTAGAAAGGCAAATTCACCTATTCTGACAATTCATATAGTAAAAAACTTTGCAACTAATGTCATTGTTAATTAAAAGTAGTGCTTGTAAAAAAAAAAATCTACTTCATGCCACATTAAGAATTTGCAAGATCTAATCCTAAAGTGAGATTTTTTCCCCAATACAGCTATGTAATAATGGTGTACTGTGTCACTAATTCTCAATATTTCTGGATAAAGTGGAATTATTTATTTACTTTGTGATGTAATATTCAAGACATGGATACAGAGACAGAGAAATTGACAACATAAAAATAGTTTTCTTCTAAATATATTACTTTGCAAGGGAAATAACAGAGAATGTGAAATTGATAAGTAACAATCTATTATTGAAGAAACAGGCTTGATTTATATGCAGTGCTGAGTGACAGGCTTGTGGAGTATCCATAAAGACCAGTTTATGATTGAGATGTTTTATTTTAACCTAAATGTTCCACTTAAACTGTGGCCTTATGACAGAAGTTATAATTAAAATATTCTCTAGTTAATAAAATGAATTCCGGGGGGTGGTAGTGTTATCTTCTATCACCCTGAATTAAATCTCTGACAGCAAGCTAGATTCCACATATCACAGAAAATTCAATTCCTCTCCCTGAAGAGCTTAAAGTCTGATTAAGCTGACATTAAAGTCGATGTAGATCTGCCCATTAAGGGAAAGGGACTGATTTTATCCGCCTGGATTTGGAGTTAAGGATAGCAGACACATCCTGCTTTGAATAGGCTGCTTCAGAGATTGTTAAGTGCAAGATGACTTTCAGCAAGCTGTTCTTTGCAAGTGGAACACTCATTGAAAGCACTTTTTTCTCCCCACTCAAAGATGCTTTCCACTGAAAAAACAGGATAATTTTCAGTGCCACTCCCAGCACTCAGGACAAGCAGAGCAAAACACAAGATTTGGTGAGGCTGGAGAGATTGTGCTCAGCTTGTTCAGCATTCAGGATCAGTAAGAGGCCTGATGCTGAAAGGAATCCTTTGATTTTTACAGTTTAGTTTCAACAAAGCAATCCTAATTTTAGAAATGTAATACTTCTTACATGTATTGACAGTTTTTGAAGACATGCATAAGATTTTATACACGGGATTTAAGTAATTTCTTTCCCATTTGATGGGAAAACCAGGAGCTAATTAATAGTCATGAAATAAACATGTTTGGTCATTCTGAAGACACATATTTTACCCCGTCTGTCTGCAAACTGGTTGTAGTGGGGCCCTTAGTTTGTGCCAAACCAGCGGGAGGTAGGCATTTTCATTAAAAAATAGGTAGTAGAGAATACTTCAAAGATTGTCATGAACTGCAACTACACAGCGTGAGAAACTGATGTAGCAGAATGGGAAAAAAAAATCCACATTATAATAAAAAGTGTTTTAGCTGCAATTAGGTTTATCAATGTCACAGTGAACCCGAGGCCTTTTTGTGCTAAATGCTGCTTCCAACATGGAATCAAAAGATGGTGACTATTGTAAGGACCTTGAGTGATAGAGAAGGCAGCAGATGGACACAGGCAGATGGGAAGCAGTGTAACAGGGCAAATACTATCGGTCAGCTTGCCTGGCTCTTGTCTCAGTCCTCTGAAAGCTTAACTGCAGTCATGCTGCAGGTGGCTGTTTTCATTTGGGCAGAGGGTGGGTACTTTTTGCTTGTTGTGGGGTTTTTTGACGTATTATTACAATTGAAGGTATTAAACCAAGTGGAGGGAGGATAAAAAGAGAGCTCTGCAGATGCTTACAGGGAAAACTGAGGGCACAGATAATCTGACAATGTCATTTCTATCTTCCCCTGTAAAGATTTGTGCCAGTTTTAGTGGGTTATATATACTCAAAAAGAAAATAACTCTCTTCAGACCGTTTCACTTCATACTTTCAGTCTACCTTCATTTTGGTGAAGTTTAACTCTCAGAGAATTTTATTGCATGAGATTTTGGTAATGGGGGTGAACTGTATGTTACCTGTGAAGCCAAATGTTGTTATGTAAAGAGGTACTCAATCTAAGGGCCTTGTGGTATTAAATATGTACCTGATTTAACATAGATTGATGGGCTGTTACTGTCATGAAAATCACATTTTCCCTTAGTAGTCTTTCTGCAGTAGAACTCTTTAATATTCTTTCCTCTGTCACGTCCTTTTTGAATACATTGTTTTCTCATGCTGTGAGATGCTGACACTTGATGGAAAAATTATGCACTAGCTACATTATTAATAAAAAACCACAAATGTCTTCTGCTATTTTGGACATGCACACGCACCAGCACACGCTCCAGCACAGGCTAATTTACAGAAATACTACCACAAAACTTATCTTTGAACAAAATTAATGTGAATTTCCAAGTACAGTGAATATTTTTTCTTATCATCTTAAAATTGCTGTTTACAAATTATTTTACGAGTTTATTATTAAATCTATTGCTTTGAATATTGTTGAAAATGTAGCTAGAAAAACACTCTTTGTTTTATTAACTTCTAAAGACTTTTTGAAATTTTTTCAGGTTTTCAATGGGCTTGATGGAAAACTGTGGAAGAGAAACCTAGCCAGGGCCTACAATTACTCTTATAGCAAACACCAAGTTTAATGAAGGAGATGCAGTGGTTTATTACATGTGAATGAAAGCAAGGTTGAAGACAACATATTTACAGTTTGCATAGTAAGTATGCCTAAACCAGAGCTATTTTCAGACAAAGACTTCTTGGGCTAAGGCTGAACCACAGATAAGCCCAGTCTACAAAAACTCCTCACACTGGCATTTTTACTGGGATAGTTTCAGCCACTGGCAGCTGTTCAGCTCCGATAAATTCTTCCAGTAATTTACACCTATCACTATACATTTACAATTTATAACCATAAATGTTAGCCTTCTCAGGTTTAATAATTTCTATAGACTTTTCCAAAACTGTTACACAGGATTCAACGTTCTGGGCTGAAACTTTATTATTTGACTACTTTTATGAAATTATTAAAATATACTAAAATTTATTAATATACTCACTTTAATTCCAAACTCATTCACTCATCGAATTTGGGTGTTTCCCAATGAAGGTGCTGACAGTAATTTTAAAAGCGTTCACAAAAACATCTGTTGGGCTTTCTTTTGCTTCTTGTAAATTCCACTCCGTGCAGACAGTTAACTAGGTTTTTTTTTCTGTTTTCCATTTTAAGGACTTTTTTCCCTTGAAATGCCATGTTTCCAGTTTACATCATCTCTCCTTGTGATGCATCAGATTCCAATCTTTCCACAGCTGTGCAAGCTGTACAACAATGGAGTATAATTCACACTTTCTTTAGTTTAGAAAAAGGGCATTCTTTTAAAGCATTGAATACTGGATGTTTCATCCCCCTAACCAAAAATAGTACAAATTCAGTTATTTATGCAATATTTAAGAAGATAATTTTTCCCTTCAGCCTTGCTGTCACCTCTCTGCTTAGTGGCATCATTAACATGCACAAACAAACATTCTTGTCTCAGCTGGAGCAGAAATAGCATAACTGTACACAGTATTTTGATTACCAGTTTTAGTAAAACTAATTAATTAAAGAATTGGTTCTACTCAGGAAAAAAAAAAAAAGGCCGAAAGAAGATACTTAATCTGACAAATAGCTCTTTCAGCTACCATCTCTGCGTCCCTACTCTGGACTTGCACAAGAAATTGAACACAAAAATTTTTTCCCAATATTTAATCTTATGAAAAACTTTGCAGCTATTTGGGCCACTTGATGTTGCCTCCATAAAACTGCCCCAGCTGCAAGTAACATCAGTTGTGGTCTGGCACCATGGTGGCATTCCTTAACGCAGCGAGTGCCATCGTGCCCATTGCTTAGTCCTCATCAGGATATTTTGGACTGCCAAGAAGATGTGTGACTTTTGTGGCATGCATGCCATCAGCACGGCAGATGACAGATTTTGAGAACTCCGGAAGCATCGAGAAACAGCCCCAGGAGAGAGCACTGACTCTCTGAGAGCAGTGAACCTCACACTGCTGCAGACAGAACACGTCCAAGGCCATAGGAGCTGAAGTTCCTTCTGGTTCTCCACCCCATGCTTTTATTTAGTGTTCATCATCCCTAAACATTTTTGCTACAAATGAAACCACCTTCTTTCTGCTCTTACCCGTCCTGCTTATAACAATCCTTTATACACTGGAAGATTTACAGGTTCAGCCCTTGTCCAATAAAGTCAATGTTATGCTGATAAGCCCCAGCCATTTCCTACAGTACTGCTGCCTACTCCCACTTGTATTAATGCTTCTGTTTGCCCTTTCATAAAGGCACTACCTAGGAAAGATTTAAAGCTTTGTTTCTTCAAGATTTTAATTTTCATCTTCTCCTATCAAATGACTTGCATCCTTTCTCAGCTGGCTCCTTCCACCCATTTTATGGCCATCCTTTTTCTCTAGCTCATATTAAACAGGAAGGAATCTGGACAACTGCAGGGTGTGTCCCTGTTGAAATGCATCAGAGTGCAAATTTTTCCTTTTCTGTACCTCCTCTTACTTCCACCTTCTTTCATACTGCCTATCTTTTTTTTATTCCCATTTATTCAATTTTTTCCTCTGTTAATGAAACTGAAGTTTTATACTAGTAAATAGAACTTGACAGAAATAGAAGAACCAGGAATGTGGTAGACTATTGCTATCTCTGAGCTGCCTATTCTTTTACCTTCAAGAGAAAGCTTTAATATTTAAAACAACTAAACACAAAGAAGCTGCATCGTTTTCATTATGACAGAGATCAGAGAACCTCTTAAAATCTATACATCTATACAGTAGTGTATTTTGGGAAATGGACGTATTTACCCATTTCATAATTGCATACTGTTTTTTACAAGACACGTATATCAAATACATTATGAAATACCTAATAATTACCAACAAAAGGGACAAGAGATCCACCTGGAAGTATTGATAGGTGGTTACCACCTCCTGTTGGAAGACTCAGCTTTGGACCTTTAAAATCTTGTCAAATTTCAATTATTTGGGAAAACAGTTTATTTGGGCTATGCCCCTTCCTAAAACCTCCAAAACATTGTTTAATCTATTTCATATACTAGGATTGTACAGCTATACTAGGACTGCATGTACCATGATTTTCTTCATATAAAAAGAGCAAGCAAACTTAAATTTTGCAATGTATGTCTAAAAATCCACATGGCTTGTTAATATTTAGAGTTTAGATCTACCATGAATGTTAAAATGAATATTAGGGAGCACTGCCCTATCATACTTTACAATTTTTTTTGCCAAGAAATAAAAAGCTTGGCATTTCACAGTTATCCAGAGTCAATTCCAGAGTTATCTAAGGTGAAGTTTTCAGTATTGACTGCAGAAGCATTAAGATAGCCTGCTCAAGCCCATCTGAAACTTCCAAAAGGATAGTCATGTATTGTCTGAATGTTAGGAGGCTCTGGCTTTTCAAAGTTGAGCACTTTTGCATTGTGACTGTAAAGAAGAAGGGAATTGAAAACAATACTATTCAATCTACCATTGTTCATGAACACAAGATGAGAAAATTTTTGACAGTGATTACTGAATATTGTGTCTGTTTTGATAGATTCAGATTTCTCCATCATGCGAATTTTTACAGTTTTTTTCACAGTCATTTCAAAGAACAATCTTTTATTATGGTTGAATTTATTAGGTGCATAAACCTGAAGCATTTTTCTGATTGAGGTTTGAAGCATCCTCCTATCCACCATTTCTGAATCTGGGGTAAACTCTAGTATTAAGCAATGCAGTGCAGCACACACGGTAAAGGAATGAACTGCTACTGAAAGCCTCTCTCTTTCTAATTCAGTGTTTGCTTACCCCATAGCATAAATCAATCCATACCTGCCAGTCAGAAGAGATCACCAAAATAGGCATTCTCTGGCACAAATTGGGATACTGTTGTGCTAATCTTTAAGAACGCTACTGACATTCGTGTTTTCTGGACCTCTTCCATTGTAGTGACACAACACCCTGCAAAGATACTGTACCCTCCCTTCTAAAAACAAACTTCACAGGTGCAAATAATATCCTTTTGTTGTTCATCTTCAGTTGGCTAACTTGCCCACTTTGCAAATGTAGAATTAGGGGGAGGGAATGTTACACATTGACAACTCGAGCTCAAGTCAGTAGCAGAACAAAGTTATGTGCAGTCCATTAACAAGCACTGTAAGCATAGTTGATAAAATTCCTTCTTATGTATACTGCACTAGCTATTTAATCTGCTCCAACTGAAATAAAAGATAAGAGAGTGTTTAGCACAGTGCCATGTATGAAAGAGAAAAGTATTTCCCAGCGGGGAAAACAGAAAGCAGTGCAAGCAAGTACATGCCCTATAATTGCACACTTTGCATAGATTTGTACTGAAAACTGCTTGTTTTGAGCTACTTCTAGATTATGCAACACCAAACCTGAAAAATGTCACGATTTACTATCCTACAAAGCTAACCCCCAGCTGCAAAACATGATTATTTTTTGTAGCAGGGGATTGTTTTTTTGTAGCACGAAGGCNAAAGCTAACCCCCAGCTGCAAAACTGGGGATTGTTTTTTGTAGCACGAAGGGGAAGGCCCCATTTCAGTTATCAAAAATGTTTTCTGCTCTTTCTCTGCTGATACTGCTGCAGCTGTGCTCAGGCATTCTGGAGTATGTCTTATGTGTGAGGCTGGTTGACTTCCTCTTGTTGGAAACACGCTGAATAGCAATAAAGCAGAGCTTTGTAGATGTCTGCCCACACAGTGACTACAGCTCCTCTCTTTTGCAGTAGGAGAAACTATAATGATGGCTGTCATGTTTGAGATTTAAGGAGTATGTTTTACTTAGCGTAAAGCTGATCTGAGCACACATTAGATTCTCTTGTAGAGACACATCTGCATTGCGTGATTTACTCTCAAATTGCACTGAGTTCAAGAGCTAGGTGGTCACAAATGTCACGTAAATCTTAGCCTTTTACAGATTTTCACTTCAAGGATTAAGCATAGTAAATAAAATAAATAGGTTTTATCATGCATTTTAATACTCCTTTTATTTCCCTTATAAAAATGAACTTGGAAGTTCAAATGTCAGAATCTTAAAATGTTATAAAAATAATAAAAATGTTCATTCCTTGTGGGTGCCACGTAATCATTCTTATTAGTAAGTACACTAAACCTATTTTTATTCTCTAAGCCTGATTTCTTTTCCAATTACCCCTTCTTGGAAAATTTCACCTGGGGACTTGTAAATATTAATTTTTAAAGTTGAATGAAAGCATTCTTCCTCTTCTTTTTTTTTTTTTTTTTATGGTGAAAAGTAAAAGGACTTTGAGCTGGACAACCCTGCCTGTTACATTTGTTTCCAAGTTCAGTGTGATAGGAAGTTAAATATTTCACATCTCTGGTTTTCTCCAAATGTCTGGAGAACTGGCATTAGAAACAAACCAGTACTTCAACACACTGCAGATATTGGATTGAGAAAACGGATGGAGATACAGACAGGCAGAACTTCCTCTGGCACTGAGCTGAGTGAGAACTGTTATTTTAAAGGCATCTATACTGAAATAGAGGAAGTGTTGTGCTGGTCATTCCACAGAGAAGTCCCAGTTCTGAAGCACATGCAATGTAAGAGCCAAGGTGTAATAAGTAAAAAAGGGAAGATGTGAAGAACAGAGGTTCATAGTAGGTAGTCCTGTATATATTAATTCTTGTCTCTCTTGAAGTTAACTTTCCATGTCCCCACAATAACCTTTAAAACACTCTATCATGGCTTAAGAAAGCAGAGATACAAGTGCATCATATTTATGTATATCTGTAATGTGTGCATGCATCTGTAAGTAATTACTGAGAATATAGACACTTTAATTTGTATAAGTGAAGAGGTATTTATACACAGGCTTGTTTTCTACTCATTCATTTGTAAATTAACTGTACACATCAGACATATTTTCTCTACTTATTAAGTGAAAAGCAGAAACGTGGTAATGTTCTTAACAGCACTAGAACACATCAAATATCTTTGACAAACTTTTTCCATTAGCTAGAATGTTCATGTTAGATGACACAAAAGAGTAAAAACTCCTTTTATCATAGGACTTCCTTGGCCTACATTGCAGCATGGGGTACATGGTGTGTGTTTGAAATCACTTGCAAGATGATAATTTTCACAGAAAACTGGGTTGTCAGAGGCAATGATTAGACAGAGACAAAAAAAAATAGAAAATAGAGAAAATTAGTTTGAAAGCCTGCTATGTTTGTCTTCACAGTCCTGTGCTACTACAACCACTTTTCAATCTTTTTCTGCAAACAGAATATTGTTGGTGTCATAAAAATAATGCTCACCTCTTGAACAATGCCTTAGAATCTGAAGACAACAATTTAGGTGAAAAATTTGGAACAAAAATTCCTGTTTGATCACTGATAGGCTATTTTTGCTCTAAAATGCAATATCACTCAGATCTTTAAATGCCAGTATGTCTGTAAACAATTGCTTCCTTTTCTCATTCAGGCAAGGATATATCATATTTGCAGAAACTGTCAATATCTATTATATTGTCATTCATCCACTGCTGATTAATCCAGTAGGTAATCATAATTTACCAGGAGAAAGATTTTCTTTACAATGTATATTTATAGTGAGGTCAAATGCCTTAATACCCATGGCTAGTAAGAAACTGTGAGTTCTGACAAGATTTCTGAAGAGGGTCTGTCCCCTTGTGGCTGCAGAACACCACCTCGATTCTCAAGGTTCATTGAGAAAGTAAAAATGCATTTCTTTAAGGACTCAAAGGCTTCAGAAATGGTGGCTTTCTAACCACCACTTTCACAAGTATTTTCTGAAGAAGGACATTTTTTTTTTTTTTTTTCTAAATATTTGGCAGAGACCTTCTAAAGTTTAGCCATCCTGACCACACAGAAAATTCCTAGCAACTAAGTCTGACTTTGAAATATATATTGGCTACTAACATATAGCTCTCAATCTGCGATAGTTCTCAGCATCTGCAGGTAATGGTGTTCTGTTTGCCTATATAAACAGTCTGACATTAGTCAAACAAATAATTGCTGAGACGATGCTCTTGAACCAGAGTCTTCTTGGAAAAAACAGTATCAAGAACTTGTGCGATTCTGCCTATAAAAACAGGGTAAGAATCGTCTTGTTATTTTCAAAAACTCGCAAGGTTTTGTGTAAACACAGCAACCTCCTAAGTCTTTATGATCAAGACTTGATTTTAAAACTTAAATGAATGTGTCATCATCTGGAGTTCACTGAAGGTCCATTCATGAAAACCAAATGAGTTCCTAATTAGGTCTAGATTATGTTTCCTCTGCATGTAGGGCTTGATATTGCTAATCTTGCATCAGCAATCTCCTCTGTCTCAGTGGTGGTTCCTCATTACAACATTTGCCATTTGCCATTTTCAATTCTTGAAAGCAAATAGCTGTTCTTTCATCTTAATTCAATAGCGTTTCATAAATTTTAATTAAATCCTTCTCTGAGTTTATATGATGTTGGTCTGGTTACCCATTAGGAGGCTATCACACACAAACTACAGTTTTCCTAATAAGTCTAATCTATTGGCCAAGGTCAATTGCTTCTCATTAAGAATAATAAATGGCAATTCTAGTACAAAAGTACACGTGAAACATTGTGCAAGATCTGTTCTTCCATTGCCTTTCTCTGATTTGCATAAAAAAACATTTCATACTTGACTAAAGCAATTTTTTTATGGACAGTTATTTAAAAAAAAAATCAAGATTAATTTTCTTGTGTCACTTGTTTTCATACTATCTTTTGTTCAGATAGAATTCTTTAGAGTGGCCCACAGACCAGGGATGGAATAGTGTGTGGAGTATTTAAAAAGAAGATAACATATTTCTTCTCTCCCTGCAAAAGGATGCAAATAAAAGAAGAAACAATACCAGCTCTATAGATGTGGGCACATTGCTGCTGAACATACACACTTGCTTTCACCAAAAAATGTTTCCAGGAGCTGGCATTCATTAGTAGCAGAATTACAAGGGATAAATCAGAACATCTACACTTATAGCTACCAATGCTGTTCGTTGATTCTAGTGTTTTTCACAGAAGTTTAATTTGTTCATGTAATTGAGCATACTGACACCTGCTTACATACAAAAATCCTGGAACAATAGGAGGAACTACAAACTGAACAGTAGGGAGATGTTCAACACATTAAGAGAGAGATGTTGCAGCTATGCTAGGTACAGCTGTTCAAGGGCAGTAATTTTTCCAAATTTTTTTCCTATATATTGTATGACAATCCACACTGTGCAAGTGCAAGTCTCCTCCTACCTTCATAGACATTTAGGCCTCAGCAGAGTAACTGTACATAATTGTATGTAGATAAACACACACACACACACACACACACACACATAACTGTATAATTTTTGTACTCACCTCTGTCTGCAAAGATGTTCACATGTATAAATACATGACCCACTGCCTGAAGGGTAATTATTCTAGCTCAAACTTATACACAATATGAAGGAATGCAAGATTTGGGTTCTAATCTCATTATCATAATTTATTCATCTGCTTTCTGAGAGTGTGATCAGATGAGATTTTTGGATCTAATTTTCCCCTGAGATTTTTATGCAAAAAAAGACAGTTATGACCACCCAAAATCTGAAATTGAGTCTTTCAATTTCACTGTACATAAAGTGAGACACTTTCACTGTACATAAAGCTGAAGTATCGAACTCATTTAGTACCTTCCTCAAATTTCCAAGAAAAGAAGTGATACCTTTTTGCCAGTGAAGAAGTGTGAGGAAAGAGATGATTCAAAGCAGCATTTTATGTATCCTTAATATAAAATTCCCAGACTTTGAATTGCTCATAGTGGTGATAATCCACCTCTTCATTTCCTCTGCAAACCTTCCTTCCTTCTGTGACCTTTTCTAACTCGCACTCCAGCATTTTATCTGCACAGTAGTCTTCACACATACAATAAAGACTAAACTTCTCACTTTGCACTGTAAGGAAGATAGGATGTACTTTCCGTACAATGGAAATATTTATGCAAATAACTGTTTATTCATGAGAACACAGTTTCTAATTTGGCCCAAAATACTTTTCTAAGACCTCCTCCATCTTTGGAGATGAATAGCGAGACAAAAAAATGTTTACATAACGAGAAATTGGTGTACAGCTGGCTTAATAAGTCTCTATTTATAGAAGTTTAAACATGGTGCAGGTGCAACAGATACAATAATCAGCAATGAACTTTTCAAATAAAAAAAAATATAAATTTACTTTGTACTATCACATTTTTGAACTGGATGGAAACACTGCCTAAAGTATTGAACCAAGTGAACTGACCCCCAAACACCGCAAAAGGCAGTTTCTCATCCGTCTCAGCTCCAAACAGCCCGGCCCCAGGGGCTCGTGCTCAGGAGCTTTATTCCACGAAGGTGGCTGGAAGGTGCCTGTGCCCAGCGCTAAGGTGACAGCGGGTCCTGGGCTGCAGGATGCCCATCGGACAGTGCGGGATTCCCGTTGGAGCAGCGAGGGGTGCCATAGGGCTCAGACCGGGCGATACCCGGTCTCTGTTGCGGGGCTGTGACTTTGAGTCTAAAACTGCAGGACTCTTTGCCTATCCCTCCCGCCAGCCCCGGGGATCAGGATCCCAGTAAACCCAGTTTATGGGAGGAAGTTCCCGGCCCACGGCAGCCGGGCCCGGGAGGGCAGCGAGCCCCAGCGGGCAGGGCAGGGCAGACAAGTTGCCACCACTCGCTCGTTTGGCAGATGGCCAAACCCAGCTCCCAGTGGCCCAGAGCCACTGGCGTCCCTTCCCCAGCTGGAGTGCGGTGCCCGCCCCGCGGCAGTACCGGGGCACCGTCCCTCCTTCCCGCCCGGGGTCCGTGCCCTTCCCTGCCCGCTGCTCTTTGCTGGGTGCCGGCACCTGCCGAGGGGCGGGCGCGCAGGTACCGCGGGACAGCCGCCGGGCTCTCCAGGGCAGGGCTGGGGTCAGGAAGGAACAAGGAAACAAGCCACAGGGCGCCGACACCGAGCGGGAGCACCTCCCGGCTCCCCGGCGGGCGGAGGAGGCGCGG